>OZ023262.1:69766503-70366503 GCA_964006375.1 Tillus elongatus
GAGGTCAAACTGCTCCCTGGCGTCGGTGATTGGCCATAGTCGCGGAAATAGGCCCACGTAAAAGAAACAAAAACACACACACACACACAAATGAAGCTTTAAAGTAGCACACTTAAGGATTATTCTTGTTGCTGGCACCTTGTGACATGAAAATATGAGTATTTTTCGCTTAGGTATATTTTTTTTACTACCACTGGTTCAAATTTCCGCAAAAAGTAAAAAGAAATATTAGGCATTTTCTTTTTTTCAATCCTAAATCCATATATGATCTAAATTTTATGTATTATCTTAGCAAATTTTTTTGTAAAAAAGACGGTCAGTTTTCGCAGCAATTTATTGGTGTTTCCGCAGAAATCATTGTTTGTATGATTTCTGTGAAATTTTGGTAATAAATGTTTAGTTATTGTAAAAAAATATTTTCGGATTTTCGTGAAAAAATTGTTTGCAAATTTTAATGTAAATTTTTTGTGTGAGTTTCATCAAAAAGTTTTTTTTAATAATCATATTTTGGCAGGTAGGTAATTGCTTGAAATGGTTCGTTGGCCAGAAAAATCGGACCAGTTTTTGTTATTTGACGGACGTATTTGTTATTAAAAGCCTGTTTATGAGAATAGACTACCATAACGCACTTACTGCGTTCAGACTTATTATTTTGTGGCTTTGATGGTGATTCTGCTTTTTGTTTCAGTTTCTAGCCACAGTGTCCAACCTCAGTCTCATAAGTGCCATATGTCACCTGTCGATTTTGTTTTTATACATCGTTACAAATTTACAAATTTGTTTTTTAAAGGCAAACAGACTCCATTTTGCTGCTCTAAAAAAGCGTCATTTTTTATTCATCCTTTTGCTACGTCAAGTCTGGAGATGCTGATATTCTGTCCTTCCATGTTATCTTTGCCTCGAAAACTAAAGACAATAGATGAAATTCCAACTTTGGCAATTTCTCACATAGTACAGGTTCCGTAATACAAACAGAAAAGCCAGTATTACTTGCCAGATAGATCCCTTTCTTTTCTTTCTGCAGTCAGTTCGTTAAAATGTTCTCTGAAAATTCTACTCAGCTGTGCGACTTGCTCAGCTTTTAGTGTTGTGTTCGTCCCTTGCATTTAATTAATTTTTGAACTTTTGAACTCGTATTGGGTCCTTCAAAGTATTATCATTTTGGACTCAGTCTTTTTAATATAAAAATGCTGTTTTTAACTTATAACTGTTGTCGGCTCAATTTGCATGGCCTTTTGTAGTTTTAGTTTTAGTGAATTTTTGTAAAAAACAACTACATATCATAACTTAGATCTCTATGTTATGAGTAAAAAAAGTTATAAGCATTTAATAAAAAAAGTTTTCTACGAAAATTCACTACCATAACGCACTTTCTGCGTCCAGACTTTTAATATTTGACAATAACTTTGTAGACCTTCAGGCTTTTTGTAGCTGCTAGTTGCTTTATTAGCCCGGCTAATCCTCGCATGCTAGACCTACCAGAAACTGAGTTTACCATCTTTCATATTCTAGGTATTAACCCCTGAAGATGATTCGTGAGAGCTGAAACGCGTAAGGTTTTAAAATTAAAACTGTCTAGAAGGAAAACCTTAAATTTATTTTTTTAATTATGTCAAACCCAGGCGTACTGACGTTCAGAAATTATATTACACCTACTCATACACATGCTATAAACCATTGTAGTATTGTATAAGTAATTCGTAGGAGGGAGCTTTTGCAAGTTTACTGCATCTAAGCCTGGTTGGATCCCTTGTGCATCTTCCCGAGGGAGGTATTTAGCCAGTGCCTTTAGCCAGCATTTCTCCAGGAAAAAGCCCACTAGATCTCCCAAGGGTATCTCCTTATTCAGGCATAGCTTGCCATATTTTTCCGTTTAGTGTTGAATGTATATAAGAACGCCCCCGTTTTAGCGATGCTCGTTGCAGTAGCGATAACTGTGAATACTCGATTAGTTGGACGACGTTGGACGGTTTTCTCATAATTTAGTGTGAATTTACATCTGCATTCACAACAGTGAAGAGAAAGAAACAAATTATAATTATCACGCAATATTGTTACTAGTTTTGGAGCCCAACTTCGCGTACTTAAAAATTTTGTTACACGTTGTATTGTATTTGGTAATACACTCATTTAAATATATATTTTGTGTTTGTACTTTTCTTTATTTAACATCGACGTTACATCCGTTTCGAAGGGCGGACCGTATAGATATTTACCTTCCTCCGATATAGCGCCTCATCAGTGGCGTTATTAGCAAATTTTCATACTAAAAGCCATCTTTGGCGTGATCGCGACGAGAGCTTGCAAAAATATGTTCAAATGGGCACGTTATACCATATAGAACTTCCATCTGGGTCAGTTTCAATCTTTTTATGTTATAAAACAAAAAAAGTCTGGAGGCAGCAAGTGCGTTATGGTAGTGAATTTTCATAAAAATGTTTTTATTAGCAAATATGTCTTTTTTTAATGAAAGCAGGTATCAAATTTGGTTACCAGTATAACCTTTATAGTAAAAACAATGTATCGTATTTCATAAAATCAGCTCATCGACAAGATTTCCAAAAGGGTTTTTTTCATAAAAATGTACAAACAATTCTTTCACGAAAATCCGAAATATTTCTTTTAAATGACTTATTAAATATTTATTATTATGCCCTTCAGTTCTGAAATACAACATACAGACTGTTCTATTTGAAATAATTCAGTTATGACAGATTGATTTTTTTAATTCAGTAACTATTTGAACGCGCCCTGTGCATGGCACCCAAATTTTTTCGTGAAATAATATAAACGAAAACCTCTTTGAATGCATAATTTGCATTAGACTCCGATTCTTGTTGGTACGTATTACAATTTTTGATATATGTCAAAAATGTGAAAAGTTGCAAAAATTGACATAACTCGAAAACAAACATACATAACAATTTGATGAAAAACGCAAAAATGCAATAATATAAGGGGTACTTGAATTTTAAAAAAAATTGTATCACCAATGACTTATGGGCCACCTGTGATTGTGGAAATAATTTTTATAAGATACACCTCAAATTGCCGGTAGTCAAATTTGAAGCATTTAATGAAAATTTAACACCATAACAAACTTGCTGCGTCCAGAATTTCTTTTTTTACAAACATGCATTATATTTCGATGGAAAATGCAAAAATGCAATAATATAAGGCGTATGCGATAAAAAAAGAAAATTTGTACCACCAACGACTTATGGGCCACCTGTGATAGTAGAAATAATTTGTTAAGATATAGCTTAAGGCACCCTATAATTAACGTATACAATTGTTTTTCGTATCTTGTATAATAACAGTAATATTGAGCTTTACCGTAGAAATGCGCCACTTGTATATATGTAACCAGATAAAAACTGAAACTAACCCCGGATATAGGTCCTAGGGGACCTAGTTCGCGCTCATTTGAAAAAATCTTTTTCAAATTCCAAAGTCGCGGTCTTCTCAATAGTGAATTTCTTCTACAAAAATTTGTTATAAATTATAGAAAATTAGTGCATTTTTTTTGAAGAAAATTCACTAAAAGGGTACGATATTTTAAATATTTTGTAGGATAAATAAGATTTATTCAGTTCTTAAAACCCAAGAACAGTTACCATTCAAATATATTTCGGTGCCAAATGACGAAAATTTTAGATATTATACGTTAATATATTATATATAATGTAACTGTCGGCGGGGATTCCTCAGGTGATTTTAAACAGAAACGTTTTAATCAACACAGAGCTCTAGATTTTAAGATACTGGGTGTCAAATTGTAAAGCCAGATAAGAAGTCTCTATATCTATATTTAGTATGAAACAGTTTAAATAAGTAAGGGCAACAACAATTAATGAAAATAAAGGATTATTTGGGTTAAGGTACTGATATATATATATATATATATATATATATATATATATATATATATATATATATATATATATATATATATATATATATATATATATATATATATAGTATTAGATTTTTGTGTGGGGGTGTAAAGTTAGTTCGCCTCCCCGTGGTGCACCCTGGATAGCGTCTACTATTAGACGTGAACTAAATGAACTAACCAAACCGTAACCTTCCTAGTCATGTCTTAGGAGGGCCGGGAATGCTTGCCTTAATTGGCCGGCATTGCGAGGAGAGTCCTCTATAAAAAACCCACATCGCAAGGTCGTTGGCGGGTTGGTGCCGAGGCGATGATGCTTCTGGCCGATATGGCCGAGCATTGGCAGCATGGTAATTCTGTCGCTAACGTTAACCCTCCCCAGGGAAACCGGGCGACCTCCCTGTGTAAATGCCTATTCATGGGATGCGGGGCTCTTCCATGGAGGTCTATTTTCCCTTGCTGCTCGTGGGACCAAACATGGACACGACTTACACAGACCCAATAGAGGAGGTGGCAGGATTCAACCTTCCACTGGAACCTCCAGAGGGTAAAAACAGGGGAAAGGACAGTCCACCCCTAGGACGACTACCAAAGGTAGACCCTCCTATAGGAAGCTTGGTTATCGAGCTCCTAAAAAGGAGGAGGAACCTGCACCATAATTCCCCTTTCCTTTAAGCTCCTTAACCTACTCCTTTATCCTCTATACACTCCTATATTCCTACCCCAATGCCCACCAACTTAAGGTGCATTCAAGCTAATCTGCATCATGCTAAGGCTGCGACATACCTCCTTAGCATGAAATTAAAGGAAGAGCAAATAGATATTGCTCTTCTCCAAGAGCCCTGGACCGCTAATTCGGAACGAACAAAAGGGCTGGGTAACACTTCTGGTAAGATAGTAGAGGTGGGCTCTGGTACTAACCCCAGAGCCTGTATCTGGATCAGAAACAACTTGCAGTATTTTACACTTTCAGAGTACTGCACCAAGGACATGGCATCCATCCATCTCGTGATCACATCCGGGGGGATCAGGCTGGAAGTAGTGGCCTGTTCGGCCTATTTCCCTGGAGACAGAGATGCAGAACAACCACCTCCAGCAAAGGTGCGGAAATTGATCGCCTACTGCAAGAGGAACAATTATCACCTCGTAATGGGGTGTGATGCGAACTCCCATCACTTAGCTTGGGGGAGCACGGACACTAACAGACGAGGTGAATCATTATTTGAATACATTTTAGGGGAGGAGCTGGTTGTCAACAACATAGGCTCGGAACCCACCTTTCTTACAGCTAACCGGAGAGAGGTTTTAGATCTTACGATCAGCTCAAGGCTTTTGAGCTCAAAAATCCTCAAATGGAGGGTGTCGTCTGAACCCTCATGTTCAGACCATGCCCATATCCTATTTGAAATTGAAACAGGCCCTAGACCTGTGTTAGAGTATCGGGACCCGAGGAGGACGGATTGGGAGGGATACAAACAGTCCCTCGCCGGCAGACTTGGGTCCGCAATCCCCACAGTGAGGGATCGTGATGAGATCGAGATTGCGGCCGAACAGGTTAGGGAAGCTGTGGTCTCTGCCTATCACGAAAACTGTCCACTGAGGTCAAAGAGAGACAGTCGGGGGTCTACCTGGTGGAATAATAACCTCGATAAACTACGAAGAGAAGTTAGACGTCTCTTCAATCGTGCTCAGATTACAGGCAACTGGGAGCAATATAAAACTGCTCTAACACATTATAATAAAGAGATCAGGAACGCTAAGAGGGAGTCCTGGAGGAGGTTCTGCGGGGACATTAATAATTTGCCCAGCAGCGCCAGAATCCACAGGATTCTCTCACGCGACCGTGTACAGGAACTGGGATCGATAAAACGACCAGATGGTTCCTTTACTGAATCTCGGAAAGAAACGTTAGAGCTCTTAGCACACACACACTTCCCAGATTGTCTGATCCTGAGCAACGGTGAGGTCCTACCAGCTGAGGGACGATCTAAACGCCCCCAAAGGGAGGACTGGCTAGTTGCTCGGAGAATAGTTACAGCCTCGGCAGTGGAGTGTGCTGTGAATCATTTCCAGCCATTCAAGTCGCCAGGGGAGGATGGGGTGGTACCGTTCCTACTACAAAAGGGACTGGAGATTCTCCTACCCTTCCTTATCAGGCTGTTCAGAGCCAGTCTGGCCTGGAACTATATTCCTTCCAGCTGGACAGTGGTTAGGGGGGTTTACATTCCCAAATTGGGACGTAATGACCTCCTACCTACTTCACTGAGACCTCTCAGTATTACATCATTCCTCCTGAAGGGATTGGAAAAAATACTGGACGGACACATTAGGGGGAACATCTTACCCAAGAACCCCCTAAATACCCACCAGTATGCCTATCAAACTGGCAAATCAACTGAGTTAGCGCTCAATAACCTCGTCGAGAAGATCACACACTCTCTGGAAAATGGAGAGGTTGCGGTGGCGGCATTTCTCGACATAGAAGGAGCATTTAATAATGCATTACCGATCTCCCTCTACGAGGCCACTATCGCTAGGGGGGTGGAACCTACCATCTGTGGCTGGATCGGAAACATGCTGCACAATCGGACCATTATTACCTCATTACGGGGAGAGGTGGTCAGCGTTAGGGCTGCGAGAGGGTGTCCTCAGGGGGGCGTTCTATCCCCCCTGTTGTGGTCCCTCTTTGTGGACGACCTGCTGGCTATCCTCGGACTCTAGGAGGTTGAGGTCCAGGCGTATGCGGATGATCTTGTCATAATGGTTAGAGGCAAATCTGAGGAGGAACTGTCTAGTACTCTTCAAGAAGCACTAAATGTAGTCAATGATTGGTGCCGTAGGGAACAGATGTCTGTGAACCCTCGCAAAACGATCATTGTCCCGTTCACCAGAAGAAGAAGGTTGGACAAATTAAAACCACCTAATCTTATGGGGGAAAACATTCCATTTTCGGACCAAGCAAAATATCTGGGAGTTATCCTAGATAAGAAGCTCAACTGGGACAGACAGTTAGAAAATGTTATCCGCAGGGCTAAGATGTCCCTGTGGACCTGCCGGAGAATCTGTGGGAACAACTAGGGAACAAACCCCCAACAGATGTACTGGCTCTATGTGGTGGTTATCAGACCTATGATAACATATGGAGCCATAGTTTGGTGGCCTAAGGTGCTTCGTGGTACCGCGAGGGCCAAACTGGCTCATCTACAGAGACAAGCATGTCTGATGATAACGGGAGCGATAAGCACCGCACCATCAGTCGCTCTGGAGGTCCTCCTCAATATTCCCCCACTTCACATATGGCTGGAGAGGGTGGCGAGGTGGACAAAGTACAGACTAATACAAACGGCAGATAACATGCCGAGGGAAGTCAGTCTGAGGGGGTCCGGACTCCTTGATGACAGTGATTGTCACAGGATTCTGGGAATGGTCTCGGACTTGATGCCTACAAAAATCAGCAGAGATCTGTCTTTCAAGACCGTCCTCCCGGAAAGGGAGGACTGGGACCGGAACCAATCGACCCTGTTGAGAGCGGACCTCTGCTGGTACTCTGACGGCTCCAAAACCAATATGGGAGTAGGAGCCGGCGCATATGGGGGCAGCACCGATGCTAGACTATCAGCTAGCCTCGGCAAGTACGCAACCATACACCAGGCAGAAGTTTATGCCATCGAGATGTGTGCAAGGGAAATCTTAAAAGACCTATGCACAAACAAATCGATAAAGATATTTGCAGATAGCCAAGCTGCAATAAAGGCTCTTGGTTCCTACCGGTGCAATTCAAAGACGGTATGGAGTTGTAAATCTGCCCTTAACGAATTGGGCAGCTGTAATGAGGTGTCGCTGGTCTGGATACCGGGTCACTCGGACCATGATGGCAACGTTGCGGCAGACGCGCTTGCCAGGAGTGGTGCCCAGTGTGACTTTGTCGGACCAGAACCGGTGCTGGGAATAACATCTTGCACAGCAAAACGCACCTTAAAGACCTGGACAGATAGAAGGACAATTCAATATTGGCAAAATCTTCCAGGATTAGCTCACTCTAAGGCCTTCATAAATGGCCTGTCTGAGTCAAGGGCTAAGAAACTTCTAGAGTTGAACAGACAACAACTGAGTACTCTAGTCGGCCTGTATACAGGACACTGTCGCTTGCGGCATCACATGCACCGTATTGGAGTCGGTCAGGAGACCGAGTGCCGACTGTGTATGGAGGATGACGAAACAGCAGAGCACGTGCTGTGTTCCTGTCCGGCAGCGGATAGGACTAGACACCTGCTCTTTGGCAAGGTAAAGCTTGCTCCAGAGGATCTGGATCGACTTTCGCCCACAAAGGTTATCGACCTCTGCAGGAGGCTGGATTTGTTGGGCGAAATATAAACATTAGGCGTGAGCCACAATAGACCTTTGGTCGCGGTGGAAGGTCCGGTATGGACCACTCACATTCAAACCTAACCTAACCTAACCTAGATTTTTGTGACGGTAATAGTGTTATTTATCAAAAAATTGTGGGAACGCCGTCAGTTGTAGAATAAAACTCTTTATTATAGGCCGAGCTTTCGGAAAAATTTATTCCTTTATCAAGGCTACAACATGGAAAGAAAAAAGTTTACAATTTACTTGGAAAAAATATAAAAGTTTAAAATACTTACATCTAACATGAGTTCTACTAAACTAATTATCTAATAACAAACATAAAAAGAAAACCTTTTGATGAATTTGAGTGAAGTCTAATAAATGCCAAACTGACATATAAAGCTATATATATATATATATATATATATATATATATATATATATATATATATATATATATATATATATATTCAACGTCGGTATATTTTCGCGACTATAGTCACCGACGCCAGGGAGCAGTCGCTATCCTGGATATTTTGCCGAACCCCTGCCTTTCCGTAAGGAGGGTAGGGATATTTAACGTGGCCAGCACCAAATGGACGTGCAGATATTAAACGTGCTCAAATACAATAATACAACCTCAGCTAATGTTAATTTTACAGTATGTACTGAAAAAGTAAAAGGGAAACCCTGGGAATCGAACACAGTACCCATAGGTTCAGAGGCACACGTCCTTACTACGGAACCACCGAGGCTCTTACTGAAATATACCAAACAATAATTGAATTTAACACCAAAAAAAGACAAGAAGCTAAGGCTAATACCTATATTGGATAATCTATGGTTACATTGCTTATGTATTATTGACAAATAATAGTAATAATAATTATACTAATAATAATATTTATTGTTTAAAATTGTACAGTGTACAGTATGTCAATACAAATAAGTCCTATAGGATCTTACATACAAATCAGAGTTGTAGTTTGCAATATTTAGGAAATGTGCCTAAATAAAAAAGTCTGGATGCAGAAAGTGTGTTATGGTAGTGAATTTTCATGGAATGATCTGGCTCCGAAATTTTTTATGATTAAATGCTCATAACTATTTTTCTTGTAACATAGAGTTCTAAATTCTGGCGTATATTTTACTTTTTATAACATACACGTACGTACAAAATTTGGTTATTTTCCCAGAAAAAAAAAGGTTTAAGAAAAGACCCAAAGTTTTCACGGAAAACCTGGTTCTATTTTATGCTAACAAACTTATTCATGTCACCGACAAAAGGAAGGTAGCTACTACTGCTGTATTTTCCTTCAGTCCATCTATTGTAACCTCTATCAAGAAATTGAAGAAATCTGGCAGTCATGAACTTCCCATTCAGTCCAAACAGTATTAGAGTAACTGGAATGAGACTTTACATGTCTCTAGACATGGTGTGAATAAACCTATTTTGTGAATTTTAAGTAACTTGGTTCACAATATTTAGATTTTTTTCAAATTAAAAATAATATCGGAAAGACATGGTTTAAAACGACTTAGTGTTTATGATCCAATGCCTGGCAGCGAAAGCTGTTAACTACTATGCGTAGGTTGATTCATACCACAGGTATAAACCATACATAAACGGTAACCAAACAAAATAAATAACAGGCATAAAACATACTACCCTAACCAACAATCGTGAATTCTCGGCCACAAATATCGCAAATGACATACGACATGAAAATAAAAATTTGCCAAGTGATTGTTTGTTAACTTGGGGATTCAATCAATTTTTAAAATTGTACACTATATTTGTAGCTTGATGAACGGCCCCAAATACAGTCTAAGACTGAAAGTGTAGCATAATATAGTGGAAGTGAAAACAAAACAAGTCAAGTCTCTATAAAAATGATTTTAAAACAGTTTATCTTTAGACTTAAACATAAGACGTCATCTGAGATCGATACACTCGTTGAATGTGTTTCAAGTGACACTTCTGTTAATTGTGTAATTAATTACGTTTACTTTTAAGATAATATAAAATATCCCGGGGCACGAAGCCGGCATCCAGTATCGTGTAAACAAAACCTTTGTTAATAATAGCTCAGTGCTAGCGTGCTTGTCTTATACGCAGAAGGTTCCGATATCGAATTCCGTTCGATGAATGTATGAGTTTTTTGTTGTTTTACTTTGGCATTTGGAAACACAATAGTGTACAGGTTTCATACGTTTTGACAAAGATCTAATTTTTGTTTAAAACGCTTGAATAACTTTGTCACCTTTGAGTCTGAAATTATAATTTTCAGCAGATATTTTGTTATTGTTGATATTGAAAACACCGGTTGATTTGGTGGACTAAAAGGAAATCATTCAGGAGATTAATAAGGAAAAATAACTGCTACGTTTATAATTTGGCAGATACTTTACTTTTCTAAATATGAATTAAGTTTCCTTCTGGAAAGCGCTTGTAACTTTAATGAAATTTGTAACATGTTTCTTTTAAAGGGACTTACACTATCTATAGACATAGCAAAATTTAATTTTCTAGCTACATAGAAAATTGCGTCTTGGGCATTTTTCTCAAAAGAAGTTAAAACACAAGATTTTTTGATAATGGAGAGATATCGATGGTAACACTTTCGAAAGAATTCTTCAAATGTGCGCGTATTAGGAACTCTAAAATCGATCTTCAAGGTCTGTGTACGTTTAAAGTATTAATTTTAGTAAGATGCTGTATAATAACAGTGTACAATTCTTATGAAAATTCACTACTGTAACCCATTGCGTCCTAATTTTTTTAATAAAAGTTCTGCCGTTAGTTTGTCGACGCTTTTCCCAAGCTCTTTAAGGACTTTCTTTAATGCTTCTTATGCTTCTTTTGAAATGAGCTGGCCTAGATTGCCTGGGTTTATTTTTTCTATCCGCACTATACACTTTTCTTCGCAAATAATTTTCTCTGCGATGTAACTCTTCTAGATCAACAAACTTCCGTCGTTGTGTGTTTTGTTTTCTTTTAACGTCGGCCTATTTCCGCGACTATGGCCAATCACCGACGCCAGGGAGCAGTTTCACCTCACTATCCTGGAAATTTTGCCGAACCCCTACCTTTCTGTAAGGAGGGTAGGAATCTTTAACGTGCCCAACATCGCATGGACACGGGACCGACGGCTTTACGCCCCCTCCGAAGGGCGGAACGTGCAGACATTCAACTTGCTCAAATACAATGCCAGAACCTCGGTTGATGTTGAAGTTACAGTTTGTACTGAAAAAGTGAAAGGAGTACGCTGGAATCGAACCCAGTACCCTTCGGTTCAGAGGCACACGTTCCTACCCCTGAACCACCGAGGTTCTTTCCGTCGTTGTCCTATATAACTTTATTTTTCTTATTTTGTTAAACTCTTAGAATTGTTCATCCTCTGATGACGCTAACTTTGTTAGTGCAATGATAGTCAGGTCTTTGAAAGATGTGTTGTGGTGATTTGGGTCCTCTAAGTGTATTTATCAGTGCTCATCACTGGTTCCAATCTTCACTTAGTGTATTTTTGTTCTTGGTTTATATTGTAGTCTTATATAATCTTTTTAGAAACATTCTACCTTAAATTATTTTATATCTACTTATTTCGCTAGTTTTAAAATACAGTGTGGCATTTTTTTAACATAATTATTAACTAATTAACTATAAGTTTCTACACAAGTTAGTACAGAATAAACCCCTACGAATATTGAAGCTAACAAGCTTGGTAACAAATCATCAAAAGTAACTTTTCCATTAGCTATTAAGGATAACATTATATGGATCCGTTGATTGCCCTACAGGAGTCACTGAATTTTCAAAGTTACACCGATGTTTGTAGTAAACAAATACCTACTCTCTGGTAATGTACTTATTATGAAGCTGAAACAAATCAATAGAAGACAAACATGTCTAGCTGAAGGTAAACAGCTTTTATATACATTTTTTGCTCCCGTAAATGTCGATTTTATTACTTTGTAGCCTTAGTCATCGCAAACAAAGTCAGATTTCATACACATAACAAAAGGAAAACCATTTTGGGTAAATTTAAATACACAGCGCGGAAAAATGTAAGCTTCACCTCCACAATTACCGAAGTCCTATGTCAGGTAGAGAAAAGAGCTACGGTGAATAAAATGTATATGTGTTGCAGAGCATTCAACATAGTCTGCTTCAAAAACTCAACAAAATGTTCATCAAAACGTAAAAATATAAATCTGGTAGTCGTACTAGACTTATTGTAACATAATACTGTAACATTTTGGAAACGAAAGGTTATTATTATTATTATCAGTGAATATTCTTTAAAAAGGTCACTAAATTCTTCAAATGAACGCAAAGTAGGCCCTCTAGAACACATATCCGGGGTCTGTTTCAACTTTGATATGTTTATATATATATATATATATATATATATATATATATATATATATATATATATATATATATATATATATATATATATATATATATATATATATATATAGTGTGAAACACACTTAAGGAATAAAATTCATTATTCAGCAAGTTTTTTTGTCGAACATTATCTTATAATCATAGTTAAAAAATTAAACTTCCACCATTTCACCGCCACCACTTTATCCATTTTATTTAAATATCAACACAACATTTTTTCATCACAATTCGATGGACCACATTTTTCTGAATGCGGAAATACCCCATGTCTAATATTACAGTTTACAATACAGGGTGGAAATTTACTACCGGAATATTAAAACTAAACAGTTTACCCTGAAATTCAAATTTCGAAAATAAACTTAATGAAAAAGTTCCTTTCTTATAATAAATGTTCAAAATGTCCTCCGTTCACTTGAACAGATCGAAATAATCTGCTCTGGAATTCTTCACTGAGTCTTATCTTAAATTTCTTATCTTTTCTTTTACCTAAAACGTACTTGGTTATCATTAATCGTTTCTTATTAACTACCAATTTTTGCAGTGTGAAAGGTGAAATTTAACAGTTCTGTTTTACTTTGTGGTGTATTGTATTGAATGCAAGGTCTCCCAATAAATTAGTCGTAATTTTGTTCCGATAATTTCAATTAATTTTTGGTCTAATAATGCGATACTTAACTGAAACTCTGCAAACCGAAATATTAATGATGATTGGGTATCGTGATATGTGTAAAACACAGGCACAAGTTGTTAACCTATTTAATGAAAAACATCAAGATTTGCCCCCACTAACCCAGGGAACTGTGCGTAAGATACATTCACAGTTTTGTGATTATGGACACGTTAAACCACTGCCTAGGAGACCCAAGTTTGTTGAAGAGGGTGCCAAACTCAATATTTTATTGGCTTTTCAAAAAGAACCAACAACTTTTACAAGTTGCACGTGAAAATGATGTTAGTCAATCAACAGTTTTGAAGTGTCTCAAAAACGAAAAAATGCATCCCTATAACCTAAAAATTCTGATAGAAGACTGCAATTTAGTGAACAACTGCTGGATATGTTACACAGAAATGTTATTTTTTGTGCTGATCTTCTGTTTTCCGATGAAGCAATATTTCTTTTGAATGGCGATGTAAACAGAGAAAATTCCAGATACTGGGCTGTCGAAAATCCCCCCTGGATGCGACAAACACACACTCAGCGTCCTCAGAAGTTGAACGTTTGGGCTGGTATCATAGGTGATCGCGTAGTTGAACTGTTTTTATAGAAAATCTAAACGGTCCAAAATATTTAGAAATGCTAAAAGAACAGGTTGTCCCAATGTTATCAGAATGGCATCCAAATGTAATGGAACCTAATATTCCCCATAAAAGGATATGGTTTCAACAAGACGGTGCACCGCCCCAATTTTCTCTTCAAGTACGGGAGTACTGAGATGGACTGGACGAAGAGGTTTCGTAGAATGGCCCGCTAGATCACCTCTTGATTTCTTTTTATGGGGATACCGTAAAAACGGAGTATATAAAACGCAACCTGCTGATTTAGATGATTTGAAAATGAAAATAACAACAGAAATTAGGAACGTAACGCCTGACGTGTTGAACAGAGTTAGGGAAGAATTCCAGAGCAGATTATTTCGTTGTGCAAGTGAATAGAGAACATTTTGAACATTTATTATAAAAAAGGGACGTTTTTATTAAGTTTATTTTAGAAATTTGAATTTCAGGGTAAACTGTTTAGTTTTAATATTCCGGTATTACATTTTCACCCTGTATTGAAAACTGTAATATTAGACCATACATATGGGGTATCTCCGTACAATGTACAAATGAAAATCAAGAATGCAGTAAAAATCGGTTTATTCAAGATTATTGAGTTTATATAATGCTGCTTGTAGTGAATGTACCCAATTTAATAAAAAGATATAAAATGATTAATTATAGGTGTGCTGATGAGTTGTGGTTCAATTATTGATGTCTTGAAGAGAAAGTGATACAGATAAATAAAGTACTTAGCTGATAGTTTCATTCATCGGTCGACGTCGTTCAGGCTTCTGCCCTAGAGGTGTTAAGTCAAGGCTGCCTAGGTCAGAATGCTGCGGGGGCCTCACTGTTCAGTACAATATATGCGTCTTCTTACGGGAGCAGCTTCATAGTTACATAAAACACTGGATGATTCTTATGAAAGATGGATATTGCATTCAGAATGACGTATTGGTCTTCTCCAAAACGACAGATGATCTTCTCCTCCTAAACGACGGATGTATCTCCTCCAAAACGACGTATTCATCTTCCCCAAAACGATGGATGTATCTCCTCCAAAACGACGTGTTCATCTTCTCCAAAAAGATGAATGTATCTCCTCCAAAACAATGAAACGATTTTGATGAAAATGGTACCTACTTCATTGCTACTATATAGGTTATACTGGTAACCAAATTTGATGCCCGCTTTAATAAAAAAGGTCGTATTTGCTATTAAAAACATTTTTATGAAAATTCATTACCATAACGCGCTTGCTGCGCCCATGCTTTCATTATATTTGATGTATTTTTATGTTATCGTTTGAGTGGCACGCGTATTTGTGCGCGTGACATAGCAACGTAATGTAAGTGCATAGAAATAAGAAATATTCCTGTGTGCACGTTGTGCGTTTTGGACGATTTTGTCAAGTGTTAAAGTCACAAAAAACCGTAGTGGACAATGAAGAGGGAAAGTTAAGTACCTAGGCTTATTTCAAGGCCAATTCCAACGCTTCAGTTCGAGCTGCTGAAGAAGATCTGGTAATCAGTAGATGCTCAATATAGAGGATTTTGAAGAAGTGTCACTTCAACGACTATAAGTTCTCGTTAGTACAAAACCTCTATCCTTAAGACCCCAATGACAGAAGTACCTTGTGTGAGATGCTATATCTTCGAGGGCGAGAGTAAGATAACTTTTTGAGCAAAATTATCATGATGGACGAATATAAGTTTTCGCGTAAAGGGTCTTTTACCATGTGTATGCTTTAGCTAAACCGCATGAGATCCGATAAGAAAATATCAAGTCAAGTTTAGTTTCAATGTTTTTCTGTCTTATCATGAATGACAGGTTCTCTTACAAAATATGATGTCGTGTTAAGGGCGGAGCGTTACATGAATTTATTACGGACTGTGTTTGTAGATTTGTAGAACCTGCCCTTGAATTTGAGAGGAAAGTGTTGGTCTCAACTGGATGGAGCTCCTGTCTATTGCACCCAGAAAGTATCTTAAGTAATCACCTTAATGTTCGAAGACAGGTGAATAAAACCGACCTGCAATATCTCCAGGTTTGACATCCATGGACTTCTACCTTTGGAAACATATCAAACAATTAGGTTTACAATACACTAATGAACACAAGGGAAGAATTAGAAGCACGCGTGTGAGCGTGCAGAATCATTGTTTCATTTAAGGCTAAGGTGACATTTTTTATTTTACAAACGGCCACACAAACGACCCTTCCAGTTAGGTAGCCAGCTCTATATATAAACTGAAGAAAATTGTCTGTGTCAACTAAATTTTCTACAAACATCTAAATTAAATCTAGAAAAATAAATATTGAAACATCAACTTAAAACATTGTGAAACATATTCCATGTAACACTTCTCCTTTACAAATTACATGATATTACGTGCATATGTTCCCATCAAGTAGTAGTAGTAGCAGTGGTGGGGAGGCCAACGCCAAGCAAGTAGGCTACAATGGGCTCTTTTTGCCAACCCCAGCAACCCAGCAACCATGCTCTACTCTTCCTCCGTTCCGTCGCCAAACCGCCTCGACCTCGGGATGAAGGCCGTGACGGTCTTCAATTGGACTGTACTTACCTGATTCCTCTGAGTCCTTGATCCGAACAATTTTGCTCGAAGAGTCCCAAAAGCCTCGCATTCATACAGGTAGTGGTAGGACGTTTCCTCATCCTCGCCGCATTCCTGGCAAATGGGATCCCTCTCTACGCCTATCAATGTGAGGTGTCTTCTAAGGGCGCAGTGGTCTGTCAGCACCCCAAGGATGCGGCGAAGCGTAGGTCGACTCCTTCCGAGTAGCCAGACAGCTTTATCTCTGTCCGGCCCCTCCACGAAGTCCCTCGTCTGCGTACAGCCACCAACCGACTCCCAGTGCACCTCCATTCCTTCCTCGGTCCACTTGTCTAAGGCGACAGAGACCGTCTTCCTACTTATGCATATCGCATGCTCCGGGCCACAGAACGGCCGCCGGGAACCAAGTCTTGCGAGATTATTCGCCACCTCATTCCCCGCTACGCCACCGTGTCCCGGAACCCACACCAGTTGCACCTCCTTCGTCCTGGCTAGCCCTCTGAGGGCGTCAGCGCACTCCTGAACCAGTGTTGACCTGATTCTGGCCGCGAAGACTGCCCGGAGGACCGCCTGGCTATTCGAGCAGATGTACACACATTTCTCGGATCTCCTCTTCACATCCTGTCTATTGTTCCAATCAATGTCACATATATACCAAATTTCATAGAAATAGCTTTATTATTTTCGAAGATATACATTTTTTTGGGAAAAAACTAGCCGATTGGGCTGGTTAACGAACTCTTCCAAGATATGTACAAAAGATACATATTTGAAAAGCTTGATCGGTTCATTTGTTTTACTTCCACATCGTCAATACCTGTGGAAGTATGGCATTGGCCACAAAAATTTCTATTTTTTTTTTCGCCTAAACGTCCTAAAAAGTATGAAATCATATAGAAAACACGATTTGGAAACAAACCTTTTTTGTCTGTCGGTGTGTCGGTCTGTTGATGTGTCGGTCTCTATGTCTGTCTGTTTGTTGCCACGATCACTTTAGAGCGAATTAACATATCGTATTTAAATTTGGTATACATTTAGAAACCGACAAACGAACGGTTTGGATTGTTGGGGAAAATCGCTCCAGGGGGTAGGGGATGAATGCGGGGTGATTTGGTGAAAATGAACATTATATATAGTTAAAATTCGAGCAATATAACGTTTTAGTGTTTGTTTATTAGTAAACTTTCAATTTTACTCAACATCAGGTATTCTGTGCTGAAATTAAATTAGGGGTTGAATGTGTATGGGTGGAATATGATCTTCAAATTTGGTATGCAGTTAGCACCCAACAAAAATACGCTTCAAATGATTTTTGGGTAAGATCGCCTCAGTGGATTGGGGATAAATCAGGGGTGTTTGGTGAAAATTAACATTTTTTCGTGAAAACTCGAGTAATATAACGTTTCAGAAGTTTATGGGTAGAGGAATATGAATATTTTCTTTGTGGTCAAGTCATGGACCCTGAATTCATTTCATGAGAATGTCTTTTTGAGGAAAGTAGCTTATCAGAGCTATGCGGAAGTTACGATTCAATTTGCATCAGTATTTCAAGTCATCGTCCGGATACGTATATATACGTGTCCAACATAAGGGGGGCACTATGGGGATCTCCAAAACGGTAGCAGATACAGACATGGTTAAATAAGAGAAAAGTTGAGCACCCAAAAGCCAAACAAAATGGCGGTTAGATATTTCCGATTTTTTTTTTGGTTTTTAGGATATTTAGAAAAAATTGGATTTTTCGATTTTATATATTTTTTCTGGCCTTAATGGTGAACCTACACCAATACCGATGATATTTGTCCACAGCAACCTTTCATTTTATTTAACGTAGCATTGCTAGTTTTCCAATTCGACGTTTCGTCTTTGCGGGACCATCATCAACTTTTTTTTTAAATACGGCCCTCATTTTCTGATATCATATTCTGAAATCCCTTTTTATTCCAAATTCGGTGATGTATCACACTTTTTGGTTTAGTACCATTATAGTTTTTCTTTCGACCTTAATCCAGAAAATTCCTATTACGGACCTGTACACAGCTTTCAAGGTTAAGTCCTAAACAACTAGTAGCTACATCAATTAACACTTTATGTCATTTAATCAAATGGATGAACTGAGGCAATAATTTAATGAAATAAACACAGAACAAATAAAATTACACTACCAGAAGACCTAAATATTAAAAGAAAACAACAAACGAATACGAACAACGCAACTAAATTTAGCGCAAATGTTCAAATCAACTTCCACTATTAACCAAGCACAAGTAGCACTTCCTAACGGTCGATTTTAAAAACCTAGTCAACATTTGCGGAGTAATACTGGCAAATGCTTCCAGAACTAACCCACTCAAATCTTGTTCTGTTGAATTTTTTTTGTTGATATACATGATTCTCAACGTATGCCCATACGAAGAAATTAAGCGGTGGTGAACGCGTTGTCAAAGCGTGACTAACAAAGTGAGTAAATGACATCAAGTTGATGACCTTGGCCCTGCCCCATAAACCCATGCACTGACAAATATTCATTTAGAGTAATCTCAAATATTTTGCCAAAGTTGCAAGTGATAGTTACAGCTCTGCAGTTACGAATGTAATATCACCTTTTTTTATCGATAATTCTTCTACATTTCAGGAAAAGTATTCGTTTTTTAACATAAGGTTAAACACTGTGGCAAGAGGACCCGAAAAAACAGTGACAGAGTCGCGAATAAAAAATGTCGGTATCAAATCGGGATCCATAATCATTTTAGGTTTCAGTTTCTTAATCAAAATTAAAATAACATTCGGTGAGAAGCAAGTGATATTAAGATGGTTAATCTTCAAACTACTAGAACCTAACTGGGGGCATAGGTACTCTATGAGGCATAACACATGATTTTAGAAAGTAATCTGCGAAAGAGTCTACAATTTGTTTAGGGTCATTTATCAACTCACCATCATAGATCATAGATGATGGCAGACTCACATTATTATTATTATTTTTTAATTTGATGAAAGACCAGAACTGAGTCGGATTCGACGCAAGTTCATTCTCTGTTTTGAAGATATATTCCCTACATGCGACTGTCATCTGTCTTTTCAAGCGTGATGCCAATTTTCTATGTTCCTCACGAAACCCATCATTCCCAGTTTTTTTTAAAATTTGTAACAAGGTTTTGGTTTTTCTATCATTTTAATAATAGGACCGTTAAACCTAACTGGAAAATTGGAGCTTCTAGGAGTTTTAAGAGGAACTTAGCCTTAAAAGAGGTATGACCCGGCCCTATAATCTGCTTGAAATTTTCTGGGTAAGTTCTAACATAATACCACGGAACGCGCTCGTCTGGTTCACGGACAGATCCAGCGGGGAGCGTGGGACGGGGGCAGATGTTTACTCGAAAGGACCGAGGGTAAATCATAGTATTTCCCTTGGAGCCCATGCAACGGTGTTTCAGGCCGAGATGTACGCCATCCTGCACTGTGTGCGGGAGTACAAGAGGAGGGGCTACACCAACAAGCGGATCCTCATAGCCACAGACAGCCAGGCAACCCTTAAGGTACTAAGTAGCCCACGGGTAAACTCCTGGCTGGTGAGTGAGTGCCGAGACGAGACGAGCGACCTGGCTGAGCAGAATGAGGTGACCATCATCTGGGCGCCGGGTCACTCGGGGGTCAAAGGCAATGAAGAAGCTGACAGTCTCGCAAAGAGAGGGTCAGCAGAACCATTTATGGGACCACAACCGGCTCTGGGCCTGACAAAGAGCACTGCCAGGGGAGCCATTAAGTCCTGGGTCAGAAACCAACACAAGGTGTACTGGGCGGACTGTCCAGGGCTCAGACATGGGAAGTCAATAATTGACGGACCCAGTTCAAAGAGAGCTGTGGAGCTGCTTAATCTTAGCAGAGGACAGCTCAGAAACACAACAGGTCTCTTGACGGGACACATGGCCGTCAATAAACACCTGCATAAAATGAGGTGGTTCGAAGGGGACCTCGCATGCAGACTCTGCGGCGAGGGGGAGGAATCAGCCCTGCACATCTTGTGCGAGTGTAAAGCTCTGGACCGCAAAAGACAACTGATCTACGGTCAGTCTAGACCGGAGACAGAGCAATATAAAACTTCACCCTACCAATCGCTGTGCAGACTAGTTCAAGGCATAGTGATTCTGGAATGGGTGGAGTAAGACTAAGGGTATGCATAATCAACCGAAGGTTGCAGTGCTATCGGGGCGGCAAGGCCGCGGACGAGCCCTGAGGGAAAAAAACTTCCAATATAGCTAAGCGGTTGAAGTTGCAGTGTTTATATTGGTCATGAAAAGTGTCTTCCTTGACATATCAAACGACGTATTTTAGCGATTTTCAGAAAAATGAACGTGGAATGATATATTTAGGGTGTTTTGTTTTAAATAAGACACTTTGTATAGTTATACTCAAACATTTACTTTTTCAGGACAGGGGGCAACTATCTGTAGGCAAATCCTCTTGAAAATAATGTACGGTTGATGTAAACAAATTGTTGTTACATTGATGGATACTACTTTACTCATTAATGACTACAACAGATCAATATTTTATCGAATGGTGACTTCCCAATCAAGTTCACTGGCACCATCAGATATCAGCTTAAGCGTGTAGTAGTAAGTGCGGGACGAGGAAACATAAACTTACACTTCCTGGTGGAAATTCCGGATGCGCGTAGCTGCTATTGTAGGTTTAAACGCACTAGTTCATCCCGGAGTCCCGGACAAGGTGAGGGTAGTAACCTTACGTGCAGGCACTCGCGGCCGCAGCCAGATCTATGACCATTGATTACACCCCATTGCTGTAACTTTTAAACGTCAGCGCTGCATTTCCATTTCCACCTAGAATGTCCATTGCTCTCTGGCTGGACAAAAATAGCGCAGACAGCGGTGGAATTGAATACAAAGTTTATAACGTGGTTAAATCAGTTCACATTGCAGAAACTTTAATTTACCTTTTTTTCCTTCTGTATTTGAAATGTTCGCCATTTCAGCAAATATAATGGATACATCTCGTGACTGATATTTAATTGCACTTCTTGGCGGTTTAAAATTAGTTTAGCAGGCCTGTTTCATAATCCAGTGATATTCATAATACTTAAAGTTTTTGAGAGACTGCAAAATATCTTTGACACGCAAGTTATTATCAGTAGAATTATGAATCAAATGTTTAGAAGGTCGGGACGCAGCAAGTGCGTTATAGTAGCGAATTTTCATGGGTTTTGCAATACATAAGTTAACTTACTTTATGCCAAGCATAACATTTGACACGTTTGAACCCATTCATGTTGAATTTAGTTAAATTTAATGCCATCCCTTTATCTGCGCGCGCGCACACACACACATGTTAAGACATCTAGCATATCAAAATCTGCTAAAAATGCAGGGAACAATTTCATATAGGCAGTGAGAGCATTACTAAGCTGTAAAGAGGCAGGAATCAAAAATAGATGATAATTACTCTGAGATTTCACCATAGAAATTTTGAAATTTGACAGCTGAGGCAATTGTGTACAATTTTCTATAAAAGAGATGTCAGTTTCAAGTTCTAGGCAGCCGATTTTCAATTGTAGGCTAAGTACGTTTTGGGTATATCTCCAAAAGAAAGGTAAAATTTGACAGTAATTAGATATAAATGAAAAATAAAAAACAAATGTCAAATATAATGTAAAAAGTGATATATAGTGTCGAAGATAGCCAATAAACAACAGCTAAAAGTAGTAATTTAGACAAATGCAGTACAGAAAATGTAAATGACTTGGCAACACAAGTAAAGAAGAAAAGTAACTGCAAGCGTCAACATAATTGCTGAGTTAATCTGGCAGTCAACCAATGCTGCTCTCTAACAGCTGAGAAATATCCTAAACTGTATGTGTCAATTGACTTTATATATTGAGTGACATTTTAAAAAATAAATTCATATAAATAACTTATATTGATCGTTAATTTCCAGAAGTAGCAAAATTGTATACAAATATTTTAGATAAGATTTGAAATCCATAATAATAAATTTTAAATCAGCGATTTAATTTTAACGTAAATAAGTTTAAGCAGGTCCAATGATATGAGTAAGAGATAAGATAAGTTGCGTTATGTATTACAAAACTTATCGGAATTCGCTGTTGTAATGCACTTGCTGCATCCCTACTATCTTGTTGCCGACGACAATTTTGCCCATACATCTTATTTTAATTTGTTAATTTTAGTGAATTTTCTTAAAAAAAATTCACTAACGGGAAGATCCCGACTTTTGAATTTTGAAAAAATTTCTTCAAATGAGCGCTATTTAGGACCCTGGAACCCAAATCCGAGGTCGGTGTCAGACTTTATATGTTTATATATATATATATGTATATATATATATATATATATATATATATATATATATATATATATATATATATATATATATATATATATATATATATATTTATGTGTCACACCTATAACTTAAAAAATAATGGACCGATTTTGATAAAACTTGGTGAGCACCTTCCTTTCGCAAGTGGCTTCGATAAGTTCGTTAGCCAGGAAAATCGCCCGAGGTTTTCCCGGAAACTTTTGTGTTTTCTTTAAAAAAAAACGAAATTTTTTTATATCTCCAAATTTAACAAAGTTAACACGTGGGTTTATATCATTATAGGTACTTTACCTACGAAAACTTAGCTCTGTCGGTTAAAGGACAAAAAAGTTACAGGCATTTAAAGAAAAATAAATTTCGGTTTTCCTCAAAACGTCAAAGTTGCGATTTTAAACGTCAAAATTGGTAATATTTAGACAATGAACCTGAAACTAATATGAGCTATGGAAGGAAAATGTCTCAAGAAGAATGTTTTACAAAGCCTGAATTCTTAGTTTCAATCGTCACTGTCCTTCATTTTACTAAAATATTCCCAGAAAATTCATTTCAAATAGACCCTTTCTCTGATGATTTGGCAGTAGTGTTGGCTATAGAGTTTATCGGTTAATGGTATATCATTTTTGTCGAATTTTCGTAAAAAATCTTTAAAGTTCAATATATCCGTTATCATGCACGATACGAAAAAAATTTTTATACATTAATTATAGGGTGTCTTGAGCTGCATCTTAAAAAATATTTCTACAATTACAGGCTGGCCCATAAGTCGTTGGTGATTCAAGTTTTCTTTTTTAGTGAATTTTCTTAAAAAAATTCACTAATGGGGAGATCCTTGTTTATATATATATATATATATATATATATATATATATATATATATATATATATATATATATATATATATATATCGTACCGATAGCTCAAAAAATAATGGACCAATCTTGATTAAATTTGGTGAGTACCTTCCTTTTGAAAGTGGCTTGGATAAGTTCGTCGGCCAGGAAAATCGGAACAGGTTTTCGCAGAAAATGTTGTGTTTTCTTTCTAAAAAAATGTATATCTCCGGAAATAACGAAGTGGGGGTAACCAAATCTTGTACGCGTATTTGTATTATAAAGAGTCAACCATGAACCAAAATTTAGGTCTCTAAGTTTAAGGACAAAAAGTTACAGGCAGCTAAAGAAACAAATTTTGGAGTTTTCCTCAAAACGTCAAACTCGCAATTTAAAACGTCAAAATTGGCAATGTTTAGGCAAAGAACGTGAAACAAATACGGATTGTGAAAAGAAAATGTTGCAAGAAGAGTGTTCTGCAAAGCCTTAAGTTTCAGATTCAACCATCATTGACCTTCATTTTACTAAACTATTTACAGAAAATTCATTTCAAGTAGACCCTTTCTCCATGCTGTGGCTGTCGGTTTAGTTAAGTTGATGCTTTCGCTGTAGGTTTAGTGAAGTTTATGGTTTAACGGTCTATAATTTTTAGCTTATTTTCGTAGAACAAATTCGTTACTGCATTTTAGCATTTTTCTATCGAAATATGATGCATGTTTGTAAGAAATAAATCTGGACGCAGTAAGTGCGTTTTGGTAGCGAATTTTCATTAAATCCTTCAAATATCAATAACTCAATTTGCTATTAACATTGGTTAGGTAACCATCATTTAACTTTATTTTCTGAACATTTTTGTATAAACGCGGCAAGGGCGTTTTGGTAGCGAATTTTCATTAAATGTTTCAAACTTCAGTAACTCAATTTGCTATTAACCTAAGGTTCATCGTCTAGGAGAGTAGTTTTCTCAGAAACATTTAAAGTTTATTTTCGGAACATTTTTGTACATTTTCAAATAATTATTTTGATAAAATATGGTACATTGTTCCTACTATATAGGTTATACCGGTAACCAAATTGATTTTTATGAAAATTCACTTCCATAACGCACTTGCTGCGTCTAGAGTTCTTTTATAAACTATTTTTATGAAAATTCATGACGGGTTTGTCGCGTCGTGACTTTTTAGACAATTAGAGAAAAACGTTGATAAAATATCATATCGTTACAAGCATTAGCAAATAATTTTGCCATCTGAAACGAGCACCTCTAATTTTAACTAATACCTTTTCATATTATTTAAGTAACCGCATCGTTATCTAATTTTTTCTGAAACCTAGTACTCTATTTTTACCGCAGATCAAGTAGAATACTGCTCGCTCAATGCTAAGACAATTTGCTAAATGCAGGGACATTCGACAAGGTTCGTTTGTCCGTAAACAGGATTAACAGCGTCTATATATAACAATCCTCTCTTCTCCAGCAATCTAATCCATTGAAACTTTCTGACCTCTATCTTGCTTTCCATTAGTAGACAAAGATTTTGTTATCAATTCCCTCTATTTCTGAAACCACATTCACAATCTAATTATAAATTAGTCGACAGTATCATAAGGTTAGTTAGCTCCTTTTCATATGTAACGTTGATAACCGTTGGTGGGTGCTGATATACAGCTCCACCAAAATTTTATTCTGTCTAAATGCGTACGATTTAAGGAACGAACACTAAGGTGTACGCATGTTGTCTGTAAATCCATGTTTTGACAATATTTTTTGATGTATTACCTTATTTTCTTAATGAAAATTCACTAATTTGGGACGATTGCATTTCCATCACATAGCCAAACCATATATTAATCTTTTGTGATAATGTGATTTAACTTATAGCTTTACGTGTGAGTTTACCAGATGTTAGTATCTGCAGTTATGTATATTCACGGAATCATCCAATTGATACGTTGCTTCATCTGACATGACGTTGTTATTGATTTAATACTGGTAAGAATTTATTCGTGCACACATCGTCTTTACAAATTTAAGTTTAGTCGAAATCACCTTTAGATAATTCCTGAATAAGATGAAGTTTATATGGTATAAACTTATCTTTTTCTGCAACATTCTTCTCACTGAAGGTTCAGACAGATCATGATCTGCAACAAGCTGACTAATAAAATTCGGTGGGCCGTCGACAATACCCGTTTTAGCTCGACCTGAAGAATTGCGTTTTTCTTTGAATTTTGGATAATTATTACAGTGGATCTATAAACATGAAATCTATTCGAATGCGTGTCTTTAAATAAGTGACACGTTGCACCCGTAAAGTCTGAAACCATCCTGGGATGTGAATTCTATTGGCTTTAATATAGTGGATCCACTAACAGGAACTCTATTCGAATGCGGCTCATTAAATAAGTGACAGTGACATGTAATGAAGTCTGAAACTGATCTGGAATCTAGGTTCTATTGGCTCCAATACAGTGGGTCTACTAACAGGAATTTAATGCGCGTAATTAAATAAGTGAAACGTTGTACTGGTGGAGTCTGAAACTGACCTGGGATATGGGTTCTATTGGCTCTAATAGAGTGGATCTACTAAAAACAATTCTATTCAAAGGCGTGTAATTAAATAAGTGAAACGCTGTACCGATGAAGACTGAAACTGACCTGCTATATGGTTACTATTGGCTCTAATACAGTGGATCTACTAACAGGAATTCTATTCGAAAGCGTGTGATTCAATAAGTGACACGTTGTACCGGTAAAGTCTGAAACTGACCTGCGGTATGGGTTCTATTGTATCTAGTACACTGGATTTATAAACAAGAATTATATTCGAATTCGTGTCTTTAAATAAGTGACACGTTGTAGTGAAGTCTGAAACTGACCTGGAATCTGGGTTCTATTGGCTCCAATACAGTGGGTCTACTAACAGGAATTTAATGCGCGTCATTAAATAAGTGAAACGTTGTGCTGGTGTAGTCTAAAACTGACCTGGGATAGGGGTTCTATTGGCTCTAATAGAGTGGATCTAGTAAAAGCAATTCTATTCAAAGGCGTGTAATTAAATATGTGAAACGCTGTACCAGTGAATTCTAAAACTGACTTTTCGGTCTGAAACTTCAATTGGGGTCGTTCATCAAACTACAAATATACCTAGTGTATTTTAAACATGTATTGAATCGCCCACTTTAAGAGCATTACTTTTTGCAATCACCTCATTTTTAATTCTGTACTTTCGCTTAATAGCTTTGTCATAGCATAGGAAGCAATTGTTTATTATGCCGACGACTGTGGCAATTGTAGTGGTATGGTGTTGATTGTTGCCATTGACAACGGTGTACGAGTATTCGGGACTTTACTGGCCGAGATTTGCCGATCGCTAGTAGGTTTTACCCTTGTTGTAACGGTATAAATTGGATAGCTAAACATCTAAGCTAATTTGGACGTATTTGTGGTTCCTCCCCTGCGTTGTAAAAAGAATTATTGGCGACAACTGTGGTTAATTCTTCTGGATATCCCTCGTATAATGAATCGAATTTAGATCTTTCGTAAATTATTTATATTTGTATTACCCCTGGTATATCGGGCCGGCTTACACGCTTGCGTGGCCGTGGCCGTAGTTCGGAAAGGGTCCGCATGTTGAAGAGGATAGATGGCTGGAGACGTATGTGATGCGAGAGAGAGCGAAGGATGTGGCAGCACCTGTGTTTTCGAGTCGGAGATATGAATGCGCTGAAAGTTTCGAGAGAGAGATTTCGTTGGTAATTTGTGGAGTTAACACGTGGTTCCGTCTGAGGAGCAAGTTTTGGATATTAAGTATCCTCCCTTGTGGGTTTTGTTGCTCTCAGAATTTAATCTGCAGTCTTTCTGGTGATGTCGTAATGTACGGATTTAGTGCCGAAGGCTGTGGAGAGACCCGTTTAGGGGATTTAAGGACCACATTTATCGTATCCCGTTGTGGAATTTCGTTTCCCTCTCTGGAGGTAAGAAATCATCCTCTCTCTTAACTGTAACACCTTTAGCATCCCGTTACTTGTTGTTTTTAGGGACCTTGTACCGGGGGAAGTATACCTTGTACCGGCTGGATTTTCCTTGTACCGGAGGAAGTATACCTTGTACCGGCTAGGGAGATTTCCAAG
The DNA here is from genome assembly GCA_964006375.1 of Tillus elongatus. Classification (NCBI taxonomy): domain Eukaryota; kingdom Metazoa; phylum Arthropoda; class Insecta; order Coleoptera; family Cleridae; genus Tillus; species Tillus elongatus. Next base: position 69,794,326 of record OZ023262.1, read on the forward strand.
TACCGGCTGAATTTATCGTACCGACGAAGTCTTTTTGTAGGGCGATTTTTGTGCCGAATAGCCTTGTGGTAGGCCGACATTATTGTATTGGGCGATATCTTTGGTAAATTCACGTACCGTAAATTTGGAGTGGAAAAGTCTCACATGGATGAGCGAATTTTTATGTACCGAACAAAGTATATGGATATTGAATTAAATGGAGAATTGAATTAGAATCTCAATAAGAAGGTCTCCCCTTTCGTCGTCGCATTGCCGTACCGTTATTGCATTATTCCCGTGGTTGCAGTCCCGTATCCCGAGAGGCCTTGGTTGGTTTGGAATTTGATGATAATTAGATGGCCTAGAAGTCCAGGAATTCAAGTAAGAATTTTCCGTTTTGTGATAACGTATAAAGTGATAAGAGACATTCTTGATAAGGTACATTTTTAATATTCATCTGTGTTAAATTTAATAAAATCAAACCGAATTTATTTTATTTTAACTTCACTAAATGTGGTACAGATTTTTATAAGACCATTATTAATATAATTGCTTCACTTTTGAGAGTACCATTAGTTATCATTTACTGTTAGCATTAGACCAGCTTATTGATTATTCTTTGGGACTTGATCTTCAATCAAGCCACTTACCGTACTTATCATGTAATTAAGTAATAATTGGGGAAAAATAATTTGTGAGCTTTGCGTGCACGAAAAGTGGAATTTTCCGTAGAACAACTATATTTGTAGTACCTTCATAAATATTCAGTAAAGATCTTGAGTATTTGGTAGTAAGCCATTTTTGTGATATCATAGAGACTTTATATTTATTTTTATTTATTATTTTAGATCAGAATTTTAAAACAACTTTTAATAAATTCTTGTATGCCAAAGAAGCTTAATAAAAGCCCGTATTTTATCATATTTTAGGTGTTTTGGTTTTGTGTGTTTGTGTTTTCTTTTCAGGACTGTTGATATATTAGATCATTACCGTTATCTTTATTTGCGGGTCTATGAGACCATACCGTTCCGAAATTTAATTTGTGTTATCGTAATTACATCTCCGTTGTAGCTTCCTGTGCTCGATTGTGGTTGGCTATAGTTGCCAGTGTGATCCAAGAATTCTTGGTTGTGTTGGATCTGGGCAAGGAAGCATATTTTGTGAACATCTTGTTAGAACATCCGGGAGTAGAGGTTAAACAATCAAGTGGCGCCCCTAATTAAGATCTTATTTTAACCCACGCCCATCTCCACTGTATAAAAGCTGGCGGCCCTCTAACTTCCCGGTAACTTAGCTTATGCCAATGACAAATTAGATTTGTTGATAGGTCAGGAATTATTTGAGCATTTGTCATCTGGTATAAAAGGAAGCGCGGCGGCGTCACATTGTTATTATATTATTTGCTTCTGTGGTATGTATAAATCTACCTATGGCAGCTAACTAGTCCGCCTTTGTCAGGCACTGGACCTTAATCACTTAAGTGGTTTCATTTCTTTCAGATTTTATTTTCAATTTGGGAAAAGCTTAAAATTTTGTGAACCAAATTACTTGAAATTTACAACAGAGGTTTATTTACACCCTTTCTAGCTACATGTAAAGTCTCATTTAAGTTACACCAATACTTTCAAAAATATAGCGTTTTCAAAAATTTTTCTGTATATTTTTTGGGGAAAGAAATGTCCGTTATAGCTGATTTACGAGCTCGTTCTTGGCCTCAACAAAATGAAGATATGTGTCAAGTTTCGTTCAAATTAGTTGAGTTTTTTTGAGTAACCGCTCGAATACATACATACATACATACATACATACATACATACATACATACATATATATATATATATATATATATATATATATATATATATATATATATATATATATATATATATATATATATGTATGTATGCTCCTCCGAAAGAAATTTTTACGAAAGCTTTTCATCGTGACGTCTCTACTGGCGAATTTTTCTTAATGAAAATTCGCTAGAAAGCTGATTTTCAGCCAACTTTTTCGACAAAATATAATTTTAAAAATGTGTTAGGTAAGACGAAAGATAAAGATAAAGTCAGTGATATGTCGGGTATGTATGAGACAAATTGTAAAGATTGTAATCTTAAATACGTTGGGCATACTAAAGGAACCATTGAAACCAGATTCTAGAAGCATCTGGCACAGCTGAGATACGTTTGTGTAGACAACTCATGCGTGGCAAAACATATTTGGGAAAATAATCACCACATAGGTAAAGAAAATTTGAAACTTATCAAAAATGTTAAGCAATCAGCGAAGTTAGATGCGTACGAAAGTATTTATAATCCAATAAAAGTTCGGGACGCAGCAAGTGCCTTATGGTAGTGAATTTTCATTAAATGCTTCAAATCTGAATAACTTAATTTTCTATAAACTTATAAAGTTGAATTTTTGTATGTAGTAAGGTCTTTCTCAGGGGTACATATACACTAAATTTCATTAAAAAAGCTTCGTAATTTTCCGAAAAAAATTTTTTTTTCGAAAGAAAACTCAAAATTTTATCGGAAAACCTTATCCGATTTTCCTGGATAACGAACTCGCCCAAACCATAATTAAAAGAAAGGTACTTGCTGAGTTTCTTCCAAATCGGTTAATTATTTTTTGAGTTATCGGCTGGATACATATACATATATATATATATGTATATATATATATATATATATATATATATATATATATATATATATATATATATATATATATATATATATATATATATATATATATATAAACACATAAAGATTGAAACTGACCCCGGATATAGGTTCTCAGAGTCGTAGTTCGAGCTCATTTGAAAATTTTTTTGCAAAGTCTCACCATGGATATAAAATAAAAGTTCCCTAAACGGTGCTCCGCCATTGATTTATAGCTCTTTATTTTCACTCTCTCTTTGACATAGAAGATAATCCGAAATTCGGCAGATAAAGTGATAACGGATATTCAAAAACCTCGTCCGGCAATTAAAATACAATACACAGAAAATTTGCCTGCGATTTCGTCCCTCTCCTAATGGGTCTTTACCTAAGACTTAGTATAAAATGGCATGTTTAATTGTAAGTAGTTTAGAGTTTTTCATCCTCTGATGTCGCTAACTTTGTTAGTGAAACCACCGTCTTTAAAAAGATGTGTTGTGATGATTTGGGTTCTCAAAGTGTACTTATCAGAGCTCATTACAGGTTACAATATTTACTTACACTTGCTGTGTCCAGATTATTATATAACCTTTTCACGATCGTCAAAACCAAATTTAGTCATAGGGTCACTTGCATTACCTTTATTCTATTCAGTGTTTATGAAAGAATTATAAATTACGTTTTTGTTGTAGCTCCCTGAAGCGTTGTATTGTTTTAATTGCTCAATTTAATGAGTGCATAGTGTAATTAAAGTGAGGAGGGGATCTAAATTATGGACCATAACGCACCTGGTGCGCCCAGTGCCGAAGTTACGGAAGGGAACCGGCTCTAGAATTGCCGATTAAAAGCGCACTTCGACAATTTATGCTTCCAAGATAATTTATAGTGAATACAAATTTGCAAACTCAAGTAAGCTTTTACGGACTGTCAGGAATTTATAATTAATCGACGGGAATTATAAGATCATTTGTTAAGTTCTAGTATTTTTAAATGCCCCAGTAAGGATGACAATTATTAAAAATCGACGATAATTACGATAATGATAATTACTTCTGAGTAGGGCTAAGCAAGGTTCAGTTAGTATTAATTAACAGAGGATCTCAACTTACGAGGGCGGTCAATAAGTCCGTGACTTTTTGAATTTCCCGCCTCTTCACAGGAACAAGCATCATGATATACAACAAGCAGTCAACAAGCATCTGTCAGCTGATTCCCGTTAAATGTTGAACAAGCTGCGTCATTTAGTTTGTGTTAGATAGCCATTGAAAGCAGACAACCTCTTGAGTTATAACAAACATGGATAAAAGGGAATTTTGTGTGCTCATCAAGCATTATTTTTGCGAAAGAAAACCATCACTCAAACTAAGGCTAAGCTTAATAAATACTATGGGGACTCTGCACCATCAATTTCCATGGTAAAAAAGTGGTTTACTGAATTTCGTTGCGGTCGTACAAGCACAAATGACGCCGAACGTTCTGGACGCCCAGTTGAGGTCGCTACACCCGAAACAATTGAAAAAAAAATCACGATATGGTATTGGCCGATCGGAGATTGAAAGTGCGGCAGATTGTGGAAGCCATAGGCATATCACATGGCTCAGTGGTTTCGATTTTGAATGATCACTTGGGTATGTGATAGCTATCCGCAAGATGGATGCCGCGTTTGCTCACAATCGACCACACGCGCAATTGTGCGACAACTTCGAAGGAGTGTTTGGCGTTGTTCAACCGCAATAGGGACAAGTTTTTGCGCCGTTTCGTAACCGTGAACGAAACATTGATTCACCACAACACAGCAGAGATGAAGCAGCAGTCAAAACATTGGGTTTCTCCGTGCGAATCGGCTCCAAAAAAGGCCAAGGTGGGTTTGCCAGCCAATAAAGTCATGGCGACCGTTTTTTGGAATGCACGCGGTATAATCCACATTGATTACCTTCAAAAGGGAAGAACAGTCAATCAATGGCGAATATTATACCAATTTATTGGATCGATTTAATGACGATTTGAAGAAAAAACGACCGCATTTGGCCAAGAAAAAAGCTATTTTCCACCAAGACAATGCAGGGGTGCACACATGTGTAGTCTCCATGGCGAAATTGCATAAATTGGGCTACGAATTGCTCCCTCATCCGCCCTATTCTCCGGATTTAGCCCCAAGTGACTATTTCTTGTTTCCAAACTTAAAGAAATGACTCGGCGGAAAGCGATGAAATCATCTCACAAACAAATACCTATTTTGAGGACCTCGACAAATCTTATTTTTGGAAGGGATAAAAAAGTTGCGGAAACGTTGGACGAAGTGTATAGTGCTGAAAAGAGACTATGGTGAGAAATACAAAGATTTTTTGTCAAAAAACCTGTGTTTTATTACACGTTATTCAGATAAAATGCTGGTAAATATAACAATTAATTATTCTAGCGTAGAGTAATATACAAACTCCACGCATGTGCAGTAAATATTGGTTGCAGCAAGAAATAGTGGACAGTTAGCATATTTTGAAAAACTAAAATTATAAAGTATTGTCAGTGTCAAAATCTCGAGGTGTTTCTATTCTGATTTTCATTCAAGCCAAAAGTGCATTAAATTTCTAATCTAATGAACTAAATAACTGTGTGTTACCTTCACTTGGATTTAGACCAAGTGAGATTTGAGTCGATTATTTAATAAGTATATAAAAGTTATAATTTGAATTTAAGTCATACTTTTATGTTAATCTCACCCTTAACTTCACTGGTTTAAATCAAGTGAGATTCCAGTCGATTATTTAATAAGTATATACAAGTTACAATTTGAATTTAACTTATACTTTTATTTCAATCTCAACCTTAACTTACCTGGTTTTCTGACTGGAGTAGTAGGCGCACGTACAGAGTGATCCAAATTGAACACGTTTGATAGGTAATACCAATTTCTAGAGGATCTAGAAAAAACTAACCCACACGTTTCGATCCCGATTTATTGTGAGAAAGCAAATGCCGAAACCGCACATCGATATCTTGAACTGTTTAGAAGATATAGGTGGTTTTCAATTTTGTGCATTATGACCCACCGCTGTACTTTATTTATTTATAAATATTTTTTATTTCAGTAAAAATATTCTTAATGCACTTCGTTGAAGGTATCCAATGGTATCCCAAGTTTTTTGTAAAAAGAATAGTTGTAAAGCTATGACAAACGCTATTATTTTTTCTTATAGACCGCCGTGTATATTTTTGCATATTATTTCTCTAAATAAAATTCTGTTTCCAAAAATATTTAATACTTGCTACTGCTTTTTTTAAATTTATTTTATTGTCGATTTTAAAATACTGCAGATGAATTTTGTAAGATTAAGTAAGTAAATCTTGCGTGCCATGCTTGAAAAACAAAACAAAATACCATGGTAGTAACAACTGTCAAACAATAATTATTTTTCATTAAAATGAAGTTTGCTTTCGAGTGAGCTTTTTTTAACCGAGTTTTAAAGTTGTAAGAAGTTTTTCCTATTTCATTAATATGTATGAGAACTATGAAAAATATGACAGGTTAAAGTGTTACTGGGAATCACATGACGATGCTCAGGCGGCCAGCAATCTTTACTTTGACAGAGACTCTGTAAGGAGTCAACCCTTTCGGGATATGTTTCCTAGATTGCAGCAACACCTAGTTACCTACGACTCGTTTCAAAAACCGACACCGAGAATATACGAAGTCAGAAGTAGAAAAAGAGGATTAGAAGAAATAACTGCTTTGGAAGATATGCAAAACCAATCCAATCTTTTCCTACGTAAAATGAAGTTGATTACAGGTATTCCAAAAAGTACCAAATCTCTGCATCAATGTAACAAAACTGGCTGGAATGGACTTGTTGATGATGTTGTGAATGAATTTAGGGCACAAGTCTCTCTTAATGCAGGGTGTCAGGAACCAAATTCTTAGCGACAGTGCGAGTGGAGACTTTGACAATCTCTTATAAGATTGTGTGACGCTAGCCGAAGATATATAACTTCTGAACGTCACAACGTCTGGAATATACATACTTCTAAGGTAAAACAGATAGGGACATACTTCCAGATTGTTTTTATTGATAGAAGCCAATCTGGAAGTATAGCCTTGTCTGTTTTACCTTAGAAATATGTCTATTCCAGACGTTGTGACGTTCAGAAGTTATACTAAAAACTACTAAGTAACTTCTAAAGAAAAATAAATTTAAACTGTATAGAGTAAGAAAGGTTCACAAGTTGCCACCAAGTCACCTACAATTTAGCCCCGACTTTTGCCAATGGTATTTACGAAAATGTGATTTGCCATTATCTCATATTGAAACCGTATACTTTCAAAAAGACGGAGCACCGTGTCATAATGCACACATAATAACTACGTTTTTGAACCGACAATTTGGAGATAATTGGTTTGGCAACGGGGCCCTGTTCATTGGCCGACAAGATCCCCGATCCCACGCTAGTAATTTTTTTTTACCTCTGTGGAAGAATAAGGACCTCATTTTTAAGCGCCATCCTGAATCTCGCGAAGCGTTGGAAGCAGCAGTACGACAGGTTTTTGAATTAGTACCGGCGGTAGAATTAATTAATGCTGTTAATAATGTCAGGAAGCGAAGTCAATTATGTCTCGATTTAAGTGGTGCTCAATTTGAACACGTAAGTAATGTTTGCTACAAGCGTGCGAAAAATCCTATATAAGGAAGAAGTAATGTTCCTAACAGTTGCGAAAAACATTTTCAGAACTAGTTAGGAAAATAGTTAATAATAGTGTAGTTCTAATATTATATTTTTTGCTCTTGTTATTTTGTGTTTGAATGAATCCATAAATTGACAATAAATGTTTTAAAACAGCTTTAAGTTTATTTTATTTTATTTTTCAAACATAGCACCCTAGATTTACAAAATTTATTTATAGTATTTTAAAATCAGCAATAAATGTACTTATAAAGAAAAGTAGCAAGTATCATACAAGTGTCCTGATTATACTTAAGAAAATAGAGGTGTGAGTTGCCATTGAAAAAATAGTGTGTGTAGTTCGCATAACATTTTTCATTTAAAGGTCGTGATACTTAGATAAAGGGTGTTAAAGTTGTTACGCTTAAAGCGATTTTCCTTAATTATATTTAAAACGGCTAAAGATAAGATTTGCAAAATTTGTACACGAGTAAATATTAACAGCATTTAAAGAAAAACGCAAAAGTGATTTATTATGTGAGCAGTGGCGCGCGTGGGGGCACTCACACACACTCAAATATATATATATATATATATATATATATATATATATATATATATATATATGTATATATATATATATATATATATATATATATATATATATATATATATATATATATATATATATATATATATATATACATATAAATCCTGACACTGACCTCGGATTTGGGTTCCAGGGGTCCTAAATAGCACACATTTGTAGAAATGTTTGAAAATTCAAAAGTGGCGATCTCCTCATTAGTGATCTTTTTAAAGAAAATTCACAAATAAATTGTATCTATCTATTTATCTATTTCCTTGGCATATAAATTACGAGGCCTACAACAACAAGAAAAAAAAACGAAGAATTTAACAGAATGAAAATAAATATTAAAGTGATTTTGTATTTATTAGAGCAGGTGAAAGAACATACTTTCTAGAAACAAACGAAATGTCGTTACTTTGATACGTGGCAGGGTGTGCTTTCATGCTGACTACCCCTAGCCATGTTGCATTAGATATGATTTAATTTAAGACTTTGGTGCAAGAACCGGATAAGTCCACCTTTTGAGTTTCTGAGAAAATAAAAAAACTGTTTATTTTCTGAATGGCATATTAGAACAAGCTCAAATGAATACTGATCTTTATGGATATGATATGGAATATTTAAGACATAACATATTATAATTTCAATCAACAGTCTTAAAAAAAAGTGGACTCAACTGTTTCTTGTCCCATGTAACGTATTACACGTTTTACAACTTACGTATTAATTATCATTAATTTAATAACACCATTGCTATATGATGGCACCTTTTTCCTCCGCCAATAATTAAACTGTGGTGTTAGTCGATTTATCAAGGACGCAGTCAATGAAATATCACTTTATTTATCAATTAACTTTAGAATATGGTTCTCAGAGCTGTGCCATAGAAACACAAATATTCTCTTCGGATCTTCAACTGACAACACTTAAATTCCATTCTCGTTTGCGTTCGTCAATGTAGATAAGAACGTGACGCCGCCTCCTGCTGGAGCTCTCTTCCCACTAAACTATTGGCCAAGTTAAAATGGCAAAAGCAATTATGGGCTAAGAGAAAAAGCAGTCTGTCCATATGTGGTAAGTCAAATAAATTAAATGCTGACTGAACTCTAGCTCAATCGCAATGTAATTGGTTTGATAAATTACTCTGTTTAATGCTTCTCTTCTTCCTTTGTGGCAGCTTGCAGTGATATTCACGTACATGTTCATTAATAATAAAGAATTATATTTTTCTAAAATTAAAACGCAGGTTAGGCTTGTTCTTATGTAAAGACCTAGCAAGGTATCACACCCACAAATAACCTCAAACTCAGCAGTGCACTAAGACGACCTAAATTGTTTCCAGCTGCCCCTTTTAAAGACCTATTCTGTACCCGTTTTAAAGACACCTTTTGAAAACCACTTTTGAAGACAACTTTTGAAGGCACCTCCTGGAAACAACTTTTGAAGACTCGCTTTGTACCCGTTTGAAGACACCTTTTGAAGACACCTATTGGAGACACCTGTTGAAGACACCTTTTGAAGACTCGTTTTGTACCGTTTCGAAGATACGTTTTGAAGACACGTTCTTTACCGTTTGTTATTTTTGGATCATGGATCAAGGCATGTTCCTACTCAATGAATGAAACAAGATCAACAGTGATGTTGCGCCATCCAACAGTGTGACTTGAAGAGCTCACTTCCTTCCAACGTCAAGTCAAGCAGAGCCCCTACTAAAGTCTGCAACGGTCTGGTCAGCCTTGAGTAGTCCCCACAGCATTTTTAGTGGTCCCGCTAGCCTTGAATAGTTACAGGACTCTGCATCTCTACTAGGCACCCAAGGAACACCACGTCGGAAACAAAAGTTAAGTACAGGGTTCATCTGATTTCATTGTTTTCACTTTAAATGTCACTAATAATTGCTGCAAGGAATCATTATTACATACAACACGTTGTATTATATAAATTCACCTTTATCAGTAAATAACAATAAACGAATCTGCATTATTAACAGCATGTTAATCTAAAATTACAAAATTCTAAAATTAATAAATGAAATAAGATATGAATTCAAAAACATAATCCTCAAGTAATAAACAGAGCAAATAATTCGTAGATTAACCATAAGTACAGTTAAAATGTACTGAAAACAGACAAACACTCCAGTTTAATCAAATTTAAAACACTTTGGATTTAGCTACGAGACATTTAAAATTTAGTGAAATTTAGCGAGAAATCAAGACAAACTGTTAAACAAAGAGGTGGAATTGATTATAAATAATAGTTAATAATATTTTGTTACAGATAAGAGTTCAAAAGTATTTTTGTTGGTTATATGAATATTTTTTAGAAATAGTAAAGTTTATCCTAACCTGTTAAATTGTTATAATATCCAAACGCCCCTATTTAAAGTTTGAAAATTAGTTATATATGTTTTAAGTATTTTAAGATGTTTTTGTTGATGTTTGTGAAGTAAGGTATGTCATGTAAAATGAAAGTGGGGATCAGTGAATTTGACATTGACATTGAATGCAAATTTATTCTGAAGTTTGGACGTGTTCATAGACAAAAACCAACATGTCTATGATCAGGACAAATGACAGATAACAAATATAATTAGTTTGCTTTGGTTTGAATAATCTAAAATAAGAGAAATAATAATTGAATAGCTCTCTTCAATTCGGGTCGTCGTAAGAAGAGGATGTTAGAGCAGTTCAGCAAAGAAATTAAATGAAAATAAGTATTTTCATCGGCAGAGTATAGTTTTAAATGTTTGAAAGGTTTAAAGTAATAAATAATGTACATTTTAAGTAAAAAGGTAGTTTTAAAAACAGTGCTACAAGGAGAATATTAGATATCCAAATAATTGTTGTTGCAGAGGACGTCAAATTTTCAAATCAGAAGCTTACAAGCTGACTGCATAGTAACCAGTCGAGAATCAGCGGTCGTCAAGTGAAGCATTTAGAAGTTTTAAGGTATCGAATTCTACATTACCTAGACAGGCATGAAATGTCCTTGCATTTCAATTTTTTGAAAGAATAAATCGAAATAATAAATTCAAACACAGAATATGTGAATGATAATTGATACCAATAAATTTATATTAACCTTTAATTTAGATAATAATATAAATAAGAAATTCATGCATATTTTTATATTAAGCAGTTTTGAAAAAGCGCAAACAAATTTTCCTTTGATAATAAAAAAAAATATAAAGAAAAGAACTCGAGCAACTTTTATAATTTACTGAATAAGTAGGGGTGTTATATTTTTGTCATATGATTTGTTAAACTTTTATACATACAAAACTTTTAAGAATTAAATCAACATAAATAGAATCAAAAGCAGTGTTATTATTTGAGGAAGTTTAAATATATATATATATATATATATATATATATATATATATATATATATATATATATATATATATATATATATATATATATATGTATATGTATATTTGGTTAAATCATATAAAAGAAAATGAATTCACTACATACCCTAGAAGTATGGAGTCAATAGCTGGGCAGATTTAAAAAACAATTAAAAAGTTATCAATATAATTAGCACCCAACAAAAGAATATAGAAAATATATACCAATTTAAGTAAGTAGAAATTAATTTAATTAACACCCAATTTAAAATATATACTTGGCACACTTTAATCAATTTAATAAATATATATATATATATATATATATATATATATATATATATATATATATATATATATATATATATAATGGGCCAATTTTAATCAAATTTGGTGAGTACCTTCCTTTTGAAACTGGCTTGTATTAGTTTGTTAGTCAGGAAAATCGGCCCAGGTTTTCCCGGAAAATCTTATGTGAAAAAAGTTATATACCGGAAATAACGAAGTAAGGGCAACCAAATTTGGTACCCGTATTTTTGTTAAAAAGAGTAAACCATGTACAAAAATTTAAGTCTCTAAGTTTAAAGACAAAAAGTTATGGGCCGTTAAAAAAAAAAATTGAGTTTTTCTCAAACCGTCACAGTCGCTATTTGAAACGTCAAAATTGGCAATGTTAAGGAAAATAACGTGAAACAAATACGGATTATGCAAAGAAAGTGTTGCAAGAAGAGTGTTTTGCGGACCCTTAAGTTTCAGCTTTAACCGTCATTGGCCTTCATTTTACTAAAATATTTACAGAAAATTCATTTCAAATAGTCCATTTCTCTGATGGTTGTAGGTTTAGTTAGGTTGATGCTTTGGTTGTAGGTTTAGTTAAGTCTATGGTTTAACGGTCTATAATTTTTAGCTAATTTTCGTAGAACAAATTCGTTAATGGATTTTTGAATTTTTTATCAAATGCATGTTTGTAAGAAAAAAATTGTACGCAGTAAGTGGGTTTTGGTGGCGAATTTTCATTAAATCCTTCAAATTTCAATAACTCAATTTGCTATTAACCTAAGTTTTGTTGGCTAGGAAACCAACATTCTAAGTTTATTTTCGGAAAATTTTTGTACATTTTCGAACAATAAGTAATTTTGATAAAATATGGTACATTCTTTCTACTAGATAGGCTATACCGGTAATCAGATTGATGCCTGCTTGCATTTGCTATTAAAAACACTTTTATAAAAATTCAATTCCATAACGCACTTGCTGCGTCCAAACTTTTTATTTGGGTGTTCGACGTCACCTAGATTATAAGACCACCCATTTTTTTTTTTGATTTGCATTGAATGTTAGCTCTTGGCTGACTAGCCATCATTTTCCTTTTATAATTAAAATCTTAAGGAGTTCTTTTGTCATTAAACTTTACATAAAATAACCATTCACTATTAAGGTTATACCCAAAATCTTAATAAAAGAAGATATTATTTTTCTAACTATTTTATTTAGAAAAAAAATCGAATACACGACAAAACTTAAGAAAATAACCTCAAAACATACATTTACCGTTACATAATTGAAGTATCAGATTCTTAGGCATGGTGTTCATTTGAATAATGCATTTCGCATACAGACTTGGAGAATACTTCTCTGGCTTCACTGTTGGTTTTTGTAGGTGAAGGACGTAGCCAGCGTGTGAGCTAACTGGAGCAAGTGGCCCTTCGAATTCTGGAAGTTCTAGGATGTTCTTCAATGCTTCTGTGACTATAGTTTCGCTGCTTGACAGCATTCTCAGACAGATTAAAATTAAATTAGTACGAAATCATGACAACTACAAATAAATATCTGTTGCTATATTATGATATGATGTTTTGATCAAAAAATTTTATCAAATTGAAAATAAAATGAAACACAGATGACAGATGAGGTTTTCAAAATGTCTATGTGATGTATGTCAATATTTAACATAAAAACTAAAAGTAGCCTATAATCACTATGATAACAGTTACAACAATAAAATAACTAAACAATAACAGTATGAAAGTAGTCTCTATACAACGAAAATATCGACATACATCAACTCATTATTTTATTACAACTTTTTTGAAATAATAGTTAAATTTAATTTCTTTGACATATTTAATTACAAAGAAGAATATCCAAGAAAGGGGAATTCATTAAATCAGTTTGCTCATTTGTGGCAAATTTCCTCTCCAACCGGAGCATTTCTGTTGTCGTGGATGGCCATTCCTCTAAACTGTATCCAATTAATGCAGGAGTCCCTCAAGGTTCAACTTTAGCCCCTACTTTGTTTCTTCTCCACATCAATGACTTTCTCTCTAGCACATCCAACCCACTTGACAGTTACGCGAAAGACAGCACCCTCTACTCAAATATACAATATTCTAAGCCTGTCTCTTTAACCCAATTAGATTAGGATCGCAGACTCATGGAGGGTTTTGTCTGTGTGCATCTTCAAAAAATATTAGACTGGGGAAGTAGAAATCTTGTAAAATTCAACTCCACCAAATCTCAGTCTTGCTTTCTATGTCATAAGAGATACACCAGCCCTAGATCCATCACAATGAACAACCAAGTTATTCAAAGTAATGAGTTCTTTTCACTTGTAGGCATTTCTGTGGATCGAAATCTCAATTGGCACCAACATGTCACATCAATTGCAGAAGCGGCTCCTAAAAAATTAGGTTTCCTCTTCCGGGTTCACAAATACTTTTCACCAGCTAATCTCTGTACCTTATATACTTCACAAATAAGGCCAAATCTCGAATACTGCTCCCACATCTGGGGTGCCGCTGCCGCTTCTACACTCGCTATCCTGGACTCCATTCAGAAGAGAGCTATACGTCTCATCGGTGACCCTACCCTCACCCAAAGGCTGCCATCGCTTGCCCATCTACGTGCCTTTGGTGACCTCTCTCTCTCTCTCTCTCTCTCTCTCTTTTATAGATATCTGCACGGGCACTGCTCAGAGGAGTTTTCTTCCACAGTTTCTTTACCTGCTGCCCCCAACAGATCTACCAGGGGAACAAAGCAGATGCACCCTTTTACTGTCCAGGTCACCAGAGATAGAACATCTTGTTATCCTCGCTCTTTTGTCCCGAGGACTTCCAAGTTGTGGAATTTCTTGCCGGCACATGTTTTTCCTTCTCCTCCGAACCTCCAAACCTTCAAGTCCAGAATTAACAAGGTGCCTCTTTCCCCCTTGTCGATACCCACGGTACGATAGTATTTAGGCTGTAAGCCCTCGTGGTGTGTTGGTGTATAAAAAAAAATTGTGTTTATTAGAGCTAGTTAGAAAACATAGGTCCCTGTTGCGAGTAAGACGGCGCTACTGTAATACATCTTACGATGTGCCTTGAAAAGCAGGTAATTATTCTGACTAAAATTAATGTATGTGACACAGAGTAAAAATCGATTGTTCCAGAACATTATTTCACTTTTCCCTATCCTAATTCTCGCTTTCTAAAAGGCATAATAAGTTATATATGTTATCTAGTGGTGTTATCAAGGCAATACATATATAAGACAGGCAACATTTGAGTGGTGTGGTGTTTGCCGCATTGAATCCGGGGTATAGTCAGAAGTAAATTAGCAAGCGTGAAGCATCCATCACTGTCACTAACAGGAACAACTACTGTTCGTGTTCCTGTTGAAAATCGTTGGCAATAGCGGGGCGGGTAGAAACTGAGCAGCATCAGATTGTTGAGAGGGAATAGCGTCCACGCTGCATTTTGTGTTGGTTGAAAACTTGCACAAAATAAGAGATACGTTGCACTTGCAGACTTAAAGTTGTTGAAAACTCTGAATGCAAGCTGCAGATTCTCGTTAATTCGACGCAGAACTGCATATATATCTCAAGTAGTCTCGAAATTAGAGCTGGGAAAGGCTGCCATTATAATAAAGCATCTAGGCTTGCGAAACTAGATAAATATAATTATGTATAATTGCAAACTTTTCATGCACAAATCGATTTTATGAATAGTATGAGACAAAATAAAAATGAAATCTACCTAACCAGGGAAGGCAAAATTTAGAGCAAACGCAAACTCTTATTTTTCGAGGAATTTTAACAGATCAACCCTCCTCGAATAACACAATACATTCCTATATAAATTATATTGGTAAAATCTCAAAAAAGTCAAGAATTGCCTCTTTTAGCTCTTTACCTGAAGAAAATCGACGCTATCGCAAGTGTTTCTTCAGCTTGGAGATGATGTAATAATCTGACAGAGCAAGGTCAGGTCAGGTCTGCATGCTTAGCAAACACGCAGTAGCTGATTTTCGCTTGAACTTTGTGATGATTATCCAAGTTAATCAAACATTGATTTGATATTCTGCTGGTTCTTTTTCCTGCAGGAACCATATCACATCCGCTGTAACGTGTGGTTTGCGCGATCAGAATATAAGTCTGCCAAAGTTGACACAATTTTATTTTTAAGCAGTGCCAAATAATTATCTGCATTCAAAATGCATTCATTTGTTGTTGTTGTTTTTTTAATTTCAACAACACACCACGAGGCTTACAGCCTAAATACTATCGTACCGTGGGTGGAGGAGGAAAGTGGCAACTTGTTAATTCTGGACTTGAAGGTTTGGAGGTTCGGAGGAGAAGGAAAAAACATGTCCCGCCAAGGAATTCCACAACTTGGAAGTCCTCGGGACAAAAGAGCGGGCATAACAGGATATTCTATGTCTGGTGACCTGGACAGTAAAAGGGTGCATTCGCTCTGTTCCCCTGGTAGATCTGTTGGGGGCAGCAGGTTGGGGAATTATGGAGGAAAGCTCCTCTGAACAGTGCCCGTGCAGATATCTATAAAAGAGAGAGAGGTCACCAACGGCACGTCGGTGGGCAAGGGATGGCAGCCTTTGGGTGAGGGTAGAGTCACCGATGAGACGTATAGCCCTCTTTTGAATGGAGTCCAGGATAGCGACTGTAGAAGCGGCAGCTGCACCCCAGATGTGGGAGCAGTATTCGAGGTTTGGTTTTATTTGTGAAGTATATAAGTTATAGAGATTAGCTGGTGAAAAGTATTTGCGAGTCCGGAATAGGAAACCTAATTTCTTAGCAGCCGCTTCTGCAGTTGTGGTGCCAATTAAGATTTCGATCCACAAAAATGCCAACAAGAGAAGAGAACTCATTACTTTGGATAACTTGGTTGTTCATTTTGATGGGTCTAGGGCTGGTGTATCTCTTATGAGAAAGAAAGCAAGACTGATATTTGGTAGGGTTGAATTGTAAAAGATTTCTACTTCCCCAGGACCGGTTCTGGTTCCATAAATGGTTCTGCTAACCCTCTTTTCACGAGACTGTTATCTTCTTCATTGCCTTTGACCCCTGAGTGACCCGGCACCCAGATGAGGGTGACCTCATGCTGCCCAACCAGGTCGCTCGTCTCGTCTCGGAATTGACTTACCAGCCTGGAATTTACCCGTGGGATACGTAGGGCCTTTAGGGCTGCTTGGCTGTCTGTGGCTATGAGGATCTGTAACTTACCCTTGGTCCTTCCGAATAAACGCCTGCCCCCCTCTCACGCTCCCCGTTGAATCAGTCCGTAAACCAAACGAACGCGCCTTGTGGTAGGCCCGGCATTTCCCCCCACCATGCCTGGCTGTCAAAGATTTCCACTGTAAACTTGTTTTCCCTGCAGAGTCGCGTGCTCGCGAAGTCTGACTTCATTTCAGGCAGGGGCTCCTTCACGATCTCCTGAATTTTGTAGTGGCTTCTGCAGCCAAGGTTGACCTTGAGTCTATCATTGCAGGCGAGTCTATATACTCCTAGCGTGGCCTCCTCCATGATAACTAAGTGTAGGGGTGGCAGATCCAGCAACACTTCCATGTCAGCTGTTGGGGTTGAAGTTATGGCCTCTGTGATGCCGACGCAAGCCATCCTTGGTATCCTTGTCAAGTTTTTGTTTGGCACTTGATTGTGTCACCTTAGGCCACCAAACCAGTGCTGAGTATGTTAACGATGGTCTAACCACCCTTGTGTACAGCAGGTGGGCCGTATTAGGTCTTAGTGTCCCCCCGTTTTTCCATATAGCCGCCTAGTGACGGCTAGGGTCACAACTGCCTTACGTAATATTTTTTCAACGTGACCATTCCAGGTTAGCTTAGAGTCCAATACGAACCCAAGAAATTTTACCTCCCTGGCCATTGGGATATTTCTACCGTATAGGGGGAGAGTTCTCTCACTCTGTCTCTCCCACTTCCTCATCCTCGTTAACGGTATGACGGTTGCTTTCTCGGGGCTCACCACGAGCCCTTGGCCAACCGCCCACCTTTACATCTTTTTCAGTGCTGTCTGCATGCGCTCCCACACTGACTGTGTAACCTTTCCTCGGAATATGATGACAACGTCGTCTGAATAGCCCTGTACCGTGTACCCCCCTTCCGAGAGCCTCCCTAGCAGGCCGTCCACGACTAGGCACCAGAGCAAAAGACACAGAACGCTCCCCTGCGGCAACGCCGCATTGACCCCCGCCAGCAGAGTCCCTCCCGCGAGTGAGGTGAACACCGCCCTATCCCTGGAGCATGGAACCGATCTACCTGCAGCAGGTCTCCTCTATTCCCCTCTCACTGCCAGCTGCCAGTACCGGTCCGAATGAGATGTTGCTGAAGGCCCCCTCTATGCCTAGGAAGGCCCTCAGCGCCACCTCCCTGTTCTACAGCGCATTCTTCAGTTTCAGCAACAGTTGGTGCAGTGCTTTGTTGCCTGCATTTTATCGGTCGTCACAATTTTAAACAAGGGGCATTGGTTACGAGCCGACAGGCTGTCATCGTAATTTTTTTGCCTGAACTATGGTTGCAGGCGTAAAAAGGAAGCACCACCAAGAAAGTTCAACGTCTGTCAATCGTCAAAAAAAGTGAGTATTTTTGGCTTTGTGGGGGGTATTCTACTCATAGACTTTAAAGATTGCAACACCAAAGTCAACGGAGCATATTATGCAACAATCGTGCATAAATTGCGACAAAATATTCGGGAGAAAAAACGTGCGAAATTAACCAGAGGCGTGCGTTTCCTCCACGACAATGCACCCGTGCACACTGCTGGAATTGCATAAGTCACAATTCGTGACTTATGCGGTTTCTAACAAATTGGTGACGCTCTGTATAATCTAGAAATACCCCCCCCCCCGTGACTACCAGCTATTTGAAATTTTGAAAAAAGAGCTTCGCGGGCGCCCTTTCAGTGACGATGAAGAGGTGAGAGCTGTAATGTGGGCATATTTTGAGTATAAACCGAAAGTCTATTTTTATGGGTATCGAGTTGTTGCTGAAACAATGTAATGAAAAAATAGGCTTCAATTTTGAGTCTGCTGCGTTTTTTTCATAGTGAGGACGGAAGTTTTGAGGCTTACCTTGTGCTACGTCATCTTTATTTATTCCTATCCTTGTTTAAGGATTTCTTTTTGTGAAAACTGCTTCTAATTTTAAAATGCAAATGTAGAAAGAACCATGAGAGTAATCGTCTTTTATCAATAGTACCATTCTTGTAGTAACTGATTTACTTTATATACATTTTATTTTTATACTAGAAACAATTTTTTCCATTGGCATAGAAATTTGATAGGTTCAATTTAAAAAAAATCTAAGTTCTATATCAATGAGATGATAGTGACCATAATTTCTACATGGATTTTTTCTTCCCTTGAAACAATGTCTACATACCAAATTTGAGCGAAATCGCATAAGTCATGTTGAATTTATAACAAATAAAGAAATACAAAATAGTAACTTCAGAGCCACCGTGCGGCCAAAGCAAGCAACTTTGCAGTAAGTAGTAAGTTGACTCAAATCTGCTTATTTTTGTCAAAGAATAGCGGGCAGGATGTTGTAAAGACCTTGTAGAGACTCCCTGTCTAAAATATGTTGTATTCTTTTGTAAGCCAAGTACTTTTCAATATCTCCTTGTATTATATATAAATAAATGCAGGGAGAAACCTAAATGTGACCTAATTATGGATGTATCGAACGATGTTCGTACTCACAGGCTATTAGTTTTATCAGTAATTTGATCTTGTAAGATAAAAACCGTGAGCTAATCATAGTTAAGACGCTTGTAACAAAGTTTTTGCTGATGTTGACAGACTGTATTGATGAAAGCTTCAATCTGGGTTTGACATTTAATTTGATGTGGTGTAGGTAAACACATCTATCCTAAAATGTTAAGCTTCACAGTCTACAGTCTATATGAAAATTGCTTTATCACAAAAAAGAGAGACTTCTGCCTACGCAAAAAAAAAACGCAAATTATATTTCGATACTTTTCAGGCTATTGATGTATAATGTTATGAAGGACGATCATTGGCAATTATAAACTACATATTCTTTTAGAAATTTTTTTAGAAAGAAATTATCTTTGAGTAGGTCACGTGTTTAAGACCTTCAGATAATTTCTTCATAATGCTCAATTTGGGAACCCGAGAACCCATATCCGGGGTCAGCTTTTAACGAATTTTCATCAAACAAATTTTTCTTATAGAGGGGTAACGACTTTCCAGATTCTTTTCAAGTTAGAGCCTTTGGAATCCATTTTCGAGCTTCATCCAAATTTTTATATGTATGTATATATATATATATATATATATATATATATATATATATATATATATATATATATATATATATATATATATATACTGACTTTAAAAAAATCGGACAACCAGCAAGGGTTAATCAATTTTAGTAAAATAATGAATCAAGCTTAAAAAATGATTACATTTTCAAACCAAAATATAAAAAAGTCGGGTCGTAGCAAATGCGTTATGGTTGTATATTTTGATGTTTTAACAATAAATATGTCTTTTTTAATATAAGGCCCACAGTGAATAACCTAACACTCAATCTTGATAAAACAACGGTTATTGAGTTTAACACGAAAGCAAATGAATAAGAAAAAAGTCTGGACGCAGCAAATGCGTTATGGTAGTGAATTTTCATAAAAATATTTTTCATAGCAAATATGTGTGTTTTTTTAAAGAAAGCAGGCATCATATTTGGCTACCGGTATAACATATATAGTAGAAACAATGTGCCATGTCTTATCAAAATAACTTTATTGTTTGAAAATGTACAAAAATTTCCGAAAGTAAACGTAAGTGTTCCTGAAAAACTGGGTTCTTGGTCAACCTTATAGCTTAATAGCAAATTGAGCTATTCAAATTTGAAGCATTAATGAAATTTCGCTACCAGAACGCACTTGCTGCGTCCCGAATTTCTATTCTTACAAACATCCATTATATTTCGATGGAAAATACAAAAATTCAATAAGGCGTGTTCGATTAAAAAAAAAGAGAATTTGTATCACCAACGACTTAGGGGCCATCCTGTGATTGTAGAATTTTTCTTTAAGATGTAGCTCAAGACACCCTATAATTAATGTATACAATTATTTTTTTTCGTATCTTGCAACGGATATGTTTAACTTTATTGACTTTTTTCGAAAATTCGACAAAAATTATATACCATTAAATGATAAACTCTATAGCTAAGGCTACTGCCAAAGCATCAGAGAAAGAGTCTATTTGTAATGAATTTTCTGGAAATATTTTAGTAAAATGAAGGACATTGACGGTTGAATCTAATACGTCAAACTTTGTAAAACATTCTTCTTGAGACATTTTCTTTCCATAGCTCCTATTAGTGTCAGGGTCTTTCCCTAAATGTTGCCAATTTTGACGTTTTAAATCGCGACTTTGACGTTTTGACGAAAACGCCAATAAATTTTTCTTTAAATGCACATAACTATCTTTTAATCTACAGAGCCAAATTTCTGTAAATAATTTAGCTATAATGATATAAACTCGCGTACCAAATTTGGTTGTCCTTACTTTGTTAATTCCGGAGATATGAATTTTTTTCGAAAGAAAACAAAATTTTTCGGGTAAACCTGGGCCGATTTTTCTGACTAACAAACTTATCCAAGCCACTTGTGAAAGGAAGGTATTCTCCTAATTTAATCAAAATTGGCCTATTATTTTTGGAGTTATCGGTGTGATACATACATACACACACACACACACACACACACACACACATATATATATATATATATATATATATATATATATATATATATATATATATATATATATATATATATATATATATATATATATATATATATATATATATATAAACATAAAGAAATTGAAACTGACCCCGGATATGTTGTCTAGGGGGCCTCATTTGAAGACATTTTTTCAAAATTCAAAAGTCGGGATCTCCTCAATAGTCAATTTTTTTTAAAGAAAATTCACTAAAAGTCTGAACGCAGAAAGTGCGTTATGGCTGTGAATTTTCATGAAAATGTTTTTAATAGCAAATATGTGTTTTTTTTTAATGAAAGCAGGCATCAAATTTGGTAACCAGTATAACCTATATAGTAGAAACAATGTACCATATTTCATCAAATAAGCTTTTCGAAAAAACTGGCAAAGAGGCTTTTTGCAAGAAATTTTACAACAATTTTTTCACGAAAGTCTGAAAACATTTTTTAAAATAACTTATTAAATATTTATTATTATGCTCTTCACTTCTGAAACAGAAAATACATGCTGTTCTATTTGAAACAATTGAGTTACGCCAGGTTGATTTTTTTAAATTCAGTCACTATTTGAGAGCGCCCTCAAATTTTTCATGAAATAATATAAACGAAAACCTCTCTGAATGCGTCATTTGCATGGGACTCTGATTTATATTAGTAAAAACGCAGTATCACAATTTTTGATATGTGCCAAAAATGTGAAAAGTTGCAAGACAAGTCAAATAATTCGAAAACAAACATGCATTTCAATTCGATGGAAAATGCAAAAATACAATAATATTACGGTGGGTCGATTTAAAAAAAGAAAATTTGTATCGCCAGCGACTTATGGGCCACTTGTGATTGAAATAATTTTGATAAGATGCAGCTCGAGATACCCTATAACTAACATATTGTTCCTCGTATTTTGTATAACAGTTGTATTGAGCTTTACCGTAGAAATCCGTCACCCTGTACATATGTAAACAGATATAGGTATATATGTATATATGTAACCCCGTATATACAATGTATATATGTAAAACTTAAACTAACCCCGGATATGGGTCCTGGGGACCTAGTTCGCACTCATTTGAAAAAATAAATAATATACTTACTTCTTGCGACATTTTCTCTACATAGCCCGTATTCGCTTTAAGTAGTTTGCCTAAAAGTTGCCAACTTTGACGTGTTAAGAGGGAAAGTCATCAAATTTTCTAAGTAATTTTTCTGTCATTTCCTGACTTTTTTGTGCCAAAAAATTTAGTCTTTGTTTGTAGCATACAACAGATTTTATTATCAACACAAAATATTTCGATTTTCTACGTTTATCTTGTCATCAGCGGCACCAATTTTTTTAATGTTTATAACATTTTGTCTTTCAACCTACAGATCTAAATTTGGACGCTTAGTTTACTTTTTGTGATATAAACCCGTCTGGCAAATTTGGTTGCCCTAACTTTGTTATTTTTGGAAATATAAAAACTTTCCGAAAAAAACACAAAATTTTCTGGGAAAACAGGGCAAAATTTTCTGGCTATAGAACTTGTCCAAGCCATTTGCAAAAGGAAGGTATCCACCAAATTTGATCGAAATCGGTCCATTATTTTTTGAGTTATCGGTGTGATACACATGAGATCTCCTAAATAGTTAATTTTTTTAAAGAAAATTCGCTTAAAATAAAGTTATTTAATAATGAGAGAGTCTGTTTACTCACGTAGATGGTGATAACTGTGATATATGTTTTTTGTTATTAACATTTAGGTAACCTATTTATTTAGTTTTGTTATAATTTATATATATATATATATATATATATATATATATATATATATATATATATATATATATATATATATATATATATATATATATATATATATATATATAAATTGCGATGGCCTCGGATGCAAAGTCAATTAGCCACAAACTGTTGTACAGGGGGTCAACCAAAAAGATAATTTGTGCTTAGAAATTATAAGAAAAATTGTTTTAAAAATAAGACTACACATAAAAATGACATGAAACATGAAAAGGATTCGTAAATTAAAATTTTTGTAATATTCTATTCGGAAGATACCTGTAATTTAAGTTATTGAGTAATATTGTTTTATGTGTGCAAATCAATAAAGTCAATGACTAATTTAGTTTTTCGGGGGGAAAATTTGAAATGGAATGATGCTTTAGAATATTTTATACAAAATTATGTATGAGTTTAATTGCACAGTACCTACCTGCGTCATCTAGCGGTGTTTAGATAGAGTAACTTTACTATCTTTTGGAATATTGCACTACACTGTAATCACTTTTAAATATACATTTTATTTGTTTGCTGTACGTTTGTGATACCTTATTGGTTTGCGTGGACTGCAGCTTCGAACCGTCCCGGTTCATTCAGTACCGTGCTGATGATGAACCATGACGGTTCGTAACTGCAGTCCACGCAAACCAATAATAAATCACAAACGTACAGCAAACAAATAAAGTATATATATATATATATATATATATATATATATATATATATATATATATATATATATATATATATATATATATATATATATAGTTACATCGCCAACTGATTCACTTATCTAGAGACAGTGCCTCGGTGACATATCCAATGCAAAGTTATTCTGTAGTTGCATTTTTCACGGTTTTCGTTATAATTTGCATGTAAGCATAATTATTGTAAACGCTACAGAAAATAGAACGACACCTCAGTTCGTGTTTGAAGCTCTTGCTGTAACGCATTGTTGTTTATAGTAATAGTTTTCTATCGTACTCAATCTATAAAACTTGTATTTAAAGGAAATAAAGTTGTATCTTTTTCTAAGCCCTTAATATAACTGACGTTTCTGGCTCTGTGAAATAACAGGATATTGGAACGCCCTTTTTGAAAATATTTCTAAAAGTATTCAGCGTTTTGGTCCGATCTTCTTCAGAAGTTTGTGCAATATAACGAACAAACCTGGACGTGTGGCATAAGCGAAGTCCATTGGCAGAAGTACAAGCAAAAGAATATGAACTTCCTGTAAGTACCCTTCCTTCTTTCATTATACTGCAATTGTATCTCTTTTGTGATCATAAAAATTTGTTTTTCGTAAACATTTTTATTCTTAAATTTGCAAAGAATTTAAATTAATTTTCTATTGTATTTATGTCAGACGGAGATAGATCTCCGATACACTTTAGTCAAATCGTTGAAGACGAAGAAATAACTAGTTTAACAGAATCCTAATAACCCCCAATTATCAATTAAATAATACTTCTAATTTATTCATCATGGCTCAGCAAAATCCTATTACCTTGATTTCTTAAGCCTCGATGATGATCCCCGCACATTCAGGTGGACAAAATTACCTTACTTACTTTATTAATCAATGTGATTTGTTTATACTTCATTATAGAAAAATGAAAATACAGCCGAAAACATACAAACTAATCGTATGATACTAGAATTAATTAAAGCAAAAATTACGGGCGATGCTCGACATGTATTGCTCACTTTAGAAACCCGAACATGGGATAATATTAAACTAACCCTCAAAGCACAATACTCAGATCCCAGATCAGAAAATCTGTTATTAACAGATTTAACCACAAGCTACATGACAAAATGACAGTCAATTCTTGATTTTCATAATGTTATAAAATGAAATTGAATAATTTAAATAAATATGTTGAATTACAGGATATAGAAGTTTCTATTAAAATGTATAAAAAACAATGCTTTAAATCTATGGCGATTACTGCCCTTAAAGCAGGAGTATTAGAACCTTACTTTAATCACCTTAGACTAGTTAACATAGATAACTTAGAAGCTGCTTTATTAGAATGCCATAGTATAGATAACGAAATTATGTAATCAAACCTTATCAACAAAAAAGAATTCTCATAATGATAATCAAAGAAAACCACAAAAAAAATTTACACATAATAATAATTGTAATTTTAAACCGCAAGCCACTCCTCAGGTTATGAGCCCGCTACTAGGCTACCCTCAACAAACTGCTCGACCTTTACAACAAACATACGTAGGTCAGCAATCTACTAGTAGACCCATCTCAAATTTAAGACCTATTTACCAACACTGAAATTACCTTACCAATTCACAGGTATTTGGTAGACGGAATTTATATCATCCGACACTTATGTCGACTACGTCGGCACATAATACAATTACAAATAATATTAGGCCACAAATTCAAAGAATAACAATTTCCTTATACCACTTTCTAGACGTTCAACTTGTATAGAAGAGCTACGTAGTAATCATGTTCTCGAAGAACAGGGCACTAGCGACATTCCTGATTAAAATCTACAAATGAATTATCACGAAGAGGTTTTCACTCAAGAATACGATGGCGAACAAGTTCGGAATTATCAAATTCTAGCGTCGGAAAATTAGGTACTATTGACCTAAATAATGTAAATTATCAACCAAAATTACCTTTTGTTACTGTACCACCTTTAGGTTTGAAAATTCTTCTGGATACGGGTGCCACAGATAGTTTTATAAATTCAAAAATAGCTCGCGAACTTTTTTCAAACTATTTCTTTAAAGAATATTTTGCAATGAAATCAGTCAATCAAGTTACTAAGAGTACCGATAATATAACATATCCTGTGTCACAGAAATATATCATTTAGTTTCCATTCTCTTTTAGAGTAATGTACTGGCAGGATAGATTCGATGCACTGATAGGTACAGCGCATATGCAACAATAAAAAAACTCACATTAATTACGAAAGTCATACTATAAAATTCAGAAAAAGAGAAATACCATTTTTTCTAGAATTAAAACCCTCTATTTTTAAACCATTTTGATAAATAGTTAAAGACCATGTAAAAATACCAGTAAATATAGATAAGGGCTCGGTTATATTTCTATGAATGGATAGTGAGCTTTTACACATAGAAGAATGCATTGCTGAAGCAAACCACGGAATCTGTATAGTTCCGTGTGAAATAAAAGATAAAGCAGAATTAGCTTCAGTTTACTTTAGTGAACAAATAAGTGTACCCCTTTACAATAATTTTAATGAGTCAGAAAAACCTTCTAATGAGTCACAAGATAAAATTTTAAGTCAACTGAGAGTAAACCATCTTAATTCGGAAGAAAAACAAAATTTGTTTCAATTATGCCACGAAGACTCTGACTTGACATTTACTAACGCTGTTAAGCACGAAATAAGAACCAAAGACGAGGACGCTTTTTATGTAAAGTCTTATCGCTACCTATACCATCTAAAGACTGAAATACAAAATCAAATACGAAGATTACTAGATCCATATCGCCATACTCGACGCCCATGTGGATTGTTTTCAAAAAGACAGATTCCTCTAGTAAACAGAAATAGAGACTTGTAATTGCTTATCGCAAACTAAACGAGAAGACAATAAACGAAACATATCCCCTCCCACTCATTGAAGAAATTTTAGACAGTCTTGGAAAATGTACTTACTTTTTAACATTAGATTTAGCTTAAGATTTACGCCAAATTGAAATGAGCAAAAATAGTGTAGAAAAAACAGCTTTTTCGGTAAACAATGGGTACTACGAATCTGTTTGCATGCCATTCAGTCTCCTGAATTCTCCGAGTACATTCCAACGGGTTATGTATAACGTCCTTAGCGAATTTCTCTACAAATCCTGCTATGTGTACATTCTCAAAATAACTACGGGAACATTTAATCCACTTTAGACAAATATTGAATAAACTATAAAAGTGCAATTTAAAAGTATAATTTCTGAACGTCACGACGTCTGGGGTGGACATACTTCTAAGGTAAAACACACAAAGCTACACTTCCAGACTGTATTTATTGACAAACGCCCTACGCGTTTCGGGTCATATCACCTAAGCAATCTTCAGAGGCTTCGTATTGTTTTTTATTACAGGAACTGAACTTTATAAGAAATCTATCATAGTTGCTGTTTTCATCGACTGCCGTCTTTGTTTCCATGCACTATATGGCTGAAGGCAGAATTAGAAGCCTCAAGACCTCAAATCACAGTATGGGCACACGACAATACAAATAAAAATGTCGCAATCGAAATGGTGGAGAGTTAAAAGCTGAAAATCAGAATTTGAAGTCTTGATGCTTCTAATTCTGCCTTCACCCATATACTGCAAGGAAACAAAGACAGCAGTCGATGAAAACAGCAACTATGATAGATTTCTTATAACGTTCAGTTCCTGTTATAAAAAACTGAACAAATCCCCTGAAGATATCTTAGGTTATATGAGCCGAAACGTGTAGGTCGTTTGTTAATAAATACAGTCTGGAAGTGTAGCTTTGTCTGTTTTACCTTAGAAGCAATTTAAAAGTACAGCTGGACGCATCGGAATTCCTACGAAAAGAAGTCGAGCATAATCTCTGATACTTAAAACTACCCCTTACCCAAAACACAAAAATAAATTAAAGCATACTTGGGACTTGTGGTTATTACAGACGCTTCATAAAAAAATTCGCTAAAATAGTATTTCCCTCAACAAAATGTTTTAAGAAAGATAGTAAAATAGATAATAATAATTCAGAATATAAAGAAGATTTTCAGACAGTAAGAGATCCAATTACAAACTCGCCAATCTTGACCTATCCCCGACTTTAGTAAACCGTTTCACCTCACAACAGATGCTAGTAACTTTGCTCTCGGAGTATTCATCTCCTCAAAATGAAAAACCTATCGCATTTTATTCACGAACGTAAAATTCTGCTGAGACTATAGAAAAGGAATTACTTGCTATTGTGGAAAACACAAAACACTTTAGGCCCTACCTATTTGCTAAAAATTTTTGTATCGAAACAGACCATAAACCGTTAGCCTGGTTATTTATAATAAAATAACCAAATTTGCGACTTGTAAAATGGCGACTAAAGTTAGAAGAATTTGACTATGGAATTAAATATAAGAGGGGCAAGGATAACATTGTAGCGGACGCCTTATAACGCATAGAAATATATGCTGCTGAAAATGATGACGATCTAATGTTGCTTTTAACAACTTAGACCCTTCAGAATTACGCATGTTAACAGACTACGACTAAAAAAGCTAGGAATAAACGCCAACGCTACTAATGACGAACAACCTGACGAACAGACAAACACACAGACTCAACATACGTCTGTACAAAATCCGATTTTTAGCATGCCAATATCAGAAAACCCCATTCATTATTTTAAACAACAAATAATCTTTTACTATGGCGAAAATGAAGATACAAAAATTACAAAAGTATTTAGCAACACCTGTATAAGCACTTATATTGAAAAAAATTATGAACTACAACAAATAATAAATTTTTGGAAAAAATATATTAACCCTGTTAACACGTACGGAGTAATATTCGTAGATCCAGAATTAGAACATTATTTTAGAATAGTTACTTCAGGATTATTTGATGGCTCAGTGAAGATTATTCAATGCACAAAATATGTCGAAGACATTACAAGCAAAAGAAAACAATTAGATATCATACAAGACTATCATAATATAAATCAGAATGGTATAAATCAGACATAGGCATATTTTAAATCAAAATATTATTGACCAAATATGAAAACATATATCAATGACTACATCAACCAGTGACAAGCCTGCCTTCAGGCTAAGTACGTAAGACGACCCTATAGTCCATATTTTTCAGGACCCTTATTGGCAACAAGACCCTTTGAAGTCATTCATGTAGATGTTTTCAGTTTTGATAACTAAATTTCTGACTTTTATTGATCTGTTCAGTAAATATGATGAAGCCTATTATATCATTGATAAACCAGCCCGCACGATAGTAAACAAGCTGCGTCACTTCTTTACATACCATAATCACCCGAAGGTCCTTCTCAGTGCTGCTGGAACCGAGTTTAACAGTTCAGTACTTAAAGAATATTGTTCAATATTCAATATCAAATTACACGTAACGACACCCCAAAATCCAAACTCAAATTTACCCGTCGAGAGATTACACTCGACACTGATAGATCAAATTCGAGTTTTAAAAATTAGCAACCCCCTCAAAAAGCCCTCAGTCATTAGTGATTACGGCAGTCCTGATATATACCAAACAATTCATTCACTAACGGCATATTCACCTTTCAAACTTTTGTATGGCCTTTTTGATGAGCTGGAACCTATCGACCCCAAACGTACAGTTTACGAAGACTACAACAATAAAAGAATGAAAGAAATCTTACCATTTTACGACACCTTGTATAATAAGCAGAAGGAGAACGCAACAGAATCATTAGACGAAGCAAATAAAAATAGGGAACAAAATATTAGCATATCTGTCGACACAGTAGCTGTTAGAATACCTAATGTTAGAAAAGCGAACCCGCTATATAAATTACGTTCCGGCTCTGTAAACATTCTAGGAAACACATTAATGTTGCCCTATTCGTCAAATCAACAACTTATATAAAAAACGTAAAACGTATTAAAAAAAATTTTTACTTGCAGGAGCCTCCTCCCGTGGCTGATGACAACCATCCGTCTAGTTCAACCACTACAGATTCAGAACATTGAAACGAACGGGTATTTTAAAGATTACATAGGTACTGCAAAAATCACTAACCATTACCACCGTTCCTGTTTTTATTTTTACTTAACACTCCTAGAATGCAAAAATTGTAAATAAAAATTTTACACATAACGCAACCCGAATTTACATTGAAATGTTAAATAATCAAATTGACGTTATAAAAGATGAACACCAAAAATTAACCCATTCTAGAGAAAAACGAGGTTTGAGAAATGGAACAGGATCAGTCATAAAAATGATCACTGGTAACCATGACCAAGAAGACTTTAAAGAAATAAATAAAAATATGGATGCCCATAATGCTAATCAGCAAGACATGATGACTCAGTTAGATAATTTAAATTCCTTTGCTAATTTAATGACACAACGGTTTAAACAAGAGCAAAACATAATCAATAAAAATCTCGATTATATTAGAAATTGTTTTTTAGAATTATATTATCGTCTAGAACAAAGATCTTTTAGGCAATAAACTATTAGAGTCTACTGAAATATTACAACTCACTATTTCCCTTAGCTTTAATGGAGTTACTAATATTGAAAATTTTACTTCAGAGGACTTAAGCACATTAAGCAACATTTAAAATTAAACTATAATAATAACGAACTAATTAATTTTGATTCTAATCATATCTTTAAAATCATAGAGCTTACAAAATTTAATGTTTTATCTGTCAGAGATACTATTGTGTGTTTTCTCCAAATCCCAATTTTACTCCCGATATCCGGATCTTACGTTAGAATTATACCTACCTGTCCCACAAAATAATAAAATCTCATTCCACCCAGTTCATATTACCTAGAAACCCAACAAAGAACCCCACACACAGCAGAACATTACACAGCAATCGAAGAATCCGTTATTTGCTCTGACCAACCCCACAAAGAAAAATGTAATTTGGAAGACACCTCAACATGTCTCTTCGCTGTAGTCAATAACTGTTACACTATGGCGACTCAAATAAATGATGGAAACGTACTGTTAATCACGAACCACAATCTCAGAAGAACGCCAGTCAAATTTAGATAGACAGATATCCAGTTAAAATTCACTCATATGTGCAAAAAATAACAGAAAATTTTTAATAAATAACGAACATTATGAAGAGATCACCACAAACATTACATGGAATGAATACTCAGTCCCACAACTAAAAATAGTACCACAACACAAAATAGAGTTCCACCCAAAGCACCTCAAAAAGATAGCGAAACTAAGAAACCAATTGGAAAAAATCAATCAACACCATGTCTTTCATCTGATGGTCCACACATCCCATTTCGGAGTGACCACAATTCTCGTTATAGTCCTTATAGTAGCAGTATGCATCACCTTTAAGGAAATCCTCAAAGGTGTGCACATCCAAAAAGATCAACCCCATTCCAGAGAACGAGGACGCTCTTTATTCTAAGGATGCATGAGTTACTTCACCAGCTGATTCAGCTATATAGACAGTGACATATCCAGTGCAAAGATAATCTGTAGTTGCATTTCTCACGGTTTTCGTCATAATTTGCATGTAAGCATAATTGTAAATGCTACAGCAAGTAGAACGTCTTATTGTTCATAGTAATAGTTTTATATCATACTTAATCCATTAGACTTCTATTTAAGGGAAATGAAGTTATATGTTTTTCGAAGCCCTTAATATAAGTGGCGTTTATATATATATATATATATATATATATATATATATATATATATATATATATATATATATATATATATATATATATAATATATATATATATATATATATATATATATATATATATATATATATATATATATATATATATATATATATATAGTGTGTAAAAGCCAAATGGAATAAATTCATTATATCGGTTACTGTACATTCCTATAAAAAAACCCAAAACACGTCAAATTTAAATTCTAAATTGACATTTTTCAACGTGAAAATGCGATTCCTACCTTCATCTCCCTTCGAATGACTGGTACAACCCCCAAATAGACTTGTGATATGTCGTTTGAAAGGTCTGTTCAATCTCCATTCAAAAATGTTATCGTTTTCAAGTTGATTGAAACAATTAAGATAGAACAAAATAAAATCATGTGGTTACCAAAATTCGCTATAAAATACTCAAAACTTATTACAATATTGTAATTAGTATACTAAAAACTTATTTCCCGTTTAGGTCTTGAAGATAAGAAAGTAATCAAAAACCATAGTAATGTGCTTTTTACATTCTATCCATTAAAAATACATTAAAGAGTGTCCCAGGCAATGTTAGTTTGTTTAAAACGCCTAAGCAAATTGTTTTGTAATTATAAGTTGCCAATTAAATTGTGAGTATTATAGTTTTAGTTTGAATTTCGTTAACTTCAATTCTGAAAAATGGTTAGATTAACGGAAATGCATAAAATAACAGTTATACAAATGATTGGTTACGGAGATAATACCAGAACACAATCTGAAGTAACTCGCCTATTTCATGAGAAATTTCCTGATTTACCGTCTATATCCCAAGGAACAATTAGTAAAATAGAGAAGCAGTTTCGCGAGTTTGGTCATGTAAGGCAGATAAAAAAAAGCAGCCAATGCACTGAGTGATGAAACCAAATTAGATGTGATGCTTGAATTTGTGGAAAACCCACATACATCGGCTAGACAGGCATCCACTACATTTAATGTTAGCCATGCATCGATAGTTAACATATTAAAATAAAATAAAATGCATCCCTATAAAATGATACCCACTCAGGAGCTCATGGAAGACGATTTTCATAGGAGAACTTATTTTTGTGAGCGAATGATGGACATGTTGGTTAACAATATTATCCAATTAGAAGACGTTATGTTTTCTGATGAGTGCACTTTTTCACTTAACGGTCATGCTAATCGACAAAATTGTCGCTGGTGGGCAACGACAAATCGTCACTGGATGAGAGAAGAAGACACGCAATACCCTTAGAAGGTTAATGTTTGGGCAGGGATTGTTGGAAACCATATCATTGGTCCCTTTTTCATTGAGGGTAATTTGAATGGCGATAATTATTTGGCACTACTTCAAAATGATGTCATTCCAACTTTAGCAAATTTAGATCCTGATCCAGGAAACCCTCAAGTTCCAGTGCATACGATATGGTTTCAGCAGGATAGAGCACCACCACATTACCGACTCAATGTCCGGCAGTACCTCGATGCAATATTTTCCAATCGGTGGATAGGGAGGCGAGGATCGATAGCATGGCCAGCGCCATCACCTGATCTTACCTTATTAGATTTCTTTTTATGGGGATATGTGAAGAGCATTGTGTACAAAACTAAACCTTTTTATTTAAATGACTTAAAAGAACGAATAACGCTTGCGATTAGGTCGATCACGCCTGATGTGTTAAATAATGTTAGAAGACAGTTTTATTTAAGATTAGGGTGTTGCCAAGAAGTTCGCAGGGAACATTTTGAACATCTACTTCATTGACATTCATAGTTCTTTTTAGTGTTTTACATTTTATTACATTTTGCATTACATTTTAGTTTTTTATTTTAATGTAGCGAATTTCGGTAACCACATGATTTTATTTTATTCTATCATAACTGTTGCTATAAACTTGAAAACGATAACATTTTTGAATAGCGAATGAACAGACATTTCAAACGACATATCACAAGCCTATACTTCCTCTTTAAAAAATTTGGGGGTTGTACCAGTCATTCGAAGGGAGATGAAGGTAGGAATCGCATTTTCACGTTGAAAAATGTCAATTTATAATTTAAATTTGACGTGTTTCGGGATTTTTTATAGGAATGTGGGTTCTCCATGTGTACTTATTTGTCCAAATATAAAAATATAATTCTTTCTACTGCTTTTGATCTCCTGTCAAATTACAACTTACAATTTCTACTCCTTATTATTGAAAATTTTAATCGAAACAACAATTTAGCTAGGTATTTAAATACATAAGCTTATCAACTATATTTATACACTATTTTTAACAAATTTATTTATTTTGCCAACCCTCAACGTTTGTTTGATTTTTGAAGTGACCTTGAACTTTTCCCATCAGTCTTGTTTGTTGTGCAAGGCCCTAATGCATGAAATACTCTCACGTCTACACTTGAGTTTATAAACATGCATGTTCTAACACCGTTTTCTTAACTTTATTTGATGCCTTTGTGGTTTTTAAACACACTAAGATCACACTTACTTGTTTCTTTGGTTCAATCGGTTCGCACTGTTTTATAGACACTTGCTAGACTAGAAAAATATATCCCGTGATAACGCATTCTTGCATTACCACAAGACATATTTTGCTGAGGTTTTTTTGGAGCACCTTAATATAAATGACTTTTTATTACCTACGCAAACCTTTAACAACATTCGTATCTTGTAATGGACGCTGGTGAGGCCCAACTCAAGCATTAAGATTTCTCGAGAAATGCGTTAGTGACATTTAAAAAATCAATATCTTCTAAACGAATAAACCGAATTTCAAAAATAAAATAGCAACGTATAGGGAATTAAATCACATAACACCTATTCTCATTTAAAAAAATGAGGGATAACACCCCCTTAGGAGAGTAATGTTTGGGCTATACCTTTTGCATCAAAAGTTGTCCCCGTCACAAGCCAACTTGTCGTGTTTTAGTTTTTTTTTTCGATAAAATCTTTTCCTGGAAGTTATGCCAGCTCGTTTTCAATGGGCCACCTGTATGTGTATGTGTGTATGTGTGCGCATGCGTGTCTGTGTGTAATTAAAACAGACCATTGATACGGGTTTTAGGGAGCCTACGTCGTGCGGATTTAAAGAAAATTTTCGTTAGCCTTAAAGTCGTGATTACTTCATTGGTGAATTTTTTACGAAAATTCCCAAAAAATAAAAGGAAATATAAATCAAGTTTCCGCCATACAAAACAAACGCGATTTTCCACAGGAAACACCATTCTTATTTGAGAACTCCCCTTTCAAAAACATGATTACATTTCTCCAAATGAGTGAAACATTTAATAATAAAATTATTCATCTCTCAAAGAATCAGAATCGGAGAGAGCAAACGAGTGAATTACTTCTACCTATGTGAATTTCAGCACGTCTCAGAGTATTTCCTGTTCGCTTGTTGCAGATTTGTTCGGAAGCGGCCAGGCGTGCTTTGCGCTAGCAGGAACAGCAGCAGCACCGGTACATGAATGGCTGCCGTAAACTTGACAACAGCGCGTCAGATGGGGCGCCGTATCGACCCGGGGGCCAAGGGAGGATATTCTCTGCTAACAGCTCGTTCTATCTCGACGTACTCCACCTTGGTGCAAGGGGTTGCAGCCTTGACATCAAGTAACCGACTAAACCTACACTACTCGACCAGTGTTCTACGACAACCCCGGAAATAAAATTCATTCTTCCATATTTTTATTGGTAATTGTGTTTAATGTTCTCGAAAAAGTGAAGACAATAAAGCTTTAACTTACTATCAGAAATAATAAGTTTCATTCAAAAAATTGAAACGCTCAAGAAATAGAATCGAGATGGAAAGCCCGTTAGCTTTTCATTTACTTTTCAGTGACCTCGTTCTCTATTAGAATTTTACAATTTTAGCCACAGTCTTGTTATTAACAGATCAAAGCTCAGACTCATTAAAAAAGAGTAATGAATAACAGAAGCGTGGGATAGTACCAGATCAATATTGATTACCATAATCACAGTCAATAGGCCATATCACGTTGTAGTGGCAACCATTGCTCTCTGTCTCCAGCAGCTCTTTTTTGCATTATAGTTTCCAGACTTTATCATTTAACCGGGTTTTCCAAATATTTTTCTCTTGTCCGGTCTATTCTCTTTGTGTACCTTTAAATTTCCAGCAAACAAATTTTACCTTTTTTGTCTCCATGTCTTTTAGTAAGCTCTCTCGTTTTTCACTTCATCTAGGACATTTTGATTTTTCTTTCTGTAGTTGCGTGTTGTCTTTGTAGTGTCTGGTATAGAATAAAGTCAATAGAGCGAGAATTAGGCTTCCTAGAAACCATATCTGCGGTCAGTTTCAAACTTGGAATGGAATCTCAATAAAGGCTACCGACCTTTTAAACTTGGGCAGGGATTCATGCAAGTCTTTGCTAATACATGCTCTACACTTCGCACCTACCTTGGGGCTTCTTCAGGAGCCCACAAAAAATACAGCTATGGTATATACATAAATCATTTAAAGATAATATTATATATTAGCATAAAGATTTTGAATCTTCTCACCGAAAGCTAAACAATATTTTTTTTTTGATTAGCATAAAATGAGGAATGTGTGATATCTCACAAGCATGGACACATATTACATCTAAAAGACACATAGAACACAAAACAGACCTCTAAAAACCGTGAGTATATGTTCAGAGTTATAAAAGAATTGTTAAAATTTTAAAAGAGGTACAATTTTCACGTGTTAACAGGCTCTCTGTAAATTACATCTGACTGTTGTGTCTTCATGGACGCACATTGGCACATCCCACTGAGTAGTGCATATACTTGGATTTGGGGGGTTTATGATTATCTAATTTTATCGGGATGCGAGTAAACAAGTTTGGTGAGAATCGTGGTCAGGTGCAGACGTATAGTTTAGCGATCTCGTTAAAGTTATCAAAAGTGACTGCGATAATAATATTTTAAGTGATAAATATTTTCACAGAGAATATTTATAGAGGTAAATATCAATATTTACTTGTAAATAGATTTGTAAATAAACATTTTATTATAGTAACTAAAATAGTTACATACTTAATCAGCGCATAGTGGAATATAATTTATTAAAATTATGACAGACAGCAGTCATATGGATACATCCGATCCACTAATTCAGATAAATTATCAGCCAGCAAGAGATATTAAATCTATAATCACTAATACCAGCGGCGTAGGAATCATGAGTGTCGACACAAATACCAGCAACCAAATAAATCATGACAAAAATGAATGGCAGCAGGCTCAGTCAAGATATAAAAGAAAAAGAATACAAAGACAAGGAAGTCGGTCATCAGATGAATCTCCAGATTAAGTTAGCAATAGATTTGCACCCCTAACAACGTTAGCTGATAGCGATCTGAGTGATGCGCAGCCAGTAGTAGAAAGAATTCCAAAACCACCCCCAATATATATTCAAGGCATCATCAAATACCCAGAGATGATTCGTTCACTACAAAGTATTGTAGAGGAAGAGCAATACACAACTAAAGCTCTTCGGGATAATACTATAAAACTTAACGCTAACACCCCAGATACTTATCGAAAACTTGTAAGATACATGAAGGAGAATAACATTATTTACCACACATATCAAATGAAAGAAGAAAAGCCATACAGAGTAGTGATACAGCACCTTCACCATACTGTACCCCTAAAAGATATACAAGAGGAGCTAGAAAATAATGGACACAAAGTCAGAAACCTGATTAACGTTAGAGACAGAGTCACCAAAGAACCGTTGCCCCTTTTCTTTGTTGACCTTGAACCAGCTCCCAATAACAAAGATGTATATAATCTAAGATACCTTAATAATAAGTCAATAGTAATCCAACCACCAAGAAAAAACAAAGTCATAGTCCAATGTACCAGATGCCAGATATACAACCACACCAAGAAATATTGCAATAGACCATATGCCTGCGTTAGGTGTGGAGGAAGTCATGATTCCAAAGTATGCAACAAAACAAGAGACACGCCAGCCAAGTGCTTTTTGTCTAATGGTCCTCATCAATCCAATTATAAAGGTTGCCAAGTATAAAGAACTCCAAGCCAAAAATAAACCAGATCTACGACAGCAACCGTCGCGACATCAGCAAAATTCGCTTCATACCTCAATACATGATAATAACCAACGAAATCATCTTAGTCAGACTAAAGCTCCCGAAAGGTCAGAGATCAATCATTCTTATGCACAAGCGCTCCGTCATGATGAGCACAACAGGCAAAATAACGCTACGTATAATGATATCGAACAGCAAAATGATTTAACACTGGTGCAATTTTTGAACGAATTCAAGGCCATGTTCAGTCAGCTCATGAACAGAATAACATGATTCTAAACATGTTGTCGACTGTGATTAATAGACTGGCTTAACAATGTCTCAGTTTCTTAGAATATCATTATGGAACGCCAATGGCCTCCAACCTAAAAAACACGAAGTACAGATATTCCTGGTTATGCACAAAATAGACATTCTTCTCGTATCAGAAACACATTTTACGGACAGAACACACTTAAAAATACCACACTATAGTATATACCACACTGAACATCCAGACGCCACAGCTCATGGTGGCACCGCAATAATAATTAGAAACTCATTACCAGATTATGAGATGCCAAAATTCCAAGCAGATTTTCTACAAGCTACTACGATCAAAGTTAACAAGCTTCCTAATCCACTAACAGTATCAGCAGTTTATTGTCTGCCAAGACATAGAATTACAATGCTTTTTTGTAACCTTAGGTAACGAGTTTATATATTGGTGGGGATTATAACTCAAAACATACTAGTTGGGGTTCAAGACTGACAACACCGAAAGGTAGGGAACTCCCTAAGCTGCTAATAGAAAAGAGGTACAGTACATTATCCACGGGAGAACCAACATATTGGCCTATAGATCCAAACAAAATTCCCGACTTATTAGACTTCTTTGTAATCAATGGGTTATCACAAAACTATCTAGAAGCACAATCTTGTCTGGATCTATCATCTGATCACACGCCAGTCGTAGCAACGGTAAGTGCCACAATTATAAGAAAGAAAGCAAAATCAGTCCTACACAACAAAAAAACAAGCTGGAATATCTTTAGAGAATACATCAACGACAAACTCCAACCACAAATAAGTATAAAAACACCAGAAGAATTGGAAGAAGTAACAAATCACCTAATATCAACGATACAACATGCTGCATGGTATGCCACACCTATAGTAGAGGATGAAGTCAAGGACTTAGGTAGCATTCCAATGCA
Source organism: Tillus elongatus (assembly GCA_964006375.1). NCBI lineage: Eukaryota > Metazoa > Arthropoda > Insecta > Coleoptera > Cleridae > Tillus > Tillus elongatus. The sequence continues at coordinate 69,833,089 of OZ023262.1, forward strand.
GGTGACGGAACTGATTACAGAAAAACGAAGAGGTAGGGCTATATGACATCAAACTCATCACCCGGTAGACAAAACACGCTACAACAATATTGCTAACAGACTGAAGAGTAAATTACAAAATACTAGAAATGAAACATTCCGTTATTACATACAAAACTTAAATGGCCAAGATCACTCCATATAGAAAGCCACGAGAAGCTATAAGAGTCCTCAAAATCATATGCCACCCATTCGGGAAACTGGAGGCACCTGGTCAAAATCAGACAATGAGAAAGCCGAATTGTTTAGTCAACATTTATCAGAAGTCTTCCAACCTTACTCAGATGAACCTGATTCAGAAATAGAGGAATATCTTGACATACCGCTACAGCTGTCTCCTCCAATCCGTAAGTTTGAAGTTAGATAGGTCAAGGAACAAATAAAGTGGCTAAACAAACGTAAAGCACCTGGACTAGACCTTATTACTGGCACGGTACTGAACGAACTACCAGAGCAAGGGCTCAAATTTATAACTATAATCTTCAATGCGATATTACGGTTAGCCTATTGGCCCAAGCAGCTCAAATTTGCTCAAATATTAACGTTTTTGAAACCAGGAAAGCCTCCCACAGAAGTAAAGTCATATCGACCTATAAGTCTGTTGCCAATATTATCAAAAGTACTTGAGAGGCTCATCCTTAATCGCTTACTAAGAGAACTGGACGAAGAGAACTGGATTCCTGAACACCAGTTTGGATTTAGAAAACAGCACTCAACAGTTCAACAATGCCATAGACTCGTGAATATAATACATAAAATCCTATAATCAAAAAAATACTGTTCTTCAGTTTTCCTAGATGTAAGTCAAGCTTTTGACAGAGTATGGCATAAAGGACTTCTGTACAAAATCAAGAAATGCTTCCCTTATCACTATTACCTCATCTTTAAATCGTATCTATCAGATTGATATTTTCAAATTAAACAAGGCGAAGAAGTTTCATCTATCAGACCAATCCAATCAGGGGTACCTCAAAGTAGCGTGCTCGGTCCGATGCTATATCTACTATACACCTCAGATATACCGACTACCCAAGAAACTGACATGTCCAGATTCACAGATGACACAGCCATACAGTCTGTAAATGAAGACCCTGAAGTAGCCAGCTATCATATGCAAAATCACCTTTCATTGCTACAAAGATGGTTAGACAAATGGAAGATAAAGATTAATGAAGCAAAGTCATCGCATGTCACATTCACTCTGAACCGCCAGACTTGTCCACCTGTCCACATCAACAACACAGTAATTCCTCAAGCTGATTATGCTAGATATCTGGGACTACATCTAGACAAACGACTCACATGGAGTACCCACATTAAAAAGAAGCGTAAAGAGATTGATCTGAGAATGAAGAAACTGTACTGGCTAATAGGTAGAAAATCTCCAATTGCCATAGAAAACAATGTCGTGGTTTACAAGGCTATAATCAAGCCAATCTGGAACTATGGCCTAGAATTATGGGGATCCTCCAAAGTATCCAACACTAACCTAGTTCAACGCTTTCAGTCCAAAGCCCTCCGCATCATAACAGATGCTCCTTGGTATGTAAGCAACCACACCCTTAACAGAGATCTAAATATACCCTTCGTATCAGAAGAAATCACTAGAAGAGCAAACAAACACCTTCAAAAACTGAAAGCACATCTAAATGATGCCGTTAGACCATTGCTTGAAAACCAAACAAGACGACTGAATAGAAAGTGGCCATCAGATCTATGGGGGCAGGTATGAAATAAAATCACAATTACCGGATTGCACCAATGGGTGTAATTCCTTCATGTCAAATTCTCGTCAGCAGATTTACTTATAGAACTTAATGTATATACATATTAGTTAATGTATATAATATATTAGGTGGTTCTGATTGTAAATATTAGTGTACAATAAAAAAAATGCGAGTAAATACGACGGGTATCGGATGTTAATTTGTTAATGTCGGTATTTGAATAGGCGAATGAATAGGAGTGGATGATTGTAATTACTGAAAATAACAAACATTTGTTAGATAAGTGATATGTCCACACGAATAAGTTAGTTATTAGTTTGCAACTCTATTTCTTCGTATTAATTGCTATACTGCTACACTATTCTTCATTATGACAAATCGTGATGTGTTGTACATAATAAGTAATCTGACAGAAAATTAAACGTACACCAATCCAGAAAAAAATAATGAAAATATTGTTTTCAGGATTAGGAAGTTAATGATGAAATTTCGGCGAGGGTACATAGAACCGTATTGCTTTGTACGACCTTTAAAACTAACCGAATGAATATTCTCGCACAGACATGGTAAGAAATGTTACTATATATACTAAAGTTACTTGGAGAGTTTTAAGCAGTTTTAAAACTTCTAGGATTGTAAATATATACAAACTTTGTTTGCGTGGTCAACATTCAGCTGACAAAAGAAGTAAAGGCGAAAGATAATCCAAAAACACAAACTGTCATGCTGAGCTTACAATTGTGGTCAAAAGGTAATGTTTCAAGCGAATACAAATCATACCTACTTAGAGTAACATAATCATTATTCAGACGTATAACCGAAAGTCAAGATCTAAGATTAAAGATCCATTAGAATAACCATAACCAGAAATTAATTACTGCTGTCGTTATAAGGTACGGAACTTATGCCACAAGTAAAGAAAAAGATCTGGGTGCTATTTCGTAATAGCCACAGCCCGTCCTCAGCTCTACATTCACATAAAATTGATTTAATGTTGCAATATGCTGACAACTCTTATGCAGTTGCACCAGATAAGTATTATGTTTTCAGCCTCTCTGTTATCAATAAATAATTCCGCAATGATTTTAAAAATGAGTATGGAAATATGAGTGGTGAAAATTATTAGAAGGTTTCAGGGACGACAATATCAGGAAAGCAGACTTCAAGTATTAAGTTGATAGAAAGAAAGCACTATACATATACATTAGCTTCCATATAGGTGTGTTCCTTTATATTGAAAAAAATGTAGTTTATGTTTTCTTTAATCTTACCATTTTAGTCAATATTTTTTTTAATTTTATTTATTATTTATTTATTTATATTATTATTTTTAATAAATAACATTTAACTACTGATTTGATTCTTCATGTGCATAAATTTTCTAACGATGTCGGCAGAGATAGGAATTTGACAAATGCGGTTTTTTCATCACAAAGGGAAGATTGTGCCCCGTAGGGTGGTAGGTATGAAATAAACAAATAAATTTGTTGTATGTGGTCACACTTAGCTAATAAAACATCCATATTAGATATAGATGTCGTTTCTAATTTCTTCATTACTTCTTACCTTAACAGTACAATGTACTCCAGCTTTTTCTTTTGACATGTTAAACTGAGTAGTTACTTTACACGGAATGACTTAGTCATTGTTTGTCTGTGAAATTATTCAATAATAAAGATCCCAATTTTATTGAGTAAGTACCTGATAAAATATTCTAAGCACTTTAAAAATTCGAAATGTAAATGCATTCTAGCTTCTAACGTAGAAGTATAAAGGGTAGATACAAATGTCAGGGCAGGTTATCGGCGGTATTCAATTTTCGCGCTGAACAGGGAACCAATCAAATCTAGTTATGAACTTGCCTATGCACTACTCAGTGGAAAGGGCGAATATGCATGGACGCCATATAAGCTCATGAGTGCCAACAGAGGGACGGTAGAACAAGAAAACCTCCAAAACTAAGACTATATGTGGTCACAGAATAGACACCACATTAGCAATGACAACACGTTTTTGGAACCATTGGCTGATAAAGATGCACTAACCCTTGACTAAAGAAATACTGGGAATGTTTTAAATTATTATTATTATAATTCTGACCATGTAGAGGTGCTATGTTTTGTGTTCTATGTGCGTTAGGTGTGATATGTCTCTTAGCTTGTGAAATGTCACAAATTCTCCATTGTGCGTTTCTAAACAAAACACAAAGGTTTTGTATTGTTTAGGTTTCGGTGAAAAAATCAAAGATCTTTATGTATTAATAATAATAATAATAATAATAATAATAATAATAATAATAATACAACTTTATTCATAAAATCCCAAACGGGCAAGGAACACGTCAAAACATAATATGTAGCAACCCGTTACACAGAGCATTATATATAAACATTGCAAATACATAATAGGGACTCAATAAAAAAAGGCCCCAAACCTACAGTTAGGGAGTCATTGTCTAACATACAAAAAAAAAACATATAAAAACAAACCCATGAAAGGGCATAAAATGCAGAACACTGCGCAAACAAAACAACAATTAACCCACACAACATACGCTTTTACGCTTGCACACTTCAACAAATACACCATCATATGTTTATATTAAAGTCTATACAATGTATTAAAATGGGACAAGACATACAAATAGCATCACCCAATATTAATATATTCATTTATTGAATAAAATGGGTGGTCTAAAAAATATTTTTTTAGCTCTCCCTTAAATTGTACAAGCCCAGTGATGTTTCTTATGCACACAGGTAAATGGTTATATGCTCTTATTGCCATATATTTGGTTCCTTTCTGGAAAAGTGAGGTAGAGTGTTGAGGTACAGCAACAATACCTGTATTTCTAGTTGGATAATTGTTTCCTAACATATTAAAATACCTTGGATTTTCTCTCACAAATAGTGACAAACTAAAAAGATAGAGTGAGTAAAACGTCATTATCCGAAGGCGAACAAATAGAGGAGCACAGTGTTCATCATATTTCGCGCCACCTAATAATCTTATAATACGTTTTTGAATAATGAATAGTCTGTGTGTATGTGCTGATGCTCCCCAGACTATAAGTCCATACCTGAGTCTGCTACCTACGTGTGCGTGATAAAATAAACGAAGTGTACCATCTCCCACTGTATATTTTAAATTAGACAAAGCAAAGTAGGCACTATTCAGTCTGGCCGCCACATAATCGGTATGAGGTCTCCAGGTTATAAATTTATCTACTATAACCCCTAAAAATTTGGTATTATTATTATCTACTGCATTCTTATTGTTACACAAACTGGAATCACTGCTTTGTCTGGCATGGATATTCTCAAATTTTATGTTAACAGTTTTTTCAATATTTAAAATTAGTCTATTTTCCCTACACCAATCAGACATTCCTCTCACCACCTTAGCACACGAGATCTCTAGTTCTGGAGAATTACTAGCCGCAACAGTGAACGAAGTGTCATCGGCAAATTGGCATATAGTAGTACTCTGATTCTCAACAAAGTATTGCTGCAGATTATTTGTATATAAGAGAAAAAGAATTGGGGACAGGACACCTCCCTGTGGGACTCCTCTCAAATTATTACTAAATGTCGACTTTATCTGCACATTCGCAGTATCGTCACACTCCCCAGTCAGCTGTACATACTGCTTTCTATTTGAGAGGTAGCTGGCAAACCAGTCCAACCCAATACCGCGTATACCGTATTGTTCCAGTGTCCGCAAAAGCTGCTCATGATCTACTAGGTCAAAAGCCTTTGATAAATCAAAGTATAACCCGGCAACATTCAGCCCCTTGTCGATGTTTTCCACGATTTTGTTGACAGTCTCATACAAGGCTGTTATTGTTGATTTTTTCTTACAAAACCCATGATGGGATGGTGAAAGTAACTGAAACCTATTGACGTAATTATCCAGCCTATTAAACATTGCACGTTCTATAATTTTGGCAAACACTGAATGAACACACACAGGTCTGTAATTGTCCAAAGATGTCTTCTCCCCTCTCTTGTGTATAGGTACCCATTTTCCAATCTTTAATCGGTCAGGAAATATTCCCTGCAAAAAAGAATTGTTTATTATGCTGGTGAGAGGCGCCACGATTAAGTCAGAAATCAGGCCAACCACTGTACATGGCAAGCCATCTGGACCCTGAGACCTCTTGTTTGTACACAATTTAACAAACCCACTTACTTCAGTCTCGTCCACTGGTGCCAGGAAGAAGCTATGTTGTGTGCAATAGTGGGACCTCACACCTATATTCTGATGCGAGATTCCTGGCTGATTACCAATTTTTTCAAAATGGTCTTTAAAACAATTACTAATCCGAAGTAAGTCCGTCTCTTTATTTCCGTTAATCTCAATCTTCCAGACATTTGCACCATTCTGCTTCGTGCCAGCCCTAATAATGTTCCAGGCTTCTTTAACTATATTTTTAGAATTGGCTAGTCTTTTGTCATTTCTGAATTTTTTTGCCAGTGTTATACTCTTGCGGTGTCTCCTTCTCAAATCATCACACGCCTCCTTCAACACACAGTCGCCCGTTAAGGAATACAGCAAATGCATTTCCCTCAGAAAGCTGGCAGTTTCTCTAATTTCAGGTGTTAACCAACTTTTCTTTTTATCTTTCCCAATTTTTATTCTCTTCAAAGGAAAAGCTATTTCATAGTTGTAAATTATTGTGTCAACAAAACTATTATACTGTGCGTTGACATTATTTTCCATATAAACATTTTCCCATTTTTCGTTGCTTAATAAATTGTAAAACGTATTCTTATTTTCCGAACTAAATGAACGTTTAAACATATACTTTGCATAAGTTTCCCTCTCTATCGGCATTGTAAAACAAACAGCAAGATGGTCAGATAGATGAGAGGCATGCAGTGATGTTGTATAATCAGTTTCAAAATTTACAAATATATTATCCAGCAAGGTAGCAGAGTCAGGTGTTATTCTTGTAGGACATGATATAACTCCCCTAAAGTTAAACGAATCCAACACGTCTCTAAATGCCTTCTGATCATGACCACCCATCAGCAAATTCACATTGAAGTCACCTCCTAACCAAACACCATCGTACAAACTTTTCAGTGCATCACAAAGCTCGAACAACCTATCAACAAAGTAACCTACATTAGAGCCAGGAGATCTATATAAAGATACTATTATTATTTTTTTCCCCTGAATATTAGCTTCCACACATGAATACTCAAATGATTTTTCTGTTTCTGTAACCTTAAAATTAAAGTCAACTGGTTCAATATCAATATTAATATTTTTCTTTGCAAATATTGCAACCCCTCCGCCGACTGATTCAGTCCTGCAAAAATAATTAACCAACATATAGTTTTTTAGTACAAAGTTCTTAATTTCTACAGAATTTAAACGATGTTCACATAAACTAACTACGTCTACATCTAGTTCATCAATAAATGCCTCCAGTTCACCAATCTTGTGCTTGACACTTCGCACATTAAACTGCAAAAATTTCATGGCATCTGATATTTTCTTTTTCCGCCGTGGTTGAATGTTTGGTTTGTCTCCTTGTTTTGCGTTGCTGTTTTTATTTTCTATACAATGGCTCACCTGGTTCGCTGCGTAAGGCTCCTTTTGTGAAAAAATCTATTTACACATGTTCCAGCTGGCCAAATTGAGGGGTCCATAATTTTTTCAATCTGTTCCTCCATTACAGTGACCTTAAATGATGAGTAATACTGGGGATATAACGATTTGAGCATTTCACACTTCACTTCTTGAAAATTAGGCTTCAAATAGTTTAATACATCATCCGCACTTGTATCAGGGTGTAGTTTGTAAACATGTAGAAAAACATATTTAGGTAATGCTTTAAAAGCAGTCTCATTGTCTATGCTTTTAGTCCCCACTATTGGTCTATTTCTAGTTTTTCGTCTATGCACCACTTTCCATAAACTATCGTCTTTTTCATTTAAATTTAAATTAACAACATCGTCATAAATTTTTTTGTTATGGGCGTGTTTTATTGCTGACGCTACCTCACTTCTTGTGATTTTGTGAACGTTCCGATTACAGGAATCTGCTAGGCCCGGTACCGGAGGCGCACAGTCAGACACAGGTTTTTCCATTTTACAGTCGCTGCTCTCACTCAGTTTCACGGCATTACTGTAGCCCGCAGTTTTCTTACCGCCACGAGTCTTCTGTTGTTCTATTGTATGCCGTAGCTGTATAACAACAATACAATCAGAGACTTACCTATAACTTTTTGTCTTGTAACATAGAGATCTGAATTTTAGTACATAGGATACTCTTTATAACAGAAACCCGCGTACCCAATTTGGTTGTCGTTACTTTGTTATTTCCGGAGATATAATTTTTTCGCGAAAGAAAACACAATTTTCCAGAAAAACCTGGGCCAATTTTCCTGGCTAACGAAGTCATGCAAGCCAGAAAGTTATGTACCAAATTTGATCAAAATCGGCCTAGTATTTTTCGGATTATCGGTATGACATTCATATATATATATATATATATATATATATATATATATATATATATATATATATATATATATATATATATATATATATATATATATATATATATATATATATATATTGTGTGTATACATAAGTATATATAAATATACTGTTGCGTTTTCTCCGGGTTCTGGATAAGTGAGACTTTAAATTTTAACAAAACAACTTTATTTACACTCTAAATATGGATACAACAAAAGTTCTAGAATGTCTCTCTCACAAAACACTTAATTTACTGGCCTTACAATTACTAATCTGCACACAACTATATTAGAACTACAGTCTAACACTTCACACTGGTTATCGCTTCATCAAGTCACTTCAACATTCTCTTACTGAACTGTCTGTGCTGGCTTACTTCCATCTTTATATAGCCGTCGCACCTTCCACTTTGTTTCTCGAGCGTTCTATTCCAGAATGTTCCAGGACCTTCTTTTGCTAGAAGGTTTTGTGAATACAGATCGGCCCCGTGTGTATACAGGGGGAGGTATATACACGTGATCCAAATGTGGTCATCACTCCTATGTTACACAAGAGGTGTTTCTCGTACTATAAAATCTCTCTGCGTATACAGGGTGTAAGGGTTCTCTGCGTATACAGGGTGTATATACAGGGTGTTCGGAATGCGCAGACCTCAGTTATCCGTTCCGACGGGGTACAAGTTAGTAACTTCGTTATTTTTGGTCCTAGAGGGTTGAGACTTCGCTTGTGGTGGTCACCCCAGGCACCCCAGGGGAGTGGGGAGGCGGTGTTGCCAGATTGTGCAAAAATTCCCAGTTGTTGGGGAAGTTCTGGAGATGTGGCAACACCGCACGTACATCTATTGAAGTGCTTTGTGACAATATAAAAATTGAAACTGACCCCGCATATGGGGTCTAGGGGTCTGGTTCGCGATTATTGGAAGAATTTTTTTCAAAAATCAAAAGCCGGGATCTTCTCATTGGTGATTTTTTTTAAAAGAAAATTCACTAAAAATGACGAATATGCGATACATCCATAGAAGGACGAATAAAAGTGTGCTAGAAAAAGTAAAAGAAGCAAGATGCTTGCTGAAAGAAATCAAAAGGAGGAAGACACCATCTAGCACCTATTCTGAGACATTATAACTTTCTGAAAACATTATTTGAAGACACCTACTTGAAAAAAGAAGAGGTGTACGAAATAAAAAACTTGTAAAAACCTGGCACAACCGATGGGGTGTAGAAGTTACATCGAAATGAAGAATACTGCTAGAGACTGAATCATGGTTACGACGACAGTGTCACATCACTTTTATATTGTGATGATTATGAGTCTAAAGTAGCTGAAGAAGAACTGGGAAGCACTCATTATAAAGGTGGGATCCATCGAACAATTAAAAAGCCTTTACATTTACAATTAACATATCAAATTACTCAGCCACCTTCACGTAATAAATTTAATTATGTTTTTGTGCTTAAACACATTTTCTCGGCTTCCTAATTATAACGTTATCTATTATAATACTAACAAGGATAAAGGTAATATTTAGTTACTCCAAAGGAGCTGCGCACATTTCAAGAGTTGTCGTTAGATTGGAATATTATTTTGGAAATTGCTTCATAATCCCTGCTTATAATTGTAACCCTTTCTGTATACGCCGTATGTGGCTGTATATTTACCATAATACAGCTTTTCAAATAATTACCGAGATACTAGAACATACTTAGGGTGGATTAATGTAGAAATTAGCAATGAAATGGGTAAACTTAGTTTACCCTTATTATGTGCAAAAACCATAGAGATCCTTTGAGAACTAAACAGATATAGGCATGGCACATATATTACGTAGGTAATGATGTGATTATATTTTTTTACAAAGTCATCGACGAATGACCTTCAAAATAGATAGAAATAGAATTCGGGTTGCAGTCGACGTTGTTGAGTGCTGACTTTTTAAGCTGATTTGTGGTGATGAAATGAGCGGATGTGACATGAAATTGTGTGTTTTGTTTCTTGAACGTCGGTCTCTTTCCGCTACTATGGCCAATCACTGACGCCAGGGAGCAGTTGCACTTCACTATTCTGGAAATTTTGCCGAACCGCTGTCTTTATTTTTTTATTTTTTTATTTCAACAACACAACACGAGTACTTACAGCCTAAATACAGCCTAAATACAGTACCGTGGGTGTCGACAAGGAGGAAAGAGGCAACTTATTAATTCTGTACTTGAAGGTTTGGAGGTTCGGGGGAGAAGGAAAAACATGTGCCGGCAAGGAATTCCACAACTTGGAAGTCCTCGGGACAAAAGAGCAGGCATAACAAGATTTTCTATGTCTGATGACCTGGACAGTAAAAGGGTGCATTCGCTTTATTCCGCTGGCAGATCTGTTGGGGGCAGCAAGTGGAGGAAGTATGGAAGAAAGCTCCTCTGAGCAGTGCCCGTACAGATATCTATAAAAGAGAGAAAGGTCACCAACGGCACGTCGGTGGGCAAGGGACGGCAGCCTTTGGGTGAGGGTAGGGTCACCGATGAGACGTATAGCTCTCTTCTGAATGGAGTCCAGGATAGCGAGTGTAGAAGCGGCAGCTGCACCCCAGAAGTGGGAGCAATATTCGAGGTTTGGCCTTATTTGTGAAGTATATAAGGTATAGAGATTAGCTGGTCAAAAGTATTTGCGAGCCCGGAAGAGGAAATCTAATTTCTTAGCAGCCGCTTCTGCAATTGATGTGACATGTTGGTGCCAATTGAGATTTAGATCCACAGAAATGCCAACAAGTGAAAAGGACTCATTACTTTGAATGACTTGGTGGTTCGTTGTGATGGGTCTAGGGCTGTTGTATCTCTTATGAGAAAGAAAGCAAGACTGTGATTTGATGGGGTTGAATTGTACAAGATTTCTACTTTCCCAGTCTAATATTTTTTGGAGATTCACGGAGATAGAACCCTCCATAAGTCTGCGATCCTCATCTGATTGGGCTAAAGAGACAGGCTTAGAATATTCTATATTTAAGTGGAGGGTGCTGTCGTCCGTGTAACTGTGAATTGGGTTGGATGTGCTAGAGAGGAGGTCATTGATGTGGAGAAGAAACAAAGTAGGGGCTAAAGCTGAACCTTGAGGAACTCCTGCATTAATTGGATACAGTTTAGTGGAATGGCCATCCACGACAACAGTAATGCTCCGGTTGGAGAGGAAATTTGCTCTCCCGGTACAGAGTTTTGGTGGTAGGCCATAGGCCGGAAGTTTATTAAGCAGCGCTGCGTGCTAGACCTGGTCGAATGCTTTGGATATGTCTAGAGCGACAATCTGGGAGTCACCATAGACTTGTTCCAAGAATGGGTGACAAAGGAAAGGAGGTCGGCAGTTGATCTGCGCTGACGGAATCCATACTGCCTGTCGTGGATTAAACTGTGTTTTTCAAGAAATTTTAGTAATTCGGTGTTTATATACTTTTCCATCACTATAGAGACGACTGAAAGGAGAGAAATAGGCCTGTAGTTGCTAGAAAGCGCTTTGGATCCTTTCTTGGGGACGGGTTGTACTCGAGCAGTTTTCCAGTTACTAGGAAATATGCCTCTATTGTAAGGTGTCTTAAACAGACGAGTCAGGACAGGAGCAAGTTCTGGTGCGCATTTCTTGAGAACAATTGCTGGGATCTCGTCAAGGCCAGAGGCTTTCCTGGTATTAAGAGAAGAGAGCATCTTTCGTACCTTTTTAGTTTTGAAAATGATATCCGCCATTTTATGCGCGGCATTGAGGACTGTTGGTGATTGAACATTTGGAGGTGTGTTGAGAGTAGTATTGCCGGCGAACAACAACGCAAAAAGTTTAGCCTTACCCAGAGCGGTAGAAACAATTTCATCACCTGAGACAAGAGCTGGGAACGTGCTCTTGCAGAAAGTATTCCCAATAGATTTAGCAAGAGTCCAGAAGGGTTTGCTGCCGCTGGAGTTTAAGAGGACTTTGTTTTTGATGTGCCCAACATCGCATGGACACGGGACCGACGGCTTTACGCCCCCTCCGAAAGGCGGAACGTGCAGCTATTCAACTTGCTCAAATACAATGCCACAACCTTGGTTGATGTTAATTGTACAGTATGTACTGATGATATGGAATTACAGAAGAGGTTAAACTTGCTTTTTTCGTGGTTCATTACAAAACTTATGCTATATAATAATTTTTGCAGCAACAACTATGTTGCGATGAGATTAATCAGGTTGAATAGAGCAAGATGGCTTGTTTACCTGATTCACGAAAGCACAAAGGAATTAATTGTTTTTTTTTGGGATGCAGAATTATGCAGAACACACTCGGCGTTTAAACGTTAACAAACTTAATGTTATAATTCTATAGATACATAAATTAATGGGCTGAATTGCGATCAAATAAATAATGATACAATGAAAGAGATGGACTAACAAGGGTGTACAGTTGCCTTAAGCAACACGTGAAGGTACATATCGATTCCTTATAATAAAAATAATTCCAATAGATTATAGTTTATATTTAAAGATAAAACCAACTTTAAAATAACATTTCGATATTTAAAACCAATTAATATCATGGTCAGTAAACTTAAAAGTAAGGATGAAATTTCTACAATATCTCATGCGGTATATTGTATTCCAAGTAGTAATTGTAATCTAAAATACATTAGCCAAACAAGGAGAGTCCTCAAAAATAGATTAACACAGTAGTGATAGAGTTCTATAAAAAATAACCTGTACTTTGTCCAAACAATTCTTGATACTGGCCATAATATAAATGTTTGTAATGTTTCTATTTCACATTGTGAAACTGTAAATAATAAAAGAATGTGTTTAGAAAACTTTGAATTATTTTTAACAAAAATTTAATAAATATAAAGAAAGGTAGTAATTTTAAATACCACCCCTATTTATATTTCGTTGACAAAAACAAAAAATAAATTCGAATACACATAAGTTAGCTTGCATATGTCAGTTTGACTCCTATAGACTTCAACAAAATTTCACAAAATTTTTGTTCATATTGTCACTAGAGATCAGAGAAACGCAAAAGATCAACATATTTTGTGTAGATAAGCAAATTATTGTATATTAGAGATAAAGGTTAAGGCGCAAAAAGGTCAAGAAATAGCAGAAGAATCACATTGAAAATTTTATAATTTTCTTTCTTGAAACGTCAAAGTCGCGATTTAAAACGTCAAAATTTTTCGACAAAGAACCTGAAACGAGTACAGGTAATGAAGAAGAAATGTAGTATGAATGTGTTTTACAAAGCCTTAAGTTTGCAAAAATATATTTCTAATAGACCCTTCTTCTGACGCTTTGGCAGTAGTTTTAGTTATAGAGTTTAGCGTTTATTTATAATTTCTGACGAATTTTCACAGAAAACATTCACTATAGAGACCGCGACTTTGGATATTTGAAAATACTTTTTAAATGAGCCTAAACTAGGCCCCCTAGAACTCACATATGGTGTCAGTTTACGTTTGTATCTATTTACATATATACAAGGTGGCGCATTTCTACGGTAAAGCTCAATATAGCCGTTATTACACGAGAAAATATTATATACGCTAATTATAGTGCGCCTTATTAAATTATTTTGACAATCACAGGCTAGCCCATAAGTCACTGGTTATACAAATTTTTTGTTTTAAAATATAATAGTCGTTACATTTTTGCATTTTATAGCGAACCATAATGCATATTTTTGAAAAAATATATATTTTCATAGCGTTTATCGTTTTCGAGTTATTTCAATTGTTTTGCAATTTTACGTTCTTGGCACAAATCAAAAATTGTAATAGGGCGTCTTTGCCAATAGATAGCGAAGTAAAACGACGCATTCAGATGACTTTTAGTTTATATTGTTGCGTTCTTCGAGGTTCTGGATTTGTTGACTAACAAAACACAGCTTTTCAAACTACTAAGTTATTATAACCAACTATTTTCCGACCATAAACACACCAACTAAAATATTCCTCTATTAACAAATGTCCATAGAACGCTCATTCTGCACCAACGCCAACTGACTACAGGCTGACTCACTCTATCTGCGGCTCGCCTATTTATAATATCCATAGAGATTCTAGACTTTTCTACATGGTTCCATACCTGTCACTTCTGGTTCCTTGTAGAAATGTAATTCCAGAGTGTTCGCTACTACCAACACACTCTACAAGTTGCCTGTGATCATAGAGGTAATACATTTAAATGTAATATGCTTTATGAGTGCATAAACCTGACTCTCATAGAGAAGGATGCAACAATATTAATCGATATGCCATATACAAGGCGCCTTCAAATAGAAACTGAATTTGAAAAAATTCAAAATAGCGTAATTCAATTTTTTCAGATGGAATAGACGTTTTGTGTTTTAGAAGTGAAGAGCATGCTTCAACTTTTCTAGAACACTCCCTACACCAAAGGACAAAAGTTTGGGAAATACTTACATGATATACCTATAATTCAAGGGTCAGTCTAAGAATTCAGTGTTTTCTTTAATTCTAACAAGCAAGGGAGTCGCCAGCCAGTTGGCCACGGGAGGTGGGGGGTGGTGGTGTATGTGGGGGGGGGGGGTGTTGTTGTAAGATGATAGAGGATATGAAATCTAATTGTAGATACAGTAAAAACAATTTCTAAAGTTTTAATAGTGTACTGGTGTATTACAAGAAAGAAACAAATATCTAAATTAAAACATAATATTTTTGGGTTTCATGCAAGTTTTTCGACTACTTTATTATTAAAAGGTTCTCAATTATAATCTTCCGTTGAACACTCATCACTGTAAGATCTTTGAGGCTGCTTTCCACCATGGTACTTCTTAGCCAGGTTTTAAATCGTCTCAGACTGCTAGAGGATCGCTCTACAGTACACGTTGTGTAGAGCGATCAAAATCTTTAAAGATTTACCCGTCTCGGAAAAGATGGCTTTCGTGTCTTTTAAGACATCAACAATGGAAAGCTCAGTTACGTTGGGTTTGTCCTGCCACAATTGCTGCCAAAGTTCGATTTCATATTTTATGCTTGGTAAATCGTAAAATTGGGCAAAGGTTTCGCAAGCTTCCATAAGATTTTCGACGGACATGCATTTGCGCCGGGTGTAATTTAGATAATGCCAATGATGGAGTGTTTTCTTCAGGAATCCGTTCTTCAAGAGAAGTAATAATGGAGTGCAAGTATGTTATTATTAAAGACCTTTTCCACAATTCTAAAGAGATTCCTGCTGGATGGTTGCTTCGATGACAGTGTCTTCCAACAATGCGCAGCACTGATGCCATGTCCTCTTCCAGTCTGAGTCTTCTTGTAACGACACTAGCATCGCTTAAAATTTCATTTGTGACTTTTTCGGGATCGTCACGGTGGCTTTTAAGCAATTGCAAAATGTGCTTAATGTGCTGCGAGGCCTCCAAAGCTATAGACTGGAGTACGTTTACCACGGGTTCCATCAAAGCCGAGTATTTGGCTATCAACCTTAGACACAGAACACACGAAATTTTTGAGGCAATGGCATGGTGCTGAAAGACATTTTTTTGATTTGCGCTATTTCCGTCATGCCATAAATTTTCTAGAGCCTCCATTATAACAGGAAAATTTTCCTTAAAAACTCTGATGGTTTTGTGTTTCTCGCTCCACCTTGTTTCACAGAGCCTGGAAATATTAGGTATTAACTTCCTTCTCAATACTGACTCCCGAAAATATTTTAAAATGTCTTTAGTAGTTCGCATGGTGTTCCGAATTTCAGGCAGAGCATTGAGATCAATGATTACTAGATTCAATCTGTGCGAAAAACAATGAAAAACAAAGCTTTGGTGGTTTTTTTCGCAAGATTGTTTGTACACCACCTTATTTTTCAGACAACGTTGAACAACTATCAAATCTCAATCCAACGCATTTTTCTGGATTCAGTTCTTCTTCTGTCAAAACTCATCAATGGTTTGTGCAATAGATGTCGTATCTAGACTTTTTAGATCAACAAATCTAACAAGCACTTCTTGGACTTCATTGTTTTCCTCATGGAACGGGGAATTATGAATCGGACAAATAAATGACTTGGTATTTTGGTTATTTTTTCGAGTAACCAGGGGGGGTGGGCAGCTGCCGATCTTGGCGACACCTTTACTAACAACCGATCAGATTAAGTGATTATTGAACGAATTTTATTAATTAATATTAAAATATTAAAAGTAACTTTGATACAAGAAAAGGTAAGGAATAATTAATTTGATAGGACTATCTATGTATACATTTTCATAATAGATAGGTAAGTAGTTGATAAATTGTTTTCACAAATAAAAAATTAAACTCCTCAAAGTAACAGACTTAAATAACGTTCTTACATACGACAGCTTGTGACATGTAAATGTGAGTATTTTTAGCGAATAAAAAAAAATTCGCTAAAGAAGAGATCTGTGTTTATATATATATATATATATATATATATATATATATATATATATATATATATATATATATATATATATATATATATATATATATATATATATATCTCCGATCGATAACTCAAAAATAATCAACCGATCTTGATCAAATTTGGTGTGTACCTTCCTTTTGCAAGTGGCTTGGATAAGTTCGTTAGTCAGGAAAATCGGACCTGGTTTTCCCGGAAAATTGTGTGTTTTCTTTCTAAAAAAATTCATATCTCCGGATATAACACAAGTCGCAATTTTAAACGTCAAAATTGGCAATGTTTAGGCAAATAACGTGAAACAAATACGGATTTTGAAAAGAAAATGTTCCAAGAAGAGTGTTCTGCAAATCCTTAAGTTTCAGATTCAATCGTCATTGCCCTTCATTTTACTAAAATATTTACAGAAAATTCATTTCAAATATACCCTTTCTCTGATGCTTTGGCTGTCAGTTTAGTTAAGTTGATGTCTTCGCTGTAAAATTAAGGGAAGTTTATGGTTTAACGGTCTATAAATTTTAGCTAATTTTCGTAGAACAAATTCGTTAATACATTTTTGAATTTTTTATCGAAATATGAATGGTTTGTAAGAAAAAAAACTTGGACGCAGTAAATGCGTTTTGATGGCAAATTTTCGGTATATTTGCAGTTTAGCTACCCCAACCCCTTTTAAAAACTGTTTTTAGAAACCTGCCTAGCCCCCCCCTGGATCCACAAACCCCAAGAAAAATTTCTTGTTCACCCCCCTAAAGAAGTTACGGGACCAGGAGTGGGTAGGGGTGTATAATTTTTTTAGCTAATTTTTATAGAACAAATTCGTTAATACATTTTTGAATTTTTTATCGAAATATGATGCGTTTGTAAGAAAAAATCTGGACGCAGTAAGTGCGTTTTGGTAGCGAATTTTCGGTAAAATTGCAGTTTAGCTCCCGAACGCTTTTCAAAAAACTGTTTTCAGAAAACTGCATAGCCCCCCCTAGATCCACAAACCCCAAGAAAAATTTCTTGTTCAACACCACAAACACCCCCCCCCCCTCCCCCAAGGAAGTTACGAGACCAGGAGTGAGTAGGGGTGCTGGGCGGGGTAGGTAGTAAAAAAGAAATATGAGCAGAAAATTTAAATAAAACGGGTTTGAGAGCTGTCTTCTTCACATCTCCAAGCCATATCCCCCTTAAATCCTGCCTACCCCGCACAGCACCCCTATTCCCCCCAAGTGCTGTAACTTCCTTGGCGGGTAGGAACAATACTTTTTTGTTGTTTATGCAGCGAGGGTGGTTGTATGCACGCGAGGGGGAAGGAAAATTCCCACGACGAAGCACAAGTCAAATCGGGAGGGTCTGCTTCGTCGTAGGCATTTTCCTTCCCCCCCTCGTGTGCATACAACCTCTCTTGTTGCATAAACCACAAGAAAAACTTCTTGTTCATACCACCCAAGAAAGTTACGTGACCTGGGGCAAATAGGGGTGCTGTGGGGGGTAGGCAGGGTTTAATGGGAAAATTGCTTCAAATAGACAGCTTTCAAGCACTTTTCTTCGCATTTTCGGCTCATATTTCCTTTTTACTACCTACCCCGCCCAGCACCCCTATTCACTCCCACTCCCGTTACTTCTTTGGGGGGTGTGAACAAGAATTTTTTCTTGTGGTTTGTGCATCCAGGTGGGGTCCTAGTAATGTTTCTGAAAACATTTTTTTAAAGCGTTTGGAGATAATCTGCAATTTTACCGAATTTTCATTAAATCCTTCAAATTTCAATAACTCAATTTGCTATTAACGTAAGCTTTGTTGGTTAGGAAACCAACATTTAAGTTTATTTTCGGAAAATTTGTGTATATTTTCTAACCATAAGTAATTTTGATAAAATATAGTACTTTGTTTCTACTACATAGGCTATATCGGTAATCAGATTGATGCCTGCTCGCATTTGCTATTTAAATTATTATTTTTTATGGAAATTCACTTCCATAACACACTTGCTACATCCAAACTTTTGAAAAATGTTTCTATATTTTCAAACAATAAAGTTATTTTGATGAAATATGGCACATTGTTTCTACTATATAGGCAACCAAGTTAGATGCCTGCTTTCATCAAAGAAAGACATTTGCTATTAAAAATATTTTAAAGAAAATTCGCTACCATAACGCACTTGCTGCGTCAAGACTTTTTTTTTATTTTTGCCAAAAAGCTATTGGTAAATAATTATATCCTGGCAGGTGTGTAAAGAGCTTGAAGGAATATCGGACTAGTTTTTGAGACGGTTTAAAGTTTATTTTCGCAAATTGTTTGTACTTTTGGAAACAATAACATTATTTTGATGAAATATAGTGCAATGTTTTCACTATAAAGGTTATACTGGTATCCAAATTTAATGCCTTTTATAAAAAAAGTATTTGACATTTGAAACATTCTTATGAAAATTCGCTACCATAACGTACTTGCTGCATCCAGACTTTGGTGTTTAAAATCGAAGTTATAAATATTTTCACCTTGTGACCGTTCTAGTCTTCGTATACAGTTATGCAGAAAGACATTTTTATTTGTAATGCCGCTGACATCTCTCAGGGGATACAGTTGAGGTGGTATAGCTTAAACATATTAACCGAAGCATTTACATGAAAGTATGTAATAAAGTTCATGAAGGACGAAGGTTATTTACTCAATTTTAAGGAAATGGTGTAAGTATAATAATTTGCGAGCATGTAATCTTATGTCTTATAGTCTCGGTGGAATTCGCAGGACGCAGGCAGCCCGGATCGACCTTGTGTTCAGCAGTACCCTACTCACTGCTGGATTCCATAGCAACCCTGTCTAAACGAGATAACGTCAAGTCAAATACTCACCCCCAAACGTATACATGCGAAACATTCGCCTTTATTTTTACCGAATCCCTGGCCATATATACAAACGTGAAAGTCAAAACGTCTCTGTGACTAAAAACAATATGAAATTAATCAAATCAGGAAGTATATATGGTCCCAATTTTTGTTAATGGAATTAGTTTGCAAACGATAAATTTATTAGGGTGCGGTCCCTAAAATCCGACGACCTATTTTCAGGGTAGCATGAAAAATGGAACATTGCTTTCCAGGTCTCAATTTGAAACTTGTAATTAACTTTTCACCCGAGTGTGAAATCGAACTTGTTAATGACTATATAGGCTGTTTATATGTGTCAATATTTGATCGCTGGGCGCCTATGCAATGTTTATTTGCTTGGAAATACATTATGTAAACACATTAAAAGCAGTCGCAATGTTACAAAAAATATATTATCTTTGCTTTTAACAAATTTTCTTCATTTTTTTTAGGAAATGGCACAACTTTGCTTAATTTTTTAACATTTTTTTTTACAAATAAGTGCGAACTGAAATTCAATGAACCCATATCTAGGTCTGGTTTTTGTTATACGTTCACTTAATCCTTGCATCGCAAGGTAGAATAAGTACATGGATATATATATATATATATATATATATATATATATATATATATATATATATATATATATATATATATATATATATAGTTAATAAAACTCCCAAAAAAATCAGTGTGCTGAATTCAGAAAAGAAAGGGTTTTCAAATGATGTAACACTCAACACATGTTCCCTATTTAAAATATAAGGGTTGATATCACCACCCTTAAGGGGTTGATGTGACAAAGTTGAGTTTTGTGTTAAAACATGTTAAAAAAAACATATTAAAATTGACGTATTTCAGCGTTTCTTTAAAAAAAATTCTCTGGACGCAAATCGGTCTGTTTCGTTTTCAATGCGTCACCCTATATATATATATATATATATATATATATATATATATATATATATATATATATATATATATATATATATATATATATATATATATATATAGGGTGACGCATTGAAAACGAAACAGACCGATTTGCGTCCAGAGAATTTTTTTTAAAGAAACGCTGAAATACGTCAATTTTAATATTGAGGGGACATGTTTTAACATAAAACTCAACTTTGTCACATCAACCCCTTAAGGGTGGTGATATCAACCCTTATATTTTAAATAGGGAACATGTGTTGAGTGTTACATCATTTGAAAACCCTTTCTTTTCTGAATTTAGCACACTGATTTTTTTGGGAGTTTTATTAACTCGTTTAAAAATTATTCACAGTTGGAGTTGCAAGAACTTATTTCATCCATTGTGATAATAAATGCACTAATTAGTCAATTTTTCGTTAAAAAAACTAAACCAAACGTTCAAAAATGTTTATTCAGTTAAGTGTTCAAATTGTTGACCACCAGCTTCCATACAAAAGTACAAATTTTGTTTAAAACGAACTCTGACATTCTGGATCATTTGTGGAGTTATTAGACGGCATTCTTCAACAATGGGTCGTCGTAATTCTTCCAGAGACTCCGGTTCTGTTGCGTAAATTCTACTCTTTACATGGCCCCATAGAAAGAAGTCTACAGGAGTTAAATCCGGTGATCTAGGGGGCCACTAAATAGCAACTCTACGCCCAATCCATTGTCCTGGAAACTCTCTGTTCAAAAACTCCCTAACACGTTGTGCAAAATGCGAAGGACCTCCATCTTGTTGAAACACTAATTGCTTTTCTTGATAGCGATCATTATTTTCAACAATGTTAATTAGTAGAAGGTAAACAATATCTTCTAGTAACTCTAAATACGTTTCGCCACTCAAATTGCCATCAAGAAAAATTGGTCCGATTAAACGGTCTCCAAAAATGCCAGTCCAGGCATTAAATTTCTGTCGAGTTTGAGTGTGGACTTCGTGAAAATTTCTTGGATTATTATCTGCCTAATGACAATTATGACGATTGGCTGTAGAGTTTAATAAAAACGTACACCAGTCTGAAAAACAGATATTGAACAGCAAGTTCCCGTTATCAGCTATTCGTGCAGTCATAATTTCACAAAACTCCAGCCGCCGTTCAAAATCATCTTCATTCAGTTGTTGTACAAGATGAATTTTATACGGGTGAAATTTATGATGCTTCAATATTCGCTGAATAGTTCTTCTTTTGATGTTTGAAACAGTGGCCAATTTTATTGTGCTCAAAATTGGGGCTGCAGCAATTTGTCCTAAAACTTCAATCTCAGTAGTCTCATTTCTAACCGGAAATTCACGTTCAGGATCCCGTTTTTTATTGGCTACTGAACCACTTTGTCGAAACTTTGCAACTAACTCCAAAATGTATTTTCTGTTAACATGTCTGTTCGGATGTCGTTCATTAAACAAATTTACGGTACGGTTGGCACAGTCATCGTTTTTGAAAAAAAGAGTAATTATTTCAACTCTTTCTTCTACAGAATACACCATTGTAAAATTAATTTTCGGTAGTACTATCAAGTATGGAACCGACCGATAAATTGAAATAGTAAACCGCATTTCTCTCATTCCGATAAGAAATGTTCTGATAGTCAATTTTTTGTTTACAAACCAACAAAACATTGACTATCAGCACATTTCTTATCGGAATGAGTGAAATGCGTTTTTGCATCTTCAACTGTGAATAATTTTTAAACGAGTTAATAAAACTTCCAAAAAAATTAGTGTGCTGAATTCGGAAAAGAAAGAGCTTTCACATGATGTAATACTCGGCCCATGTTCCCTATTTAAAATATAAGGGTTGTTATCACCACCTTTAAGAGGTTGATGTGACAAAGTTGAGGTTTATGTCAAAATATGTCCCCCCTCAATATTAAGTTTGACGTGTTTCAGGGTTTCTTAAAAAAAATTTCTCTGGACGCAAATCGGTCTGTTTCGTTTTCAATGCGCCACCCTATATATATATATATATATATATATATATATATATATATATATATATATATATATATATATATACAGTTGACCCGCGCTAATCTGACAAATTACATATGTACACTATAAAAATGGTAAGATCAAATCTATATGTACTACATAATATACGATATGGGACTTAGTTAATTAAACAAGACAATATGTAGATAGCATAGGGTTTATTAGAATTTAAAATTTAATCCACATCTCCGTAAATTTTTTAATACGTTAATGTTATAGTAAAGATCAATAATAAAAAAATAAGACATAATTTGATTTTAAAGCTTTTATACGTGTTTGAAAAACCTTAGTATTTTAATTTTTGTCACGTGACCATGAACGCTCCGGATATTTTTGTGACCTATTCACGCAGAGGCAAAGAAAAGAAAATCGGTGCTATTACCAAATTATTGAATTAGAATGAAGAAAATCATTAAATAAGCAGTTTCACATACGCACAAAACCGTTAAGAATGATTGTTTATCCTATACGTTTGGCGTACCTTTATTTTGGAGAAAGTGACATATCTGCATGCGCTCACGTTTCAAACTTGCTGCATGTATTAATTAATTGAGATATTTATTGTCTAACGTTAAACAATCTCTATTTCGCACTTGTGGTATATCAAAATGTTACTTTTATTGGGTACAACAAGATAACATAAGAAAAGTCTGGACGCAGCAAGTGCATTATGGTAGTGAATTTTAATTAAAATGTTTTAAATAGCAAATATGTGTTTTTTAAAGAAAGCAGGCATCACATATGGTTACCAGTATGACTTATATAGTATAAACAATGTCAAAATAACTTTATGTTTGAAGATGTACAATGTTTCGAAAATAAACTTAAAATGTTCCCGAAAAAACTAGTTTCCTGGCCAACGAACCTTAGAGGTTGGTAGCAAATTGAGCTATTCAAATTTGACGCATTTAATAAAAATTCGCTACCATAACGCACTTGCTGCGTCCCGAATTTATTTTCTTACAAACATGCATTATAATTACGTGGTCGAAATTCTATACATTAAAGGTCAGCTCTGAACTTGCACGGACCGGGGAATCCGACTATCTAATTAAAACAAAGCATTGCCTAATCTATTTGGACTGAGCAGATTTTAATAAAAATTTGCTACCATAACGCACTGGCTGCGTCCCAAATTTCTTTTCTCACAAACATGCATTATAATAACGTGGTCGAAATTAGAAACATAAAAGGTCAGCTGAGAACTGGCACGGACCGAGGGAATCCGACTGTCTAATTAAAACAAAGCATTGCCTAATCTATTTGGACTGAGCAGATTTTAATACAAATTTGCCACCATAACGCACTTGCTGCGTCTCGAATTTATTTTCTTACAAACATGCCTTATAATTAACGTGGTCGAAATTAGATACATTAAAAGTCAGCTCAGAACTGGCACGGATGGGGAATCCGTCTGTCTAATTAAAACAAAGCTATGTTTAATCTATCTGCACTGGCCAGATTTTCCTGGGTATCAAACTTATCCAAGCCACTTGCAAAAGGAAAGTATTCACCAAATTTAATTAAAATCGACCCATTATTTTTTGAGTTGTCGGTGTGATATATATATATATATATATATATATATATATATATATATATATATATATATATATATATATATATATATATATATATATATATATATATATATAAGTCGGGATCTCCTCATTAGTGAATTTTTTTTAAGAAAATTCACTAAAAATTCTGCATATTCCCTTTTAACGTCATTAACGCTATATCACTTGCAAAAATAAATAATAACTAAACATATTGATGTCGATCAATTACATACAACATATGTAAGTATATGTACTGTGATCTTAATTTCAAAATAGATAAACAAATAAATTTATGGTGCATGCAAATATTCATCAATTATCTTTTGTTTTACATTGGCCAAACGCGAAAGTAAGGCCTTGTCTATCAGTCTCCTCAGAAGTAGAAGTTCGTTGTACGATGCACCATTCTCTTCCGCCCAGCTGAAATGCGTTAATCGCATCTTTAGCCAACTCTTGTGGAGTAGTTGCGATGTCTTCGTCATCATCTTCTTGATTTATTATTAGAATAGAAACTTGGTTGATAATGTCATCAGAGATTTGATGTAAAACACTTTCTTCTTCATCCATTCCACGATACCAGATTTTTAAATTTTTCGTACTAATCCGCGTTTCGGTAGCAACATGCTCTGTGACTTCCGAAGTAACACTGATTTGAGGAGCAATGCCGGGAGTGACGACAATTTCTGCCCATAACCTTTCCATAACGATGGCTGACGTATTCCAAAGTTGACAAAGGGAGAAAAACAAGTCTTTCATGTTTAATGCTTTTGTTTTTTTCTATAGGTTGGTCTTTTCATACGACCGTCAGCAGCAGTTTTTTCTTGTAGTCTTGCTTGATAAACTGAATGACATGATGATCCATTGGTTGGACCAGTGCAGTGTAATTTGGTAGAAAAAACATCGCAGTGATATTTTTTTTAATCCTCTATTGTTAGTTCTTCGGATGGATGATCAGGAGCATTATTAAGAAGTAGTAACGCTTTTTGATGTAGATTATGATCTTTCAACCATTTACTAACTTCTGGCATTAAGAATTCATCAAATCACAAAGTGAGATGTAAGACAGGAGTCGCCATCTCGTTGCGGAACCAAGTAATATGTTGTCACGACAGCTGCAAATAACACAAAATGTTTATAAAATAGAGACTGTACAACTAACTAACAATTTTGTAAGTTGTCAGCCCTGGCCCATTTCTTCCCTAACATAGGGACAATGTATGTAAGGCTAGATGTATTCTCACCACAATTAGAACGGTAGACCGGTTTCACTCTAATTAGAGCTCGTCAATACGGCATCCTAATTGCAGCGAGAAAACACCTATAACGTAATACGGCTATGGTAGCCAACCTCACAGCACATAGTGAGATGTAAAACAGGAGTCGCCATCTCGTTGCGGAACCAAGTAGTATGTTGTCACGCAATTCGCTACCACAACGCACTTGCTGCGTCTCGAATTTCTTTTCTTACAAACATGCATTATAATTAATGTGGCCGATTAGATACATTAAAAGTCAGCTCAGAACTGGGACGGATGGGGGAATCCGACTGTCTAATTAAAACAAAGCAATGTTTAATCTATTTGGACTGGGCAGATTCTCCTGGCTAACAAACTTATCTAAGCCACTTGCAACAGGAAGGTATTCCCTAAATTTGATCGTCATCGGCGCTGTATTTTTTGAGTTCTCGGTGTGACACATAAATATAAATATAAATATATATATATATATATATATATATATATATATATATATATATACATATATATATATATATATATATATATATATATATATATATATATATATATATATATATATATATATATATATAAACATATAAAGTCTGAAACTGACCTCGGATTTGGGTTCCAAGGGTCCTATATAGCGCTCATTTGTGGAATTTTGTTCAATATTCAAAAGTCCCAATCTCCTCATTAGTTAATTTTTTGAAGAAAATTCACTAAAAGTAAACCAATAGTGAAGCCAAAGAAGTAGCCTCCAAGTCTGTAGGTTTCACTAGGTAGCAACAATAGTCAATGAAAAACTGTCAAATCTAATAAAAACTCCCAAGCATACGATGCCAAACGAATCCCACGGAGTTTACAAAATACGTTGTTCCGATTGCTCCCGAAATTATATGTTCGTCTGTATGTATCTTTTTATGTATATTATCGTCAATTGTGGACTAATTTTGAAAAATATTTTTTTGGTTGAAAGGGTATACTCTTGAAGCTGTTTATATCGACTTCAAACAGATAAGTAAGTACCGCATATAATAATCCTTTATTTAAATTAATTTGTGTCCCATTTTCACCAAGTCAGGACCTGATAATGGCATCTCAGGGAAATCGAGGCAAATCCTCAAAATTTTTTTTATGTATGTTCATCGATATTTTGTCAATTGTCAATATTTTTTGTTGTTTGAAAGGGTATATTCCTAAAGTGGTCCCATTTTCAACATATCAGGATCTGGTGATATGATCTCAGGGATATGGAGGAAAATCCTCTTATAATATGTGTAACTTAAAGTTCTACTGTAATACGGCACTTTGATTATATTATAGCAGTTTTATAATACCGTACTCCCTACATCGTATATATAGACTAAAAATGGAAAAATAAACAAACGTAAAAAAAGCTAAACCGACTTCAATATAGGCACTAAAAAACGAAAAATAACTGGATTACACGTTCAATTCAAAAGACAAAAATTTATTTAAAGGAAAGATTATTATATGCGCTACCTACTTATCTGTTTGAAGTCGGTTTCAAGCCCGAAACACAATAATATATAGCTATCTAAACAGCTTAATTAATAACGGATTACGATTGAAATAAAATACCTAAATTTATTGTCAATGATCAAAGACATACCCACGCTCACGCATTTCATTTAAGTCCCCAATGTCGCGCATAAAATGACGGATATCATTTTCAAAACTAAAAAGGTACGGAAGATGCTATCTTCTCTTAATACCAGGAAATCCTCTGGCCTTGACGAGATCCCAGCAATTGTTCTCAAAAAATGCGCACCAGAGCTTGCTCCTGTCCTGACTCATCTGTTTCAGATATCTTATAATAAAGGCATATTCCCTAGTAACTGGAAAACTACTCAAGTACAACCCATCCCCAAGAAAGGATCCAAAGCGCTTCCCAGCAACTACAGGCCTATTTCTCTCCTTTCAGTCGCCTCTAAAGTGATGGAAAAGTATATAAACACCGAATTACTAAAATTTCTTGAAAAACACAGTCTAATCCACGACAGGTAGTATGGATTCCGTCAGCGCAGATCGACTGCCGACCTCCTTTCCTTTGTCACCCATTCTTGGAACAAGTCTATGGAACAACACGGTGAATCCCAGATTGTTGCTCTAGACACATCCAAAGCATACGACCAGGTCTGGCACGCAGCGCTGCTTAATAAACTTCCGGCCTATGGCCTACCACCAAAACTCTGTATGTGGACAGCAAATTTCCTCTCCAACAGGAGCATATCTGTTGTTGTGGATGGCCATTCCTCTAAACTGTATCCAATTAATGCAGGAGTTCCTCAAGGTTCAGCTTTAGCCCCTACTTTGTTTCTTCTCCACATCAATGACCTCCTCTCGAGCACATCCAACCCAGTTCACAGCTACGCGGACGACAGCACCCTCCATTCAAATATACAATATTCTAAGCCTGTCTCTTTAGCCCAATTAGATGAGGATCGCAGACTCATGGAGGGTTCTGTCTCCGTGGATCTCCAAAAAATATTAGACTGGGGAAGTAGAAATCTTGTACAATTCAACCCCACCAAAACTAAGTCTTGCTTTCTTTCTCACAAGAGATACACCAGCCCTAGACCCATCACAATGAACAACCAAGTTATTCAAAGTAATGAGTCCTTTTCTCTTGTTGGCATTTCTGTGGATCGAAATCTTAATTGGCACCAACATGTCACATCAATTGCAGAAGCGGCTGCTAAGAAATTAGGTTTCCTCTTCCAGGATCGCAAATACTTTTCACCAGCTAATCTCTATACCTTATATACTTCACAAATAAGGCCAAACCTCGAATACTGCTCCCACATCTGGCGCTGCCGCTTCTACACTCGCTATCCTGGACTCCATTCAAAAGAGAGCTATACGTCTCATCGGTGACCCTACCCTCACCCAAAGGCTGCCATCCCTTGCCCACCGACGTGCCGTTGGTGACCTCTCTCTCTTTTATAGATATCTGCACGGGCACTGCTCAGAGGAGCTTTCCTCCATAGTTCCCCCACCTGCTGCCCCCAACAGATCTACCAGGGGAACAGAGCGAATGCACCCTTTTACTGTCCAGGTCACCAGACATAGAACATCTTGTTATGCCCGCTCTTTTGTCCCGAGGACTTCCAAGTTGTGGAATTCCTTGCCGGCAGATGTTTTTCCTTCTCCTCCGAACCTCCAAACCTTCAAGTCCAGAAATAACAAGTGGCCTCTTTACTCCTTGTCGACAACCACGGTACGATAGTATTTAGGCCGTAAGCCCTCGTGGTGTCTTGTTGAAATTTAAAAAAAAAGTTAATTTTTGTCCTTTGAATTAAACTTGTAAGCCCGTTATTTTTCGCTTTTTAGTGCCTATTTTGAAGTTGCTTTAATTTCTTTAAACTTTGTTTTTATTTTATTTATTTTTTTAGTAAACGACTAATTTCTAATCTTTTGTTACGCTAATTTTTCTTAGGTTTATGCAAATTAATAAATTTATATTATACGAAAGTTTATATAGTTTTGTGCCTTGCTTTGGCTAAAAAAGCAGAAAAAGTAATTGCTCATACCTCAATTTTTGATATAAATATCATTTAAATCACTGTTATGTTTAAAGATGCAAACTTTCTCAGAGCGAATTGCCGTGTTGTGATGTTGTTTAAGCTCATTTTACGGAAACGTTTTATTCGGAATAAAACCGGACTGAAAAGTAAACTTTAGTTAAGCTAAAGTAATGATTGATTAACAGTTATTGATTTTATCACATTTTTTATAATTATTGGTTAGACCTCAAGTAAAATATATTCCGGTTAAATACCAGCACAAACCAATCGAAGCTTTTGACCGTTCTCTTGTTGATCTCGTTTTGTTGTTTTGTTGATATTAATTAAAATTTTTGGTCATGAGTGATAACCTACGGTAAATTCAATTAAACGTAACGTTTTTTTTCCACGTTCGTGTTTGCATTAAACAATATTCGGATAGCTAGTTGAAAAAGTCTAATTGTAATTGTAACGTTACGCAAACGTTTTTAATAAGCCAATTTCAAATTTAATCAAGCATAATATTTAAATGCATATTTTTCCTTGAAGAAATTTTAATTGACGCAAAAGTGATACCAGAAATTAATAATAATAATAATAATAATAATAATAATAATAATAATAATAATAATAATAATAATAATAATAATAATAATAATAATAATAATAATAATAATAATAATAATAATAATAATAATAATAATAATAATAATAATAATAATAATAATAATAATAATAATAATAATAATAATCAAACTGTGCCACATCGTGTTTGTTTTGCCAGCATTCGCCGCAAAGAAGCTTGAACTGTTCAAAAGTCATATCGGCGGTTCCATGATCATCATATACATGTTTTAAATTAGTTTCATCTTGTTTTTTTTTAATATTTTTTTATTTTTTTTTTATTTTTATTTTTTCAAGAACACACCACGAGGGCTTACAGCCTAAATACTATCGTACCATGGGTGTTGACAAGGAGGAAAGAGGCAACTTGTTAATCCTGGACTTGAGGTTTGGAGGTTCGGAGGAGAAGGAAAAACATGTGCCGGCAAAGAATTCCACAACTTAAAAGGCCTCGGGACAAAAGAGGGGGCATAACAAGATGTTCTAAGTCTGGTGACCTGGACAGTAAAAGGGTGCATTCGCTCTGTTCCCCTGGTAGATCTGTTGGGGGCAGCAGGTGGGGGAACTATGGAGGAAAGCTCCTCTGAGCAGTGCCCGTGCAGATATCTATAAAAGAGAGAGAGGTCACCAACGGCACGTCGGTGGGCAACGGATGGCAGCCTTTGGGTGAGGGTATGGTCACCGATGAGACGTATAGCTCTCTTTTGAATGGAGTCCAGGATAGCGAGTGTAGAAGCGGCAGCGGCACCCCAGATGTGGGAGCAGTATTCGAGGTTTGGCCTTATTTGTGCAGTATATAAGGTATAGAGATTAGCTGGTGAAAAGTATTTGCGAGCCCAGAAGAGGAAACCTAATTTCTTAGCAGCCGCTTCTGCAATTGATGTGACATGTTGGTGCCAATTAAGATTTCTATCCACAGAAATGCCAACAAGAGAAAAGGACTCATTACTTTGAATAACTTGGTTATTCATTGTGATGGGTCTAGGGCTGGTGTAACTCTTGTGAAAAAGAAAGCAAGACTTAGTTTTGGTGGGGTTGAATTGTACAAGATTTCTACTTCCCCAGTCTAATATTTTTTGGAGATCCACGGAGACAGAACCCTCCATGAGTCTGCGATCCTCATCTAATTGGGCTAAAGAGACAGGCTTAGAATATTGTGTATTTGAATGGAGGGTGCTGTCGTCCGCGTAGCTGTGAACTGGGTTGGATGTGCTCGAGAGGAGGTCATTGATGTGGATAAGAAACAAAATAGGGGCTAAAGCTGAACCTTGAGGAACTCCTGCATTAATTGGATACAGTTTAGTGGAATGGCCATCCACGACAACAGTAATGCTCCTGTTGGAGAGGAAATTTGCTGTCCACATACAGAGTTTTGGTGGTAGGCCATAGGCCGGAAGTTTATTAAGCAGCGCGGCGTGCCAGAACTGGTCGAATGCTTTGGATATGTCTAGAGCAACAATCTGGGATTCACCGTGTTGTTCCATAGACTTGTTCCAAGAATGGGTGACAAAGGAAAGGAGGTCGGCAGTCGATCTGCGCTGACGAAATCCATACTGCCTGTCGTGGATTAGACTGTGTTTTTCAAGAAATTTTAGTAATTCGGTGTTTATATACTTTTCCATCACTTTAGAGACGACTGAAAGGAGAGAAATAGGCCTGTAGTTGCTAGGAAGCGCTTTGGATCCTTTCTTGGGGATGGGTTGTACTCGAGCAGTTTTCCAGTTACTAGGGAATATGCCTTTATTATAAGATATCTGAAACAGACGAGTCAGGACAGGAGCAAGCTCTGGTGCGCATTTTTTGAGAACAATTGCTGGGATCTCGTCAAGGCCAGAGGCTTTCCTGGTATTAAGAGAAGAAAGCATCTTTCGTACCTTTTTAGTTTTGAAAATGATATCCGTCATTTTATGCGCGACATTGGGGACTGTTGGTGGTTGAACATTTGGAGGTGAGTTGAGAGTAGAATTGCCGGCGAACAACGAAGCAAAAAGTTCAGCCTTGCCCAGGGCGGTAGAAACAATTTCATCCCCTGAGACAAGAGGTGGGAACGTGCTTTTGCAGAAATTATTCCCAATAGATTTTGCAAGAGTCCAGAAGGTTTTGCCGCCGTTGGAGCTTAAGAGGACTTTGTTTTTGATGTGGTTATTAAACGAGTTTTTTGCCTCAGAAAGAATGCGGACATAGCGGTTTCTTGCGTGGTTAAATGCTTGACGATTTTCTTGACTGGGATTGTGTAGAAGCGTTTTGTGAGCTTTGACCTTTTGAAGTCTGGCCTTGTCACAGGATTTAGAGAACCAGTGCTTTTGAGTGGCTGAAGGGGTTTTCTGTGTACGTGGGATAAATAATTCCATGCCAGCTTGGATAATTTCGGTGACGTTTTGTGAGATGTCAGAGGGGTCAGGATGAGAGAAGCAGACAGGCGCCCATGGAAATGAGGAAAAGTAATTCCGCATTTCGTCCCAGTTTGCGGAGTTGTAGTGCCAAACGATACGTGGGTGTGATGACTGTGTGACCTCCGGTTGCATTGCGCAGGAAGCAGTGACCATGCCGTGGTCTGAGCGACCAAGGGGGGCGGTGACTGATATTTTATAGCATTCAGGTTGTGTAGTAAGAAGAAGATCCAAGGGATTTGAGCTGTGTGTTGGGATACGAGGAAAGTAAGTAGGTTGCTGAACCATATTGGCTAAAGAATTGCTGAGTGCAAATGCCTCCGCTGCTCTCCCTTGTGGATCGGTTTTTGAAGATCCTAGCCATTCCTTATTATGGACATTGAAGTCACCAAGAATAGTGACCTCGGAGGAAGGATATTCAGAAATCAGATAGTCGGTTTTTTCAGAAAGGTAATCAAAGAGCTGGACAAAGTTGTTGTCAGAAGGTGACCGATAAATGCAACAGATGAATTTAGTTGCAGCCCTGAGAGAAAGTTTTATCCATAGCATGTCTTTTCTTCCAGCTTCTAAATTGGGGAGTCTGGTGCAGGGTAGATTGCTACGGACGTATGCGCACACGCCTCCATGCAATCTAAAGGAAGTAAGGAGCTCATACCCCGGGAAATTAAGGTGATTGGTGGCTGTTTTGGCACTGATTTGGGTTTCGGCGAGGAAGAGGAGTTGGGGCCTGTTAGCCTGGAGGAAATGGTGGACGGAGTTCAGGTTAGAATTTAGGCCACATATATTCGAAAAGGATATGTTAAATCTTGATGTTGGCGCCCCCTGTACACCCATCTCCCGGAGATCCGAATAAACTATAATGTTTGCATTATCACGCACCAATTGTTTCGGAACTAACAACCACGTTGAAAAACCTGGGCCCGTTTGACCCAGACGGTAACACCCTGTAAGGGCCCCTGCCTAGGGTCACAGGTCTGTCTGGCCGGTGGGTGTACTGTTTCCAGCAGTATGGTCACCGCTACTCGTAACGACGTAGACGGTACCACCAGCATCATATTTCGCTGAAAAATGCAAAAATGCAATAAGAAATATTCAACAACAAAAAATTGTAGGTATCACCAACGACTTATGGGCCATCCTGTGATTGTGAAAATAATGTTATAAGATGCAGCTCAAGACACCCTATAGGTAACGTATAAAATTTTTTCTCGTATCTTGTATAATAACAATTATATTGAGCTTTACCGTAGAAATGCGTTACCCTGTATATATGTAAAAAGAAAGTAAATCCGGATATGGATTCTAGGCGGCCTCATTTAAGGAAATCTTTTTAGAATTCAAAAGCCGCGGGCTCCTCATTAACGAATTTTTTTCTACGAAGATTAGCTAAAAATTATAGACCGTTAAACCATAAACTTAACTAAAATTACTTCGAAAGCATCAGACAAAGTGTCTATTTGAAATTAATTTTCTGGAAATATTGGAATGATGGTTGAAACTGAAACTTAAGGGTTTGCAGAACACTATTTACATAATCCGTATTTCTTTCAGGTTCTTTGCCCATGTTGCCAATTTCGACGTTTCAAATCGCGACTTTTTACGTTTTGAGGAAAACCCCAATTTTTTTCTTTAAATGCCTCTAACTTTTTGGCCTTTAAACTTACAGACCTAAATTTTGGTAAATTCTTCATCATTTATATATATATATATATATATATATATATATATATATATATATATATATATATATATATATATATATAATCGAAACTGACCCTGGTAAGGGTTCTAGGGGGCCTAGTTCGCGCTCATTTAAAGAAATTTTTCCAAATTAAAAAGTCGGGATCTCCTCGTTAGTGATTTTTTAAAAGAAAATGCACTAAAACAAGCAATTGTGAAGCTACGGGCAAAGTCTACGACTGTATTGAATATGGAACGGTTTCACTAAGTTAGGGCAAGAACAAACAACCAGATATGCTATTCAAATTGAAGTAAGTCTCAAAACTTTCATCTCCTCTTTATCAAATTATTTTTTTTACAAAAACTCGCTAAAAAATTCATCGGAATAACAACAATCTGATTAGATAACGGTAAAGTGAAATGAGAATTAAAAAAAATTTGATAAAATGTAGTCACTAACTAGATTAGAACTCATCATGTACGAGTCGATTATACGATGTACAAGGACTTTCCCACTGAGCTACGTTCGGCATGTATTTACTAGCAGGTATATCCGATAATACATGTGAATTCTTCAACGTTTAAAATTTACACAAAACCATTTTGATTTACAATGGATTTTTTGCTCATATTTTAACGAAATCGAGGAAAATAACGACTTAGACACATATCTAGGAGCTTGTTAGTCATTTCTTGTAGTATTTTTCACTTACATTCGTACTCAATCAACTTTAACGTCATAACTTTCTTGAATCAGATTTAATTAATTAAAAATTAATATACCTCTAACTTTTTTGTCTTTTAAGATAGCGATCTGAATTTTAGAACATGAGATACTCTTAATGACAGAAATCAGCATACCAAATTTGGTTGCCCCTACTTTGTTATTTTTGGAGATATAATTTTTTTTTCGAAAGAAAACACCAGATTTTTTGGGAAAACCTGGGCTGATTTTCCTGACTAGCGAACTTGTTCAAGCCACAAGCTCAAGAAGGAAGGTATGTGCCAAATGTGAGCAAAAAGGAACAATTTTTTTTTGAGTAATCGGTGTTATACATATATATATATATATATATATATATATATATATATATATATATATATATATATATATATATATATATATATATATAAACATATAAAAATTGAAACTAACCCTGGATGTGGGTTCTATGGGGCCTAGTTCGCGGTCAAAATTCAAAAGTCGGGATCTCCTCAATGGTGAATTTTTTTTAAAGAAAATTCACTAACAAGGAGCATTAGGCTCCGAGTTATTTTTGAAGCAGGGAATGCAACTACGACAAAAAAATTAACCTATCTGGCCAGATACCTATATATTAATATATTTAGGAACCTTTCCATATAAGACTCTTTAAGGTCATTACGTAATAACTGAATTATTGTCAACATTGGCAAAATAACATTTTTCTCACCTTTTATGTTTCAAACCATGAATAAAAACTATTGTTGTGTTTTATTTCTGTTTGCTATTCAGATGAACTTCCTTACCAAGTTCTTTTAAGCTCATCAGCAGCATTAACTATATATTGTTGTCGAGATATCGAACTAATAGTTATCGATCTGAAGTGACAGAATTTGTACTAAAAGACTGAACAATTTGAGCTTGTGGTCAAAATCATCCCAGAAAATATAAGTATTCACTTTAACTAAACATTAAAAGTTTAGTTTAGTGAAAGTGAATACTTATATTTTCTGGGATGATTTTGACCACAGGAAAATCAGGAAAAGCCTCTACAAAATCTTTATTTAAACTTGTACAATTTTAACTTAAATTGTAAAATATTAACCAAACCATTAGTAGTTTTTTTTAAAGTGATAGAAGTTGGAACCTACTTTGAAAGGACGGTCGGGGCATAATCTAGCTCTTGCTTAGACATCCTGTTTTCAAAAATTCGCAGTTTCGTCACTATTCAAATTTTGGATGATAAACTCTGAGAGCTCACAAAGTTGTTACTATAAAAACTAAATTCAATGTTGCTTACTGGAAAGTTTCCAGGCTAACTAGATATCAAAGTCACGCTCATATATTGCCACCAAACATCTGATTTTTTTTGCAAAATATTTTGTAGTTAAATAAGTAAGTAGGTAAGTGAGTTTTCACAACAAAATCATACACATCATCACACTAAACCAATTTTCTGGCCCAAAGATTTGTTTTTACGAGGCTAACAAGAAGAAGTACACGAATATTCTGCATCTGCTAGGTATGACCCTAGTTGCAGTAGAGTTTATGAACTTTTTTTCAAAGAAAACTAATAAAGAGGACATTGATGGTTATGCCAGTGTAAAAGGAATGAGAGCAAACATGGGGTGGCGCTAAATGGCTGCGTCTCGCCCCTGAAATGAAGTTTCAGACAGGACGGTTTCAGAATTGTAATGGCTGATTATTCAGCCATTGGTATTAGCGTCACGCAGCAATGAGGGTGTATGTACTTGCAGTGTTTCTCTGTTACATGCTGTTATTGAATAACTTGCTGGTACAGGTTGATCCTCTCTAAACTCTGGACCATTTGATCTTGCAGTTCATCTATTACAAGCAGAGCATACTTCTTAAATTTACTTTTACCGAATTTTCTTGAGAAAGCAATTCTGAGCATTTAGATCCTTTATTTCCATTATTAAAAATAAATTATATACAGGGTGTCCCTCTAACAATGGGCCAAACCCATATATTCGGATAGAGCATCAAAAATTAAATAGACTTTCATCAATACGTTTTGTCCGATTGTTGCTTGTTTTCGATATACAGTGTGTTAAAATTGACTTTGAAAAAAATTAAATCGCTCGTTTTTCTGCTAATTACTGGAATATTGATTTGGAACTTTGTAATAGGGGGTTATCGAGGATGCCGCTTCCAACCGTGATACCTATTTTGAGCTACATCATAGTTGGCGCCACCTACACTAAACCCGAATGTTTTACAGGCCCATAACTTTTTCGATGATCAACTTTCTGCAAATCTGTTCAGAAAAACTGAAAACTACTAATTTTTTGTACGAAAAAGGTATACTTAGTTGAAACTCATAAAGTGAGTGGTTACCGAGATATTGCGGTTTTAATAATGGTGTGCATTGAAAATCTCTCAAATCTGAAATTTTATTCTGGCCCAAAGTTCATCTCTGGTGTTACAAACATTATTGTGTATGTACCAGTTGTTTCAAGTAACCCCAATGGAAAATTCTAGAGGATTGAGGTCGGTGTATTTTAATCATAATTTTCTAATTCTAAATCAATTCCTAAAAATTGGGAACTTTCTCTGGATTTAATTCGATTTCATAGAATAAGTATGTTTTTGGCAAATAAAAGATGTATTCCTGTGGACATATCACGGCGCTAATAACTATAGCAGTTGAGTGGCCTAGTCAACAACTGTCAATGAAGTAGATGAAATATCTTTTGTTTTTCGTTTTCATAGGGATGTCATTTGCGTAACACAATAAACATAATCTGTCGATTTTGACAAGCACATGGTTTTTCAATTAAGAGCAGTAGGTAGTTATTATTTCTGAAATGCCTCGCCATAATGAGTTTAGCAATATTGAGAAGAGAGATATGATCTGCGTTTATGCGCAATCAAACTTCCGTAGCCACCAAGCCGCCGCCAGATACTTGGAATTATATCCTAGTCGTAGACAACCAGATTACAAGACCTTTAGAAGATTATACGATAAATTAGGTATGTAAAAGAGTAATATGCACTCATTGTCATTGATTATTTCTGAAACGAAAGTTTTGACAAAATTCACACCTGAGGGCTGGAAAAATCGTGAAATACACATTTTGTTACACGGATACGTATAATCTCGTCCTAATGTATTCGTAGGTGAAACTGGTTCTTTCAATTCGAAGTCGGAAGTTGGTGGACCAAGACGTCCTGTACATCAAGAGGAAGAGATATTAGTACGCCTTGCAGAAGATCCGGAAACAAGCGTAAGACGCCTCTCTGCAGCAACTGGAATAAATAAATCAAGTATTGGTAGACTTCTCAGAAAAGAAAAGTTACATCCTTACCACTTCACACCAGTGCAGAATCTTTTACCTCTAGATTTTCTATCTAGATTGGATTTTTGTGAACGCATTCGTCGGTATCAGAATGACGATCCGTTTTTCTTCAACAACATTCGATTCACTGACGAAGCGACATCCACAAGAAGAGGAGTTTTCAATTTCAAAAATGCTCACACATATGACAGCAGCAATCCTCATTTGACGCGAGAACACCATTTTCAACATGAGTTCTCCATTAATGTCTGGTGTGGCATACTAGGCGACGTGTTGTTGGGACCAATAGAACTTCCTGCAAGGCTCAATGTGGAGAATTATTCAATTTTCTTGAGAGATCAACTTCCTATTCTCTTGGAAGATGTCCCTCTAGACGTGCGCAGGAGATTATGGTTCATTCACGACGGGGCACCTGCCCATTATGGACTTCCTGTCAGGGAATTTCTGAACCAAAATTATCCGCGCCGATGGATAGGTCGAGGTGGAGATTTTCCTTGGCCTGCACGTAGCCCCGACCTCAATCCTCTAGATTTCTTCCTCTGGGGTCACTTGAAAGAATTAGTATACAAGAATATTTGTAACTCCAGAGATGAACTTTGGGCTAGAGTAATCGAATCCAGTGATATATTGAAAAACGATTATCAAACTTTTTTTAAGGTGAGGCAAAATTTTGGGTTGAGACTAGAAAAATGTATTGAAGTAGGCGGAGGCCATTTTGAGAATCTTATTAAGTGAATTGTTCGATAATTGTCAATTTTTTCTTATAATTTAGTGATAATAATAATGTTAATAAAATTTCAGATTTGAGAGATTTTCAATGCACACCATTATTAAAACCGCAATATCTCGGTAACCACTCACTTTAAGAGTTTCAACTAAGTATACCTTTTTCGAACAAAAAATTAGTAGTTTTAAGTTTTACTGAACAGATTTGCAGAAAGTTGATCATCGAAAAAGTTATGCCCCTGTAAAACATTCGGGTTTAGTGTAGGTGGCGCCAACTATGATGTAGCTCAAAATAGGTATCACGGTTGGAAGCGGCATCCTCGATAACCCCCTATTACAAAGTTCCAAATCAATATTCCAGTAATTAACAGAAAAACGAGCGATTTAATTTTTTTCAAAGTCAATTTTAACACACTGTATATCGAAAACAAGCAACAATCGGACAAAACGTATTGATGAAAGTCTATTTAATTTTTGATGCTCTATCCGAATATATGGGTTTGGCCCATTGTTAGAGGGACACCCGTATATATATATATATATATATATATATATATATATATATATATATATATATATATATACAGGGTTTTTCACGATAGCCGTGCATTAGAAGTTTATGAAGTTCCCTGATATCCTAAATTTTGAAATTTTGGCAGCGGTCACAATTCGTAATTGTCTTTTATTCTAAAATATTTTCAAGGTCACACCACTTCCGGTTAGACCGGAAGTAGTCATCAACTTTGCTAATTTAAATAGAATGCCCTGTTTTTTATTGCATACTCGAATTCTCCATAAAATTTTGTGAATATTTATATTAGGCTTTCCTAACCCTATCTTCAACTGTTCCAAAGATATTGTGATTTCTCTGTATTTCGGTGATTTTGCAACCTTATTTTTAATAGTTTGTATTTCACATGTTTTCAAAGATAAAATGCTCGAATTTAGAATTTCGTAACTTATGGGAGGGAGATTTCATATTATATGTCTTAAGTTTACCTGTGTCATACAGAGTGTTCTAAATTTAGTTAGTAACTTAGACATATTCAACGTGACAAAAGTTTTTTTTTTTCAAATAGGACACCCTGTATATTATTAAAAATTCGAGTTCTGAATTTAATTCTACACCGGTTTGATATAAGTTTTTCTATACTTATCTTCCATATGTTGTTTGTTATTAGCATTTTTAGGTAACAACCTCCTCTTCTAAAGAGTACACGTTAGACTAGACAACAAATACAGCTGTGATTGTCAGTCAGATAACAAAAGTGATATGATTTCATAAAAATATTTAATGTAATTATTTAAATAATAATAATAAAAATATTAACAATAAACAAAAAACTGAACAAAGACCAAAAAAATAGTTAATTCAAATTTAAATGCTACGATCACTATAAATGTTCTATGTGACGACCATCTTGGTCAAGGCACTGCAAAATTCTACGGTTCATCTCATTCGTAGTAGCGCTTTTGATTTCATTTGGATCTAAATCTCTAAAAGCTCTAATTACACGATTTAAAAGATCCTCTCTACTTTGCACTGTTGTGTCATACAATTGACTTTTTATATGCCCCCAGAGATAAAAATCGGCGGGCGTTAAATCAAGAGAGCGGGAACGCCATCTCCAAGGACCGTTGGGCCCAATCCATCTGTCTTCAAATAATTGCCTTAAATGCCAGTAAACTTCACCAGTGGAGTGGGCAGACGCGCCGTCTAGGTGATACCAGCAGCTTTGCCTTATATCTAGTGGTAGCCTTGCCAGAAAATTACGGACAGATCCCCTTAATAGTTCCAAATACTTTTCACCGTTTATATTTTCTTCGTATATTTCATAAGAGACCTTATTGTCAATAATAATACAAAGCACATTAAAACTAAAATTTGTTTGAAAACGTCGTTCTCTAAATATATTAGGGTTTTCACTTGCCCAAAAATGACTATTTCTCCTATTCACAATTCCTTCCATTCTAAATTTCGATTCGTCGGTCCACTTAATTTTATAGAAAAAGTTCTCATCTTGTTGAATATTCAGAAACATGTGTTCGCGGAATTACACTCTTTTTAAATGATCACCAGGTCGAAGTCGTTGTAGTACTACTTCTGAATATGGGTGCATTTTATGAGATTTCAATATTCTATGCACAGACGAACTTGCAATCCACATTAGAGTACTCTTCACTATTCTGCATTTTTATTGGCTTATTATTTCTATAACGTGACTAATACAAACACACTCAGAATAACTTTAAAACATAAATGACGCTTTAGAATTCATGTGTTGTCAAAATTATGTTTTCTGGCAGTCACAGCTGCCTTTATTTTGCAGGGTAATGTATATTCACTAGAAAAGGAGTTTGTTACCTAAAAACTCTAGTAGAAAGTTACTCGTAAGGGATAGGTATAGGAAACCCTATATAAAACCGGTATAGAATTAAATTTAGAACTCGAATTTTTAATAATATACAGGATGTACCGTTTGAAATAAATGACTTTTGCAACATTGAATATGTGTAAGTTGGTCTTTAAATTTAAAACACTCTGTATGATACAGGTAAACTTTAGGTAGATAATATAAAGGCTTCGTCCTAGAAGTTATAGTATTCTAAATTCCAGGCTCTTATCTTTAAAAACATGTGAAATACAAAGTGTTATAAATGAGGATAGAAGTTCCGAAAAATGTAAAAAAATCACAATATCTCTGGAACAGTTGAAGATAGGGATAGGAAAGCCTAATATAAATATTCACAAAATTTTATGGAGAATTCGAATATGCAATAAAAAACAGGGCATTCTATTTAAATTAGCAAAGTTGATGACTACTTCCGGTCTAACCGGAAGTGGTGTGACCTTGAAAATATTTTAGAATAAAAGACAATTACGAATTGTGATCGCTGTCAAAATTTCAAAATTTATAATATCAGGGAACTTCATAAACTTCTAATGCACGGCTATCGTGAAAAACCCTATATATATATATATATATATATATATATATATATATATATATATATATATATATATATATATATATATATATATATATATATATATAAGAGGGCGTGTCAATAAGTCCGTGACTTTTTGAATTTCCTGCGTCTTCACAGGACACTGATCCTGTCAACAAGCATCTGTCAATTGACTCCTGTCAAATTTTGAACAAGCTGCGTCATTTAGTTTGTTAGATAGATATTGAAAGCAGACAACCTATTGAGTTATAACGAAAACAGAAAAATTAATTTCGTGTGCTCATCAAACATTATTTTTTGCGGAAAAAAATCACTCAAACCAAGGCTAAGGTTGATGAATACTATTGGGACTCTGCACCATCAATTTCCATGGTAAAAAAGTGGTTTACTGAATTTCGTTGCCGCCGTACAAGCACAAATGACGCCAAACGTTCTGGATGCCCAGTTGAGGTATCTACGCCCAAAACAATTGAAAAGATTCACGATATGGTGTTGGCCGATCGGAGATTGAAAGTGCGGGAGATTGTGGAAGCCATAGGCATATCACGTGGCTCAGTGGTTATGATTTTGCATGATCACTTGGGTATGAGAAAGCTATCCGCAAGATGCGTGTCGTGTTTGCTCAAAATGCAATCGTGTGACAACTTCGAAGGAGTATTTGGCGTTGTTCAAACGAAATGCGCCGTTTCGTAACCGTGGACGAAACATGGATTCACCACAACACACCAAAGACAAAACAGCAGTCAAAACAGTGGGTTTCTCTGTACGAATTGGCGCCGAAGGAGGCCAAGGTGGGTTTGTCAGCCAATAAAGTCATGGCGACCGCTTTTTGGGATGCACGCGGTATAATTCATATTGATTACCTTCAAAAGGGAAGAACAATCAATGGCGAATATTATACCAACTTATTGGACCGATTCAATGACGATTTGAAGAAAAAAGGACCGCATTTGGTCAAGAAAAAAGTTATTTTCCACCAAAACAATGCGAAGGTGCACACATGTGTAGTCTCAATGGCGAAATTGGGCTACGAATTGCTCCCTTATCTGCCCTATTCTCCGGATTTAGCCCCAAATTACATGTTACTCGGCTTGTCACACATTCTGCACCTCCTTTCAAGAGCTCTCTTTAGGATTAGTGAATTTTTTTAGAAAAAATTCGCTAATGAGGAGATGCCGACTTTTGAATTTTGAAAATATTTGGCGGGTACCTTCCTTTTGTAAATGGCTTGGATACATTCGTTATCCTCCTCGAACCCACAACCAAGGAACTCAAAACCAATTTTTATATGTTTATATATACATACATATATATATATATATATATATATATATATATATATATATATATATATATATATATATATATATATATATATATCCAGCCGATAGCTCAA
Source organism: Tillus elongatus (assembly GCA_964006375.1). Taxonomy (NCBI): domain Eukaryota; kingdom Metazoa; phylum Arthropoda; class Insecta; order Coleoptera; family Cleridae; genus Tillus; species Tillus elongatus. The sequence continues at coordinate 69,875,705 of OZ023262.1, forward strand.
AAAGCAATCAACGGATTTGGCAGGTATCTTTCTTTTATTAATAGCCTGGATGAGTTTTTATATCTCAAACACTAACAACGCTATTTTAATGAAGGTTTGGTAGATATGTTTCGCGAGTAAAGACCTTACTACATTCAGAAAATCAACTTGCTAAGTTTCTACGGTTATAGAAATGGGAGTTATTTATATTTTAAGCATTTAACAACAATTCGCTACCATAACGCACTTGCTGCGTCACGAACTTTTTTCTATGATGATATCTCATATTTAGGTGGTGGTCATGTGTTGCTATTATCATCTTTATGTGTCTCCTTTTAGGTCTGAGCTGCGTAACCATGCTATGGAAGGATTTTTGCCGACCGCTGGTATATCCAGATCTCCGAAATATTGCCGATGCATCTCTTCCTCTTTGAGTACTTTTATTTTACTCTTTTCGGTGCAGGTCTTGGTCTGCTTTTTGCTTGCACAAGCTGCAGGTAATTTACTTTGATTTTCTGAGCTGAATTTTATTATTTATATTATTATTATTATTATTATTATTATTATTATTATTATAGTTTCTTCATTTTATTTTTCTTGCAAGCGATACTGGGCTCTTAGTGAGTCAAAGTATAACTTCCTGAGCGTGGGGATGACAGTTAAAGAGTCAGTACTTTGCTAACGCTGTTCAGAGCAGTGCTGCATAATCCGTTTGTGGAAGGTGATAAGATCGAGCTGTCCTATTGCTGTTTCCATATTTCTGGTAACCAATCCATTAGCCGAAATAATCGGTGGTACTATGTTTACTGCATTAAGGTGGTACAAGTTTTTAGTTTAGTATCCAGTAGTTGGTATTTTTTTTCTTCCCAATCTCTGTACGTGTAACATTGTCATCAAACAAAACCGTAAAGTCAATTATTGTCGCCGTCCTAGAATATTTGTCAAACAACACCAGATCTGGTTTATCGGCTTCGACTAGCCTATCTGCCATTATTGACATATTCCGCAAGATTTTCGCGTTAGTATATTTCATAACTATTATAATTATTATTATTTTCTTTCTATATTAACAGGTTTGTTCTTCTTCCTGGTTTTTTAAAAGCAACAAGTCATCGGTCGTTATAACAAGATGGTGTGCTCCTACGTTAGTGTTATAATCACTTTTAATATATGCCAATGGCCCTTCGGAGCACACTGCATGTGTCTAGTAGTACATACTTGTACATGGATATAAACAAATCATCCTCCAAAGCAAGATGCTCCAAATTCTTTTTTTAATTTTGTCGGTATCTCCCCGATAGTTCCGATGACAATAGAAATCACGGTGATACTTTCCATGTCCCAAATCTGCCGTATTTCATGGGGAAGGGGTAAGAACTTATTTATTTTGTCTGCTTTTGTCTTCTTCGTGTTGTTATGAAGAGGTACTGCGAAGTCTATTATAAAGGTTCTTCGCTCCTCTTTGCAGGTAAGTACAATATCAGGGATGTTGTTGATAATCATTCTGTTTGTGATAACTTTTCTATTACGGTATAACCTGTGTGTCAGATCTTCATATACACGTGGTGGTGCATACTTGAAATACGGAACAGTCTTCGCGTGCCACAAGTACTTCGTCCGGAAGATTTGATGGACTATCTTACCAAGTTCTATTGTGACATCAGATAATTCAGCGACTCCTCTTTGTACCCACACATTGACACTTTTAAGCTATCCAACAAGGACTAGACTTTTGTATGATTATATTGGGATTATCTAATCTTAGATGGCTGATTAAATTCCTCTGTTTTTTTTATATTTCAACAACAAACCACGAGGGTTTACAGCCTAAATACTATCGTACCGTGGGTGTCGACAAGGAGGAAAGAGGCAACTTGTTAATTCTGGACTTGAAGGTTTGCAGGTTCGGAGGAGAAGGAAAAACATGTGCCGGCAAGGAAATCCACAATTTGAAAGTCCTCGGAACAAAAGAGCGAGCATAAGAAGCTGTTTTATGTCTGGTGACCTGGACAGTAAAAGGGTGCATTCGCTCTGTTCCCTGGTAGATCTGTTGGGGGCGGCAGGTGGAGGAACTATGGAAGAACACTCCCCTGAGCAGTACCCGTGCAGATATCTATAAAAGAGAGAGAAGTCACCAACGGCACGTCGGTGGGCAAGGTATGGCAGCCTTTGGGTGAGGGTAGGGTCACCGATGAGACGTATAGCTCTCTTCTAAATGGAGGCCAGGATAGCGAGTGTAAAAGCGGCAGCGGCACCCCAGATCTGGTAGCAGTATTCGAGGTTTGGCCTTATTTGTGAAGTATATAAGGTATAGAGATTAGCTGGTGAAAGTATTCGCGAGCCCCGAAAAGGAAACCTAATTTCTTATCAGCAGCTTCTGCAATTGATGTGATATGTTGGTGCCAATTGAGATTTCAAGATTGACAAAGATATTACCGTATTTCAGATATGCAGTAAGTGCTTCAATGTCCATGACCTCGCTTTTGATTGACTCAGTACGTTCCATGCAGGGGTTTACCTTTCCATTGTGTCACCTGTTATTCAATAACAAAGCGGTCTAAAAGGGGATTGACACTTTTGTTGCGTAGTTTTAAAGGTGTTATATTTTGTCCTTTAGTATCACAGGCCTGTGCAGTATGCTCGTTGCTGCTTTCTCGTAGTCTCTCAAGTTCTGAACTTGAGCCTCGGTGGTTCAGTGGTAAAAACGTGTGCCTCTGAACGGAAGGGTACTGGCTTCGATCCCAGGGTTCTCCTTTCACCTTTTCAGTACATACTGTACAATTAACATCAACCGAGGTTGTGGCATTGTATTTGAGCAAGCTGAATGTCTGCACGTTCCGCCCTCCGGTGGCGGCGTAAAACCGTCAGTTCCGTTTCCATTCGATGTTGAGCACGTTAAAGATCCCTACCCTCCTCGCAGAAAGGCAGAGGTTCGCAAAATTTCCACGTTAGTGAGGTGAAACTGCTCACTGGCCTTGGTGATTGGCCATAGTAGCTGAAATAGACCGACGTTAAAGAAACAAAACAAATGTTCTGAATTTGTCGTTGGTGTCGCATCAATATATCAGGAATTCCCTTCGCACCCTGAATTCGGGATGCATTCGGGATAAGTGAAACCTTTCTATAGATGACTGGGGATGGTAAACACACTGTTTTCGGAACTCGTTTCTCAAGCTTATTATTATTATAATTATTATTATATTCGAATGATTTTTGACAACACCCTTGATAGCTTTTAGCACAATTATTTTAAAAGAATAATATCCTAAAAGTGAGATGAAAGTTTTTCATTTGAAGGTTACGTTAGGCCGAGTTAATTTTGATACACTTGTAAAGATTTCACTACATGATACAAGTACGTTTCAGAAAAATCAAATAATAGGCACATAAAAAAAGCACTTACAACATTCAATTCTCCAGCAAAGAGCGAATTGTTAATTAATTTACTGTAAAAACAAAAACGCTATGTAAACCATTTACTAAATGAGATGCGAGTAGAATGCAACTAGACAGGCGGTAATTAAATTCCGACAATATCTAATTTCAGTCACTCCCTGCAATATCGAACGTATTATGTTGCCCTTCAAATCGAACTCCTGTATTCGCATCTTATCCTGTTTTCATTTGTCGTCTGTCGTTAACGTGAGTTTGCTTTGTCTCTTAGTGAAGCATCTGATTAAAGTAAAAAAGCCTGGATGCAGCAAGTGCGTTATGGTAGTGAATTTTCATAGAAATGATCTGGCACAAAATATTTTATTATACTTTTTTTTTCTTGTAAGATAAAAATCTACATTTTAATGTATAGTTTACTTTTTATATCGTAAACCTACCTACCAAATTTGGTTATCACAGCTTTTGTATTTTTTGAGATAAAATTTTTTTACGACTGAAAACTCAAAATTTTCCCGAAATACTCATCCGATTTTCCTGACTAACGAACTTATCCAAGCTATTTACAAGAGGAACGTACATGCCAAATTTTATCAAAATCGGCCAATTTTTTTTTGAGTTATCTGTGTGTTATATATATATATATATATATATATATATATATATATATATATATATATATATATATATATATATATATATATATATATATATATATATATATATATATATATATATATATATATATATATATATATATATATTTATAAGTGGCGTGCGGTCCATGGAAGCAAGGGAAGCATTGCTTCCCTTAAAATAACGACTACGTACCTAAACCGCATTATTTAAAATCCCTTTTGTATTTTAAATATTAAATTTCAAATTCTGAAACTAATTTAATTATTAAAATTTTTATTTCGCAAGCTCACACCCATAATCATTTATTATGCATCATACTGTATTTGTATATACGCTCCTAGCAAGGACGTTGTCCCAGTAAATGCGACCGATATTTTATACTTATTTACGTAAATACCAATATTATTTATAGCTGGAAAGAGCACGTTGGTTGTATGGAAGTTAATTGCACTTGTTGATATTAAATCCATACGTAAACATTTAATATAACTTTATTACTTCACTACCTGGATAAACTATATGATACATTTAACTATAATACACTTTATGATATAATAACAATTACAACAGTACACGAGTACATAGCAGATAACTGACCGAGCGTGGAGGACGTGTGTTCACTGTAGCGGTTGGTAGAAAGCAGAGAGGGAGAAAGATCGCCTGGTGTTTCTTATAGTTGCCGTAGTTCTTGACAGCTGGCTGTCGCATAACGTAACATAACGTTTAACTGTCAAGAGTATTTATGCAGAAACATAGAGTAGTGTTGACGGAAACACTGCGGTCGGAACCACCGCCACATACTCCCCTCTCAGTGGCAACGCTATTAGTTCAAGTATCTTCGTGGAAATCGAACTCTACGTCCATGGCGTGTAGTTTGAACGGGAACGGGAACTTAACTGTTACTTTCAGTTTCATTAGGTGTTGGACTTTCACTGTCACTTTCAGTTTCACTAGGTGTTGGATTTTGACTGTCATTTTCAGTTTCACTAGGATGTCTCTGAGGCTGGAAAGTTGTCTGTTCGTTATCATAAAGAATGAATGCGGGTTTAAGACGGTCAACAGAAATTGTCTCTTCTCCGTGTTTTCTTGATTTTGAAGACTTTGTCAGTTGGGGATAACACTTCAAAGGGGCCGTCACAAACTGGTTCGAGGGTTTTTCGCGAAATATCAATGCGAACAAAAACAAACACAGTAAATGCGACCGCATGCGGACAGCATGAACCTGATCTGATACCACAAGTGGATGCAATGACTTCAGTTAAATACACGTAGTCATCAGGCAACTTTATAAAAGAAACCCCGGCTCGGCGCGATGTACGCGTGTTTTTAGAACGTGTTGTACTACGAAGACCCGATGCGAGTACAACGTAAATGTGCCTGATTATTTCGTAGATATAAGCAGTCGACTAAGTTAAATACATTTGCATTTTATGATTATTAATATGGCTGCAAGTAGATCAGCTTTTAACAGCGGTGACGGTGGGGGTGGGGATTTACTAACTTTACAAACAAGTGGTAATAATAACTGTAATTGTATTGTGTGTTTTCTGATAACTAAAGGATTTTCAGCTTTACAGTTTGCTGAAAAACTTGCTATTATTAATAAAGGTAGGCCGAAACCTACTCTAAAAAACTCAAATACAAGAATTAAAACATTTCAACGCGGAAAAAACTTATAAACAATATGAATGGTTAACGGGTTGTGAAAACAGGAATAAACTGTTTTGTCGGTCTTGTAGTCTATTTGTGACTGAAAAGGGATTGTGGAATAAAAGTGGGTTTTCCGACTTGAATAATCTACGTAAACTAGTACAAAGACATGTTATGTCTAAAGCGCATTTACAGACCAGTTTAAAATTAAGTGTCTTTGGAAAAACGCAACTTGAAAACAGGAATAAACTGTTTTGTTGGTCTTATAGTCTATTTGTGACTGAAAAGGGGGTGTGGAATAAAAGTGCGTTTTCCGACTTGAATAATCTACATAAACTAGTACAAAGACATGTTATGTCTAAAGCGCATTAACAGACCATTTTAAAATTAAGTGTCTTTGGAAAAACGCGAATTGAATACGCCGTTGACAAGCAGATAGAAATTAGTCATCGCCAACACAATGAACTGGTTGTTAAAAACAAAAACATATTAAAAATACTTATTGATGCTGTGTGTTTTCTTGGTCAGCATGAATTGGGCTTCAGGGGTCATGACGAAACAACTACATCTGCAAATAGAGGAAACTTTCAAGACCTAGTTTGTTTAATATCCAAATACGACATTTGTTTAAAAATCACTTGGAACAGACTAACGTTTTTCGCGGGACATAAAATCGCATTCAGAATGACTTAATTTCGGCTGCTGCCACTATTATTTTGAACATAATTAAATCTGAAATTAAACAGATTCGTTTCATTGCTATTGTTCTAGATGAAACAACCGATGTAACTAATTTAAGCAAACTATCTGTAGTAATACGCTACGTAAAAATGGATGGGAGTGTACAAGAAAGATTTTTAGTCTTTAAAAATGTGACAGAAGGTCGTACCGCAAACGCTCTATATAAAATTGTGCTTAATATTATGAAAAATATTGAGGAGGCTGATAATAAATTGACTGCCTAAAGCTATGATGAAGCTGCTGTTATGGCCAGACATTTAGGAGGTCTTCAAGCTAAAGTGCGGGAAACGTTCTCCATTGCTCTATTTGTACACTGTTGTGCTCATAAATTAAATTTAATTTTATCCCAATCTGTAAATTATATTAAGGAATGTAAAGTGTTAAATAGCTGCTTTTTTTCCAAATCTACGAAGCGCACACAAGCCTTAGACTCAACTGTTAAAAAACGTTTACCCAAAGTAGCTGCAACCCGATGGAACTACGACGGTAGACTTGTGTTAACTATATTTGAACACCGTGAATCGTTAATTTAAGTTTTTGAAAACATAATGGAAAATAGCAAAAATTGGGACGCAGAAACAATAAATAGTTCTAGAGGATTTTTGGATGGTTTGAAAGGAGACTTTAATTTTTTACCTAATATATTTTCGGAAATATTTTCGTTTTCAGATAATGTATTTAACATATTGCAATGTAAAATAAATTAGATTGGTTTTTGCCTGAAAAAAAATAGTGAATTTAAATCCATTATAATTCAAAAAAGGAATGAATTTGATAAGTTCTGGGAAAAAACAATTGAATTAGGAGAAGTGGAGCCACGAAGAAAGGGTGTGCGCACTGATAATGTGGGAGACCTTCAAACTTCTTACCGCCGCCTTTTCTACGATATTATAGAACAAATTCAGCAGCAAATTACTTGCAGATTTTATCATCTCAGTGACCCGAAATTTCTTGAATTGTGTAATTTTGGAGGATTTAAAGGGATACCTCTCCCAGAAGATTCATTCAAACTATTATTTCACCACTATGGACATTATTTTGACAAAGCCTTATTACGATCAGAACTTACAGTCATTCATGAAGCTGATGTTATTGACACAAAAACTAACGCGAGTGAACTTTTAACTTTCTTAAAACAGTCAAAATTGGAAAATGCATATTCTGAAGTGTTCAAATTATGTGAATTAGTATTAACAATTCCTGCTACTAGTGCATCTTTCGAACGAAATTTTTCTATATTGAAACGTATCAAGAGTTTTGTTAGAAATTCAAGAGGACAGGAAAGACTTTCCCAAATTTCAATTTTGTCAGTTGAAAATAAACTCGTCCAGGAAATGTCCCAGAATCCACAGTTACATGACGACATTATTAACGAATTTTCCAAAAACGACAGAAGAATCGAGTTACACTACAAATAGGTAAGTTTCTAAAAATTGCTTCCCTTATTTGAAATGTCACCGCACGCCCCTGATATATATATATATATATATATATATATATATATATATATATATATATATATAAACTTATAAAAATTGAAACTGATCCCGGATAGAGGTCCTAGTTCGCGCTCATTTGCAAAAAATTTTTTAAAATTCCAAAGTCGGGATCTCCCCATTAGTGAATCTTTTCTACGAAAATTCACTAAAAACAGTGCTGCAAATTGAATCATAACTTCCACATAACTGTGATAATCTACTCTCCTCAGAAAGACACACTCTTGAAATGAATTTAGGGTCCATGATTTGACCACAAAAAAATGTTTGTATTCCTGTACCCGTAAACTTCAGAAACGTTATATTACTCAAATTTTAACAAAAACATATCAGTTTTCACCAAATCACCCCTAATTTATCCTACTCATTGAAGCGATCTTACCCAAAAACAATTCGAAGTGTTCCTTTGTCGGGTGCTGACTGGATGCCCAATTTGAAGATGATATCTCAATTGGTTCTAAAGTTATTGCGCCTACTAACAGACAGGTGTATAGGCCGACAGACCAACCGACCGACAAACAGACCGACAGACAAAAAAAAATTCGTTTCAGAACCAAATTTTTTATGTTTTGAGACTTCTTACGCCGTTTGAGCAAAGAAAATTCGTAATTTCTGTCACCGATTTCCACCCCCACGCATTAAACCTCTAATTTAATTTCAGCACAGATTACCAGATGTTTGATGAAATTGAAAGTTTTCTAATAAACAAATCTTAAAACGTTATATTACTCGAGTTTTATTGAAAAAAATGACAATATTCGTCAAATCACCCCCATTCATCCCATACCTCCTGGGGCAATTTTACCCAAACACAATCCGAACCGTTCGTTTGTCGAGTGCTAGCTGTACCATATTTGATGACGATATCTCAATTTGTTCTAAAGTTGTGGCTACAAACAGACAGACATACAGACAAAAAAAATCGTTCCCAAACCATGTTTTTCATGTTTTGACACTTTTTACGAGGTTTAAGGAAAAAAGAAATTGAAATTTTTGTCGCCGATGCCATACTTTTACACGTATTGACAATGTGAAAGTAATAGTGTCGCAAATTGAATCCTTACTTCCATGTGATCATCTACTTTCCTCAGAAAGGCATTCTCGTAAAATGAATTTAGGATCCATGACTTGACCACAAAGAAAATATTCGTATTCTTGTACCCATAAACCTCTGAAATGTTATATTACTGGAGTTTTAACGAAGAAATGTTAATTCTCACCAAATCTCCTCTCATTTATGTCCTACCCTCTCGAGCGATTTAATTCAAACCGTTCGTTTGTCAGGTACTAAGTGTATACCAAATTTGAAGATCATATGTTAATTCTTTCGAAAGTTATTGTGCTTACTAATAGACAGACGTACAGGCCGAAAGACCGATCGACCGACAGCCTAAAAAATTTTCCTTCCAGAATCAAGTTTTCTATATGTTTTGAGACTTTTAACACCGTTTTAGCAACAACAAAAAAATCGAAATTTCTGTCACCGATCATTTAGTTGTTGTTTACATGTTCTAACAAGACAAATATTAATATTATTATGGTTACTACTTCGGGTTGCTTAATAAGTGGACAAAATAATTGTGATACTGTGATTAATTCAGTGTATATTTTAAATTTGAAGGTTAACTTTTTAAGGGACTTTTTAACTACTATAACGTATAACTAACTAGAGGAAAACTTAGTAAGTAGTTAATAATTATTAAGTTTAGTAAGTAGGTTTATTTATAATACATTTTCGGGGAAAAAATAGGCGAACCCTTCATTTTCAGTGAACATTTATTTTAAAAATTCACTAATAAAGAGGTATCGATGGAGGGATTTTGCAATTTTTTTTCAAACGAGCGCGAACTAGTACCCCTAGAACCCATATCCGGGGTCAGTTTCAATTTTTATATGTTTATATATATATATATATATATATATATATATATATATATATATATATATATATATATATATATATATATATATATATATATATATATATATATAGATAACTTTATTAGTCTTTGATCAAGTACATACATACTACAGGCACGTCAAAGAATTAGAAAAACATAAAATGTCAGTCTTAAATAATTACAAAAACAGAAGTCAAAAAATAACAACACCACTTTACATACAGAACCAACTACAAAAATATACAATCAGTTTACATTGAACCTAAATTTACAGTTACAATTATACACCTGTACACCTTTCAGTAAATTCACTGATATGATAAAAAGAATTGTCAACCAAAAATGATTTCAACCTATGTTTAAAGCAGCTCAGTGTATCCGCAGCCTTAATCTCCTGAGGAGGCATATTAAAATAAAAACAGCCAGCATATACAGGTGATTTCTTGATTTCTTGTATGCCATATACTGGTAATTTGGCAAGTGGATGTCATTTCTTGCCCGGATAGTGTCGCTGTGAACTGCACTGTTTTTAATAAACCTGTTCCTACGTGCATATGTGAAACTCAGGAGTTTATACAAATACACCCCCGTGACAGTCAACAGTTTTTTGTTTTAAAAGTAGTCCTGCATGATTCTCTTTGTTTTAGTCCAAAAATCAGGCGGATTACTCGTTTTTGGCATACGAAAATCCAGTGTATATCATTTGCATGACCCCACACCATTATGTTGTATGCCAGCACACTATACACTAAAGCAAAATACACATTTATTAAAGAAATTGCATCTAAGGTGTTATTCAGCTTCATGATGCAAAAATAGGCCTTACCCAATTTGTTTGATATACCTTCTATCTGGGTCTCCCATGAGAGCCTAGTATCTAAAATGCAACCTAAAAAGTTGGTGGATGTACTTAAGGCAATATAGTTATATATTAAAATGAAAATTAAGATCAATAGAAGGCTCTCAACATCTGCTCATAAACTCTACACAAACTGTCTTAGAATTATTTACAATCAAGTGATTGCTGCAGCACCACTGACCGAAGTGCGACAAAATACTATTCACCTTACGCATAGCATCGGACAATACCGGATCCGAAACTACGATCGCTATGTCATCCGCGTACATAAACAATCTCCCACCTGTCAGATAGTTGGGAAGATCATTTACGAACAACATAAACATAAGCGGTCCCAGGACGCTTCCCTGCGGAGCGCCCAGCTTTACTTTATATTCATCAGATCTAACACCGTCCACTGAGACTACTAATTGCCTGTCTCTTACAAACGACACAAGCCAATCACTAACAGGTCCCCTAAGTCCGACCGCATTTAATTTTCTTTCGAGGAAAGTACAAGTAATGGAATCAAAAGCGCGAGACAAAAAATATGCCCACGGTGTGATTCTTTCTATCAACACAATCCGAAATATGCTGCACCATGTCCGCGCATATATATATATATATATATATATATATATATATATATATATATATATATATATATATATATATATATATATATATATCTATATATATATATATATATATATATATATATATATATATATATATATATATATATATATATATATATATATGTATCCAACCGATAAGTCAAAAAATAAGCAACTGATTTCGATGAAACTCGGCAAGTGCCTTTCTTTTATTAATGGCTTGGATGAGTTCGTTAGTCAGGAAAATCAGATAACGTTTTCAGGGAAAATGTTGAGTTTTGTTTCAAAAACAATCTTTTTCTACGAAAATTACAAAGGTATTTTATTGACATTTGGTGGATATGTTGCCTTGTAAAAGACCTTACTACACACTAAAATTCAAAATTCTACATTTTTAGAAAATTGAGTTCTTCAAATTTTGAGTTTTCTTTTGAAATTCTTCTTTCTCCGAATATTACAAAGTTATTTTAATGAAATTTGGTGGATATGTTTCTATAGGTAAGGCCCTACTATACACCAAAATTTAACTTTTTAAGTTTGTAGAAACTTGAGTTATTCAAATTTGAAGCATTTAATAAAAATTTACTACCATAACGCACTTGCTGCGTCCCGAACTTTTTTTCTTGCGCAACCCCAATGCATTAAGGCACAAGCCGCTACTATGATTAGAAAACTTTTAATTTCATCAAACATCTGGTATTCTGTGCTGAAATTAAATTAGCGGTTAAATGTGGGGGTGTGAAATATCGGTGACAGAAATTTCGATTTTTTTTTGCTAAAATGGCGTAAAAAGTCTCAAGACATATGCAAGCTTAACTCTGGAACAAAATTTTTTTGTCTGCCGGTCGGTCGGTCTGTCCGCCTGTACGTCTGTCTGTTAGTAGGCGCAATAACTTTCGAACGAATTAGGATATCATCTTAAAATTTGGTATACAGTTAGCGCTCGACAAAGGAACGCTTCGAAATGTTTTTTTGTAACATCGCTTTAAGGGGAGTGACCATCTAAATTCATTTCTTGAGAATGTGTTTCTGAGGAGAGTAAATTATCACAGCTCTGTGAAAGTTAGGAGTCAATTTCCACCGCAATTTTGGACTGTATTTTAATTGAAGAAAATATTTCAGGACGCAGAAAGTGCGTTATGGTAGTGAACTTTCATAAGAATTATGCACTAATAGTGTAACGACTTACACGTTTTACAACTTATATATTCACATTATAACGTTCATTGGTACATAATTATATTATTCTCTCAGTCAGTGATTATACTATTTTGTTACGATGAAATTTATTATTTTCATTAGTCAATGAAATTTACGACTTTTCTGCTCAATGAACTTTATAGCATAGCTCTTAAATTCATGCCCATACATACCCACACACACACATATTCTCTGGTATCGGTCGTTTTAATCTCATCTGCGTTCGGGTTTGTCAAAATAGATAAGAGAAGTCTTTAGAAGACGCTGTTCTCTCATGAGCAGCTATATAATTTTATTTTAAATTTTAATAAATTATGTTACTATTAAATTTCATATAAAATAGAATTCATTAATGTTATAATAGTTCGGCATATTACTAAAATTAATCCTTCAAATTTATACAAACTTTAAAGATCGGTTTTAGAAGTCCTACTATGGACGCACCTTTCATAATAAACCAATCACCTCTGGACTGGGAACACTCAGAAATAGAGGCGCCGTACAGGCGGGCATCTAGAGTCGACTGGACAGTCGCTAAAGAGGTGGTTACTTGGAGCAAAATCAGATGGGCCACTAACAGCTTCAAGTCATTCCATTCCCCGGAATTCGATGGAATAATGCCCATCATGCTTCAACAGGGTATAGACATACTGGCGCTGGCGCTTACCCTCATTATGAGAGCAAGCTTGGCACTGGGATATATTTCGAGTAAATGGAGACTGGCCAGGGTTTTATTCACTCCTAAACTTGGGCGTCCAACAGACCAGGCATTGTCCCTGAGGCCAATAGGTGTCATGTCCTTCTTGATAAAAACAATGGAAAAACCGTTCGACCAGCACATTAGAGACGGTGTACTGGAAGCATATCCACTACATTGCTGACAATACGCATACAGAGCAGGAATCAGAACAGAAACAGCACTGCAGCAACTGGTGCTGAAACTGGAGAATACGCTGAGGAACAGGGAGGTGGCGCTGCGGGCCTTCCTAGACATAGAGGGGGCCTTCAGCAACACGTCATTCAGATCGGTACTGACTGCTGTCAGGTAGCGGGGAATAGACGAGACCTGCTGCAGGTGGATCGGTTCCATGCACAGGGACAGAGCGGTGTTCACCAGACGCACGGGAGGGACTCTGCTGGCCGGGGTCACGGCAGGGTGTCCGCAGGGGAGCGTTATGTCTCCTCTGCTCTGGTGCCTAGTCGTGGACTGCCTACTATGGAGCCCCTCGGGGGGGGGGGGTATGGTGTGTACGAGGTACAGGGCTATGCGGACGACATTGGCATCATAGTTCGAGGAATGGTTACACAGTCAGTGTGCGAGCGCATGCAGATAGCACTGAAAGTGGTGGAAAGGTGGACGGTTGGCCAATGGCTCGGGGTGAGCCCCGAGAAAGCACCTGTCATACTGTTTACGAGGAGGAGGAAGTGGGAGGGCCACAGAACTCTGACTCTGTACGGTAGAAACATACCAATGGCCATGGAGGTAAAATATCTTGGCGTCGTATTGGACTCCAGGCTAACCTAGAATTCTCAGGTTGGAAAAATCCTGCGCAAGGCAGTGATGATCCTAGCCGTTGCTAGGCGGCTATATGGGAAAACGTGGGGACTAAGACCTAGTATCGACCTTTTGCTGTACACAAGGGTCGTCAGACCATCGTTAACATACGTCGCACTGTGTGGTGGCCTAAGGTGACACAATCCAGTCCAAACAAAAACTAGGCAAGATCCAAAGGTCATGGCCATCACAGGGGCCATGACTTCCACCCCAACAGCCGACATGGAGGTGCTGCTAGATCTGCCCCCTCTACACTTAGTTATCATGGGGGCGGCCAGGCTAGAACTATACAGACTTGCCTGTAATGATAGACTGAAGACTAACCCAGGCTGCAGGGGTCACTGCAAAATTCAGGAGATCGTAAAGAAGCATATGCTTGAAATGAGGTCAGACTACGCCAGCCCGCGATTCTGCAGGGATAACAATTCTACAGTGGTAATCTCCGACCGCGAAGCATGGCGCTGGGAGACGCCGGGTCTACCACGGAGCGCGCTATTCCGGTTCACGGATGGATCCGACATGGAGCTTGTGACGGGGGCAGGCGTGAATTCGTAAGGACCGAGGGTAAGTCACAGTATTTCCATCAGAGCTCATGCAAGGGTCTTTCATGCTGAAATGTACGCTATCTTGCACTGAGTGCGAGAGGACAAGAGGAGGGGCTACACCAACAAGCGGATCCTCATAGCCACAGACAACCAGGCAGCCCTTAAGGCTCTAAGTAGCCCACGGATGAATTCCAGGCTGGTAAGTGAATGCCGAGACGAGACGAGCAATCTGGCTGGGCAGAATTAGGTTACCCTCATCTAGGTGCCGGGTTACTCGGAGTTAATGAAGAAGCTGGTAGTCTCGCGAAGAGAGGACCAGCAGGACCATTTAGGGGACCAGGAGCGGTCCTGGGTTTATCGAAAGGCACGCCCAGGGAACCATCAAGTCCTGGGTCGGGAAACAGCATAAGAAATACTGAGCAGATTGTCCAGGGCTTAAGCACGGAAAGTCATTAATTGGGCAACTCAGTCCAAAGAGAGCTGTCGAGCTGCTAAATCTTAGCAGAGGGCAGCTCAGGAACATAACAGGACTCTTTACGAGACTCATGGCTGTCAAGAAACATCTGCATAAAATGGGGGGTTCGAGGGGGACCTGGCATGCAGACTATACGGCGAGGGGGAGGAATCAGTCCAGCACATATTGTGCGAGTGTAAAGCTCTGGAGCGCAAAAACAACTGATCTACGGACAGCCTAGACCTGAGACAGAGCAATATAGAACTTCACCATACCAATTTCTGTGCAGACTAGTTCAAGGCACAGTGATTTTGGAATGGGTGGAGTATAAAAGACAAAGGGCATGCACAATAAGCCAAAGGCTGCGGTGCTATCGGGGTAGCAAAGACGCGGAGAGGCCCTAAGGGAAAAAGCAAGCCTCTAAAGGCAATGTGATACTCAGATTTCTCTCTAGAGGTTCTAGTGGAAGGATGTATCCTGCCACCTACTCTAGCGGGATGGCATTTATTTCTCTTAGAGGTGCCACTTCCTGAGGATATAGCCGGAGAGACTGATCCTCATCCACTCTCGGAAGGGCCTGTTTCAGTCGCAGCAGGCTGACTGGCCGTGGTGGTGCTAGTAGCTGTGGGTTAATGCTCAGCTGCAGAACTTCCTACTCTTGGTTGGAATAAAACCTGCCCAAAGCCAAGGTATGATCTGAGGCGAATTCCTTCAGCGTAGCCAAGGACATTTCGTCGACCGAAAATGTCCACGCTTGTCCCGATGGTCCCGCCTCTCTGTGTAGAACAGATCACTCCCGAGTGTTCAGACCATCCTTCATCCTCCTAAGTCTGGTGAGCACCGCTTCAATCGTCAGTGGAGAATCAACCCCGTTCGAGGTGTATGCCACACAGAGGTAGGCCTTGGGGAGGTGTTCTCCCCGCACAAGCTTGAGACGAGCCCCTTCTCATGGCTGGAACTCTCCAAATGGCCGCTTCAGCCAAAGCCAGCTATCTTCGTCGGTACAAGTGATGAGGAGCCAGCTCGGCCGATTTGCACAGCCCTAGAATATTATCTTTGGCCCATCTTCTCGTATACCATCCACAGTTTTCAAAATTGACCTCTTCAGAAGCACCAGTTGTTCACTATTCAGCGAAGAGGAGGGATGTTCAGAGTGGATAATGCCCACTCTTACCTCTCCGGTCACTGCACTGAATGTTTGTCTGACAGGACCCTGTCGGGGCTTTTTTGCCCTCTCTTCAGGTGTATTGCCTACTGACCAGAGTTGTTTCTCACTTTCGGCTCTCATAGTCGAGGCGTCAGACTCCTTGGGTCATTTTGTCGTAGCCTCTGAGCTCCCAGCCCCTCCCTGAACCCGCTGGACTCGACTTTCGCAAGCACCTGACTTAAGGCGATTGAATAATGCACACCCGCCTTGAGCAGACGAGTTAGGTGTCTTCTTGCGTTTCCAGGCAGTCGTCGTTTTTTCTTTTGTTCCTCCGTGTGGCGGACGGGAGATTTAGAAGCTCCCACTTCTCATTGGAGGACAAAGATTTGGTGGATAGAGATGGGATGACCTCCGTCCTTTCCTTTATAGGTTTGGCGGTTAGAGAGGGGATATCCCCTATTTCAACCTTTTAAATTTTGGCAGTTAGACCTCCATACCTCTATACTTCCATAGGTTTTCCAGTTTCCTGGAGATCGAGAATATTATTACCCATCTCGTTTGGGTATATACTTTGCCTCTGTCCATATACTGTACCCATGAGCAGCTGGGAAAAATTGTAGTTAATCGCTATGAAGGAGCCATCCATTCCATGGAATGGCATTCAGTGTGGTCGCCCGGTTTCCCTGGGGAGTGTTACGATAGTGGCACAGTTACCACTCTACCAATGCCCGGCCATACCGGCCAGAAGCATCATCGCTTCGGCACCAACCCGCCAAAGACCTTCGATATGGATTTTTTTATAGAGGTCTCTCCTCGCAATGTTGGCCAATTAAGGGAAGTACTTCCGGCCCTCCTAAGACATGGCTAGGTAAGGTTACGGTGTAACATCCCTCATTTCTAAAGGATGGAGCTCGTCCACGGGGGTAGTTTTAGCGCCGAGATGTTGCCGGGGTCCCTTGAGGCCTCACCAACATCTCAAACACCTATATACCATCACTAGCCATACATATGGCGACACACCTATCCGCGACCCGAGGATGCGCCCGATTGCTAGCTCAAACATGCAATAGCGCCACCGGCGGATGCACGCACAACTACATGCATGCAAACCCCGGGATACACCTCCTTTGGGTATTTTATAGCTTCTGGCGGTATTCTCGTACAATGTCATTACAATAATTGAAAGAAGGGATACAGATTAACTTTGTTTCTTAACGTGGATACCTCTACAAGAATATCACCCATGGATAACTTTAAATGTGACAGTTTACGTAGCCTGATGCAACTATTTTTACCTAGCCCGTTTTGGGCAGCCCCATCAGCACCATCCTTTTGGGTAGCGCAATCAGTACCATCGCTTGCGGAGCTCTATTAACACCATCGTTTTAGGCAGCCCCATCGTTTTGGGAGCCTCATCAACACCATGCTGTGCAGAAATACCTGTTGCAACAGCGTTCTCTGACGTCAATCCAGAGGTTTTGCCAGCCCTGAATGAACACCTCGTCAATCCAGCGGAATATGTCCAGAGGTTTTGCTAGCCCTGAGTAACCTTCTCGTGCCCAGTTAACCACAGGAGCACCGGCAAACTCACCATAGTTAAGTACACAGCTAATCTGTACATCTATTTAAATTTGTTCATTTTACTTATAATTGCTTCCATCTATCACAGTAAATCAAAGTCATTTTGGCTTTATATAAAATCATTATTTATTAATAAATGAAGTTAACCGAGTCTCTATTCTTATATGTATGTCTGACGTCACCCAAATTATAATGGATGAACCCATATATTTTTCAGAATTGCATTAATCTCGTGTTCTGCCCTGAGCAGCAACATATATATATATATATATATATATATATATATATATATATATATATATATATATATATATATAATAACACTTATAATGTTATAATTTTTCGGCCGGGAGACTTGAACCAGCGTTTTAACTTGGAATTAACATGTTTTGATGAATGAGGACTATAGGTCTCCATGTCTAATAACATAATTTCAGTAATGGAGTTGACGCATTATGTGGGAATTATTTCTAAAATACCGTCCTAAGGAAACGAAGAGTAAAAATTCCTTAGTTCATTATATTACTGCATTTATGCCATATTTGTTGTGGATGTATTGCGGAGATAAGACAACCATAAGTCATCACCCCTTGCCCAGGGGAGCCAATGTTAACACTTTGTAGTTTTTCGGGTTAAAGAAGATCTAGCGTGCAGGGTGTATGGTATCCGACTAAGAACCTCTGCTAGCTGCGTCAGATCTCGACTGATAGCATATAGTTCAGCTGCTCGTCCTGTGTCATTTAGAGTATTCGAAAAATTGAGCGGTTGTTGGGACGCCGGATAAATAAACATGTAAAGTCTGAAAGTTACCTCGAAAATTGGTTCTAGGGGATCTAATTAACGTTTATTTGAAAAGAAAATCGAAAGTCGTTAACTCTTAGTAAGCGATTTTTTTAATGAAAATTCGCTGATAGTTTCATACGAAACTGCTACAGCTTTCAGTGAAATATTTAAATAATATGGTATGAAAGAGAGAGTCGATCTAGCTATTGCACTATACTGCGTAAGTTAATGAAATGTGATCACAAACTGACAGACGCTTTTAGAATTACGAGAAGGGATTAACTTCAGATACTGTTCAACGCGAAAACGATTATTATTGCATTTTTCGATGAACTCTAATACCGACTGGAATGCTGAAAGTCTGAAGGACGAAGTGTAAATTTAATTTGGGTGGATAGTAAGAGATAAAACTCTAGCCAAAGCCTGCTGAAACGTAACGCGGGTAATAAAAAACTTTGTGATGCTATCGCGGAAAATCAAATTGTTGGTGGATTTAATCAGCTAACTTACAAAGAGTCGACAGACAATATAACTTTCAAAATAACATTAACTTTCTTTTAACCTAATTGTTAAATGCTTGTTCTCGGTATAAAAATCTTAAGTAACAATTAAGCAGTTTGGGGTTATAGATTTCAGTAATAGACTCTCGATTTATTTATAATCCGATGATCACAAAATAATGAATTGGGTTCGCGTTTTACACGATATGAACTCTTAAATAATTTATCAACTCGTAAAGCCAAAGACTTAACCTTTCGTCGGACAATAAAATATATCTTCCCAAGTACGTTTTCAAATAAACTAATAAAAGCAGATATAGGTTTTGCTCAGGCTTCAATTTCAGTAAGCTGCTTAGCCGCATAATAAAACGATTACGTTGTCAGAAGAAAATAACAAAAATTATCATCAAATACATTTAAAAAGGGCGCATAGTCGACTGTAAAAGACATTTAATGACTTTGATCCTTGAAAAAAAATGTATTCAGTAATATTGTTCATTAATAACACTATTGTACAAGCGTTTTGCTCTTTAACTAAAACTACTTTTATTTTACCAATTTAACAGCGCTGAATTAAAAAATACCATTACATTTTTTCCATCACATCTGTATTTTTAGTTACAGACAACAGATATACATCTATGTTTAATTACGTTTTGTACTGATGTACCACATTTTATATGTTTTTGTTTCTTGATAGCTCGAAGGACCTGATTATGTTGTGTTAAATTAAACGCTGATGTTGTAACACTTAACATTTAATAACAAACTGTTAAACTTATACAAAGTTACTAATATTATGGTATGCTTTAGAGTTCATGAGAATTCTACGAAATGATTAGTGATTATGCTATGACAAGCGTGGTGCTTGTCTCGAGTCTGTAGAAGAACTACTAAAAAAAATATGCTAAAGGATGTTGATTGTGTCGAGTTTACAGAAGAACTCTACGAAATGATTATGATTATGCTGACAAGCGTGATTCTTGTTCGGAGTCTATATAAGAACTGCTTTGAATGAATATTGAATATTTCTACTCTATCTACCTGATATAGGGTAGCAGACGTACTGCCAATTGTAGGTAAGAAATGACCCTTGTTGGGTTATTCCTAATCATGTTTAAAATTACAGATGGTAGATATCATAACAAAGACGGTTACTAAGAAATATGTAAATTTTAGAGGTCTAATCTTCCAGACGAGACGCCTTAACATTCTATATTTATGCAATATTCATTATATATATAATACACAACAAAAGCAAACAAACTAAGAACTAAAAACCTTTAAGGTCACATTTTTCACTTTGCACATTTTTACACTGGTTTCCTTTAAAATTGACGAGCAAAAATCACCCATCATATTTTCTTCCCAAAAGCCTTGATAGTCCAAATGGGAATGTAAAGAGTGGATCTTTAGCGCCATATTAGCGCCGATTTTATGGTAATTTGTTATCAATCCAGCAACAATTTCCCTAAATTTGTCGCGAAATAACAAGTATCACAATTTACACCATCGCTTCTCACGGCTGTCCGTTACATTCACACGTCCATCATATCAAATTACATCACGTCAACATGCAGATAAGCACGTTCCTTGCATATTGCAATCGGACCATTCAGCAGTAAGCATCTTGGCCGCCATCTTGGATTACGTTATGCCAGGTTAGTGCTCTTTTCTCTCTCTACAACCCGCCATCTTGTTTCGTCACACTGACGTCACACTCAGGCGCAGAGCCTGGCGGAGGGAACAGAACCGCCTATCTATAACTACTCATACACACACACAATATATATATATATATATATATATATATATATATATATATATATATATATATATATATATATATATATATATATATATATATAGTGTGACCCATTTGTTTGCCAGTCACCCTCTAAAATCTTTATCGATAGGGAGATTTTAACCGGATTTTCTTTAAAGTGTAGATCTTGATGAACTGTACTTTTTGGAGAATAAGCGCCATATTTCTATATAATCCAAGGCCCACTTCGTCAGCTTTCAGGTGTAAAATTTTATGAATTCCTATTAGGAACTTAAAAAAACCAGTTTACGCCACTGGATCCACCATCCCCCAAAACGGTCCTGTACTAAATTTCATCAAGAAATTTTGAGTAGGAACGATTGTATAACGATATTAAAAGTATATGATACATTAAATTTATTCTGCCAAGCTATTCATTGAGAAACATTGATATAATATTAAACTGATAGTAACATGGTCTAAATATTCGTATGCATAGTTTTGACAAATAATAAAAACCTAAAAGCAACAAAAAAGAAATAAAATAAAAAATAGAAACTTCACAAAATTCTTAGGAATTATGTGCAACTGTAGATATTGGTAAAACTGCACTTTTTGGAACAATAAGCGCCATATTTATACAAAATCCAAAACATACGTCGTTAATTTTCAGGAGTAAAATTTTAAGAATCCCTATTAGAGATTTTTTATAAGAAATCTTTTCACGCCACTGGATTCACCATCCTCCAAAACGGTCCTATATTAAATTTTATCGAGAAATTTCGTATAGGAACGATTTTCTAGCCAAATTAAAAATGCATAATACATCATTTTCATACATTTATTCTGCCAAGTTACCCATGAAAAAAACATTGATATAAGATTAAACTGATAGTAACATGGTCTCAATATTCTTTTGTATGGTTTTGATAAATAATAGAAACTTAACCCGGCGTTACCGTGGTGACAAATTGGTACATGAATGTGGGGTATGTGGGACCCATTCCATTTTTTACTCTTTTCCCTTTATTTTCAATTATTACTTTTCGTTATTTTTTCGTGGTTTTCCTTCTGTTCTCTCCTGTTTGCTTGCTGGACAAAATGAAAACGACTTAGTTTGTTAACGTATACATGTTTATTGTTAATTGAATAATACAAGAAAAAATAAATCCTAGGCACGTCTAGATAGCATGTTCTAGACACAAAAATATTTGGCAAACCCTACAAGCGTAGCGACTTTTCCCGTCTTTGTTCCTAGGATAGTCTGTACACCTTCCTACTATATTGCAACGTTTCTTTTGTGGCTCCATTGCTTCGCCGATTTGTTTTGCAATTTCTGCTCGAGCGCTCTGTATAAACGCTGGTTCAATTTTCAGTCCTGCAAATGTGGAGTGACTAGGGCCATTCCAAGATTTTTCAGATGTTCATGTAGTTTCGTTCTGGTGTCATATTTTCGGGCTAAATAATTTGTGAGATAATAATTTTAAGAGATTTTTCATTAGATTATAACTAGTGAACCAGTTATTGAAGGTTATATTCTTGTTCGTTCCCGATACAGGTGCAACAATGACTGCAACTGACCTTGAAGGGGACGTCGGGTTGCGGCTGAACATAGACTTTCATGTTCAAAACATAATATAGTTTTGCATCCACCAAAGTAAAAATCTTAAGACCATACTTTTCTAGTTTATTTGGCAGATATTGTCGAAAGGCGCAGAGTCCAGTGGTGGGGTCTACCACTCTGAGCACTTCTGAAATTAACTGCCACGGATAGACAACGTGCAAAAAACTAATTTTTAACGGCTGTCTTCCTAATGGTAAACATAATTGCAACAGCTATTGAGCGGTAGAAGCGGCTAACTGTGGTTGAAAAATAATTATTCCCTAGTTTTCGCGCATGTGGGTGTGTCACACCCCATCACGGTAACGCCGGGTTAAAAGCAAAAATAAAATAAAATAAAACAAAGTCTGGACGCAGCCTGTGCGTTATGGTAGCGAATTTTCTTTAACATGTTTTTAATAGCAAATGCATTTCTTTGATGAAAGCAGGCATCAAACTTAGTTACCTATATTGTAGAAACAATGTACCATATTTCATCGAAATAACTATATTGTTTGAAAATATATAAACATTTTTCAAAAGTCTGGATGCAGCAAGTGTGTTATGGAAATGAATTTCCATAGAAATGTTTTTAATAGCAAATGCGAGTTGGCATCAATCTGATTACCGGTATAGCTTATGTAGTAGAAACAATGTACTATATTTTATCAAAATTACTCATAGTTTGAACATATACAAACATTTTCAGAAAATAAACTTAAATGTTGGTTTCCTAAGCAACAAAGCTTACATTTATAACAAATTGAGTTATTGAAATTTGAAGGATTAAAGAAAATTCGCTACCAAAACGCACTTACTGCGTCCAGATTTTGTTCTTACAAACGCCTCGAATTTCGATAAAAAATGCAAAAATGCATTAACGAATTTGTTCTACGAAAATTAGCTAAAAATTATAGACCGTTAAACCATAAACTTCACTAAACCTACAGCAAAAGCAGCAACTTAACTAAACCGACAGCCAAAGCATCAGAGAAAGGGTCTATTTGAAATGAATTTTCTGTAAACATTTTAGTAAAATGAAGGGCAATGATGGTTGAATCTAAAACTTAAGGGTTCGCAGAACACTCTTCTTGCAACATTTTCTGTTCACAATCCGTATTTGTTTCACGTTCCTTGCCTAAATATTGATAATTTTGACGTTCCAAATTGCGAGTTTGACGTTTTGAGGAAAACTCCTAAATTTGTTTCTTTTACTGCCCATAACTTCCTAATCCTTAAAGCTGGAGACCCAAATTTTGGTACAGGATTCAATCTTTATAACACAAACAAGCGTACCAAATTTGGTTGCCCTTACTTTGTTATTTCCGGAGACTTGATATTTTTTTAGAAAGAAAACACAAAATTTGCCGGGAAAACCAGGTCCTATTTTCCTGGATAACGAACTTATCCAAGCCACTTGCAAAAGGAAGGTAGGCACCAAATTTCATCAAGATCGGTCCATTATTTTTTGAGTTATCGGTCGGATATATATATATATATATATATATATATATATATATATATATATATATATATATATATATATATATATATATATATATATATATATACAGATCTTCTCATTAGCGAATTTTTTTTTAATTCGCTAACAGAAAATTCATAAAATTCTTAGAAGATATATGCAAGAGAAGATATTGATGAACTGTATTTTTCGAACAATAAGCGCCATATTTTCACAAAATCCAAGGCCTACTTCGTCAGATTTCAAGAGTAAAATTTTAAGAATCCTTATTAGGTTTTTTTATAAGAAATCTGTTCACGCCACTGGATTACAAAAGATTATTTCAGACCCAATAGTACCAGCCTGCCCTAAGTTCTAATAACCTCTAATTTCAGCAGCCATGAAAGGTAATGAAAGTCAATCCAGGACAGAACGGGTCGAAAGCGTATATGTCTGATCGATAATAGCAGGACTGTTATTTGTATATTACTTCAGCAGGTCCAGCGACATATAAAGGTGGCTTGGCGACATGTTTAGCGTGACCTGTCAAAGCTCAGTTGAAGATATCTAACGCAATTCCTCACGTAGAGGTGTTACTGTCACTGGTTGTACGTGCAAAGGGTCTGAAACACTACGGGTCATCTTCGGTGTTTATTAGGACCTTTGATGGCCACTGACAATCTCAGTACGTCTGTGCTGATTCCAGCAGACTACTACTGCGGATTCTGAAGCACTACAAGCAATACCGCATCTGGTACTACAGGGCGTTTTAGATGTTTATTGCGACTTTTCATGCCCACTGGCGGTCTCAGTATGCCGATACTTGTTCCGGACGACCACTTCTGTCGGTATTAGATGAAAGTTCTCAGCTACCGAGAACTATCTGGAGCTTTTTTCTGTTGGATACAGGCGGAAAAAGGCCATTATTGGTATCTTGATAACGTAGTGTGTAGGAGTTGAGATAGTGTGGAACTCTTATCCACTAAAACTCCCACTCGTGCAGTACCGGAGTTTAGTTCATACCTCGGCCAGAGAGGCATGACTTTGGGATTGTGAATGTTTCCATTCTGTTACACCGCAGGAGCTTAGCGAGTCAGGATAAGCTTTGGGCGTTTATACCTTCGTGTAAGTTGCTCATCGCAGTCAGTGGCACTTTGGAGGAGAACATTTAGCGAACATTACTAAATTAGGGCTAAAATAAGGGTAGGTGTACACATGTCCATTATAGTCGTATTTGTTAAATTGATTTATACCAAATGCAATAAAAAGGCGGAGCAAAAAGACAAAAGGAATCAAAATAAATGCACAGCGGTCCCTTGAATAGGTACGCAGATGACATGACGTTCATAGGGCAAACAAAAAAAGGATTACAAAGGATGCTGTAACATTATTTATTTATTTTGTTAAATTAAAACGCACCGTTATCAAAAATCTACAAGAACAGCAGCATTTCACGGCTCCTTACATTTAGACCGTGTGAATGAATCCCTGGCGCAGAGATGAATCCTTCAACTACAGATATTGCTTCCACCATACTAACAAAAACTGTATAAAATATCATGTCTCCTATGGTTCAAGCAGACTACCAATCAGTTTTCTAAAGCCGCCTCTTATCCAAATGTTCTCCTCCAAAGTTCCACTGACTGCGACGAACAACTTACACGAAGCCATAAGCGCACAAAGCTTATCCTGACCCGCTAAGTCCCTGCGGCCCAACAGACAGGAAAAACCTAAATTCCAGAGTCATGGATAAACCTCTCTGACGGAGGTATTAAATAAACTCAGGTACCGTACGGGTGGGGGTTTTAGTAGGTAAGTCCCACACTATCTTAACTCATACACACCACGTGAGTGAGATGCCAATAATATTTTTCCCGCCTGTATCCAACAGAAGAGGAAAAAACTCCAGCATAGTTCACAGTCGCTTTTAACAATGAGAACTCTCAAGCTAGTAGTGGTCGTCCGAAAACAGTGTCAGCATGTGGGCATCAAAAGTCGCAATATACATCTAAACCGCCATGTAGTGCTTCAGAATAAGCACTAGTGGTCTGCTGGAATCAGCATAGGTGTACTGAGATTGTCAGTAGCCATCAAATGTAATAATAACGCGTAGTTTTTCAGAACCTTTGCAGCGACAGTAATAACTTGACGTAGGCAAAGGAGTTCGATACCTTCAGGTAGGCTTTGACAGATCGCCATAAACATCTCGCCAAGCCACTTTATATGTTGCTACACTTGCTGAAGTAGGTAATATATAAATAGCAATCCTGCTATTATCGATCAGACATACCACGCTTTCCACCCATTCTGTCCTAGACTGAATTGCATTATTCTTGTATGACTGCTTAACTGGGAGGTTATTAGAACTTTCGGCAGGCTGGTAATAATATTGAGTATGAAATAATCGTTTGTAAATAGCCACTGTGCAGTGATACGGCGTACGGCTGGCAATCTAGATCAGCCAAGCACAGGGGCGCCGACAGGTATATAAACATATTGAGAAACTCTATGAAATAGAGGTTAAAAAATTTCTGGACGCAGCAAGTGCGTTATGGTAGCGAATTTTCTTTAAAATATTTTTAATAGCAAATGTCTTTCTTTGATGAAAGCAGGCATCAAACTTGGTTGCCTATATAGTAGAAACAATGTACCATATTTCATCGAAAAAAAATTATTGTTTGAAAATATATAAACATTTTGCAAAAGTCTGGATGCAGCAAATATGTTATGGAAGTGAATTTCCATAAAAATGTTTTTAATAGCAAATGCGAGCAGGCATCAATCTGATTATCGGTATAGCCTATGTAGTAGAAACAATGTACTATATTTTATCAAAAATACTTATGGTTTAAAAATATACAAAAACTGCTTGAAAGCTGTCTATTTGAAGCCATATCCCCATTAAACCCTGCCTACCCCGTACAGCACCCCTATTTGCCCAAGGTCACGTTACTTCCTTGGGGGTATGAACACGAAGTTTTTCTTGTGGTTTATGCAACGAGGGTGGTTGTATGCACACGAGGGGGGGATTGCATACGACGAAGCAGACACCCCCGGTTCGACTTGTGGCAGGGGTTGAAGGGTGGCTGCTTCGTCGTGGGGATTTTCCTTCCCCCTCGCGCGCATACAACCACACTCGCTGCATAAACCACAAGAAAAATGTCTTGTTCCTACCCTCCAAGGAAGTTACGGCTCCTAGGGGGATAGGGGTGCTGTGCGGGGTAGGCAGGGTTTAAGGGGGGTATGGTTTCAAGATGTGAAAAAGACAGCTTTCAAGCCCGTTTTATTCGAATTTTCTGCTCATATTTCTTGTTTACTACCTACCCCGCCCAGCACCCCTACTCACTCCTGGTCCCGTCACTTCGGGGTGGGGGGGGGTGTGCATGAACAATAAATTTTTATAGGGGTTTGTGGATCCAGGGGGGAGGGTGTTCTAGGCAGGTTTCTGAAAACAGTTTTTTTGAAAAGCGTTCGGGAGCTAAACTGCAAATTTACCGAAAATTCGCTACCAAAACGCACTTACTGCGTCCAGATTTTTTTCTTACAAACGCATCATATTTTGATAAAAAATGCAAAAATGCATTAACGAATTTATTCTACGAAAATTAGCTAAAAAAAAATTATACACCCCTACTCACTCCTGGTCCCATAACTTCCTTGGGGAGTGTGAACAAGAAATGTTTCTTGGGGTTTGTGGATCCAGGGAGGGAGCCTAGGCAGGTTTCTGAAAACAGTTTTTTGAAAAGCGTTCCGGAGCTAAACTGCAAATTTACCGAAAATTCGCTACCAAAACGCACTTACTGCGTCCTGATTTTTTTCGTACAAACGCATCATATTTTGATAAAAAATGCAAAAAAGCATTAACGAATTTGTTCTACGAAAATTAGCTTAAAAACAATTTAAACCATAAACTTCACTAAACCTGCAAATAAATATCCAAAAAGGCACCAACTTAACCAAACTGACAGCCAAAGCATCAAAGAAAGCGTCTATTTGAAATGAATATTTTGTAATTATTTTGGTAAAATGAAGGGCAATGACGCTTGAATCTGAAACTTAAGTGTTTGCAGAACAAACACTCTTCTTGCAACATTTTCTTTTTACAAGTGGTATTTGTTTCACGTTCTTTTCCTAAACATTGCCAATTTTGACGTTTAAAATTGCGAGTTTGACGTTTAGAGGAAAACTCCAAGATTTGTCTTTTTAACTGCCCATAACTTCTTTGTCTTTAAAGCTAGATACCTAAATTTTGGTACAGAGTTGATAATACAAACACGCGTGTCGAATTTGGTTGCCCTTACTTTATTATTTCCTGAGATATACATTTTTTTAGAAGAGAAACACAAAATTTTCCGGGAAAACCTGGTCCGATTTTTTTGGCTAACGAACTTGTCCAAGCCACTTGCAAAAGGAAGGTACTCACCAAATTTGATCAAGATTGGTTCATTATTTTTTGAGTTATCGGTCGGATATATATATATATATATATATATATATATATATATATATATATATATATATATATGTATATATATATATATATATATATATATATATATATATATATATATATATATATATATATATATATATATATAGGTGTGAGTTGTAGGATTGAGCGCTAATGTGTTAAATGTTTACTCCGATATCTAAGTCAAATTGACCGAATCGAGTAAAGAAAAAGTGCAAGAAACAGTTAGATAGTGAGAACATTGGCAGGAGATCTTAGGTAATTGAGAAGATAAATAAATACCACAGCCACCGTGAGTAAATTGAGTTTAAAGTACTGTTTAAAGGTTAGGGGCATTGGAGCATAAGGTTCAAAGTTGAATGCAGTGTCTTTATTGATAAGCTGAAAGAATACAACCGATATTATAATTCAGCCGCCGACGACGTCTGGATAGGCAACACGTTAAACAGCAAAGTGTAAGGAGACTTGTATAAGATGGGTGACAGTGAAGACTATTCTGCTGATGAGGGAAAACGCAAGGCTTTTCCAATATCTGATATTTTCCAAAGAAGTAAGAAAATGGCACGAACACCAGAAAAAAATATGAAAAGCGAGAGTAATAAGTTGGATATAATGTTAAACATGCTAACGGATTTAACAGAGAAGATAACCAAAATAGAAGACAAACAAGATAAAATTATAGCTGAGATGAAAGTGATTAAAGAAGAAAATAAAAACATGAAAATGGAAAATGATCAATTAAGAAAAGAGGTAAAGGATATTAAAAAGAAATTAAATATTCTAGAAGAGGAGAAGAAAAGAAAGAATATAGTTATACAGGGGCTAAAAATGAACACAAACGATGCAAAGAGTTTAAAAGAGAACATGGGTATTTTTTTGAAACAGAATTTAGAAGTAAATGTTGAAATAAAACAAGCTAGGAGACTCAGTGAAAAGGTTTGTCTTGTTGAACTTTATAGAATAGAGGAGAAAATAGAAATTATGAGAAATAGATATAAATTAAAAAATTACAAGAATGAGATTGTGTATATAAATGATGATATGTCGAGGGAAGAGAGAAAAATTCAAAACGAATTGAGAAACGTAGCAAAAGATGAAAGAGCCAAAGGTAGAACTGTCAAGATTGGGTTTAAGAAGTTAATAGTCGAGGGACAGCTTTGGAAATGGGATGAAGAAAATGGCCTGGTTAAACAGGTAGAATATAATAGTGGTACGCATGAGACAAAAAATTAGGCAAGAATGAGTGGAAAAAGAGAACTGAACAGGCGAAGAAAAGGGCTACGTATACGGAAAAAGATGTTGGCATGTCAATAAGGGCTAGGGAGTTGTATAGGGACACGAGAGGAGCAAACGCAAATACCAATAAAGATAAAGAACACAGTAACCAAACAAGAAAATACCAGGTGAAACCGAAAACCGAGTATCTAAATCTGGGTACGTGGAACGTAAGGGGTTTGTATGAAGAGGGTGCTTTGAATAATCTAATTATGGAGGTCAATAAATATAGTATGCAAGTAGTGGCGTTACAGGAAACACACTTGAAAGGAAATGATATACAAAGGGTTGGAAACTATATCCTATTTACAAGTGGTAGTGATATGAGAAGGTATGGAGTCGCATTCTTAATAAGCGAAAAGCTACAAGATAAAGTTAAATGTTTCAAACCAAAGTCAGACAGATTATGTTCCATAAGAATTAAGGCAGAAGATAAGATGATTAATATTGTAAATATGCATGCTCCAACAGAAGAAAAAGAAGAAGAAGTGAAAGATCAGTACTACGAAGAGCTGGAAAAAACGCTAGAAGATATACCAAAAAATGACGTGATAATTTTGATGGGAGACGCAAATGCAAAGATAGGCAATGAAGACATATATAAGTCAATAACAGGAGGTGAAAGTAAACATACGGCGAGTAAT
The DNA here is from genome assembly GCA_964006375.1 of Tillus elongatus. Taxonomy (NCBI): domain Eukaryota; kingdom Metazoa; phylum Arthropoda; class Insecta; order Coleoptera; family Cleridae; genus Tillus; species Tillus elongatus. The sequence continues at coordinate 69,905,938 of OZ023262.1, forward strand.
GACAATGGAGTAAGGTTGATATCTTTAGCAATAGAACAGAATATGAAAATAATGAGTACACACTTTAGAAGAAGAGATATACATAAGGGAACATGGACGATACCGGGACAAAATAAAACAAATCAAATAGATCACTTGTTAATAAAGGAAGAACATGCTTGGCTAATCACCAATGTGAAAACACGTAGGGGTGCGGAAGCTGATTCAGATCACTTCTTGGTAAAGGCTGTTTTAAGATTCCCAGATACGATTAAACAGACACAAAAAAGGAGGGCAGAAACTAGATACAATGTTAATGATCTACGAAAAGAAGAAATAGCCCTCAACTACAAGAAAAGAATAGACAAAGCTTATAGTAGTGATATGTTCCTGAATACAGACGGCATTGAAGAAAAATGGGAAAAGATAGAAAAGACGGTGACTGAGGCAACGAAAGCAACCCTGGAAAAGAGACGAAAACAAATAAAAAAGTACTGGATGAATGAAGAATGTAAAGCCGCACTAAAAAAAAGAGCAGTATTAAGATATCAAATGCTTCAGGCGCAAACGGAGGAAAACCTAGAAAAATATAACGAACAAAGAAAGAGAACAAAAAATATGTGTAGAACCCAGAAACGAAAATTTCTGGAAGACAAAATAAAAAATATTGAATATAAATATCAAAAAAATGAAATACGTAACTTCTACAAAGACGTGAAAGATATAAAAAGAGGCCACCAAAGCAAAGCAGTGTTCTTTAAGGATAAGGAATGCAATTTGCTTGGAAACGATAAAGACATATGCAGAAGATGGAAAGAACATTTCGAAGAACTGCATAATGATGGAGATGAAGAAGAACTGAAAGAGTGTCATCAAGAGTTTTATGAAGAGGAAGAAGTTACAGAAGATCCAACGAAGCAAGAAATAGAAGACATTATACAAACAATGAAAAACAACAAGAGTCCAGGTGAAAATGGCATTATGGCCGAAAATTTTAAATACGGAGGGACTGCTTTGGTTGCCATGATGTATGAGCTAATAAAAGAAATTTGGAAAACAAAAGAAATGCCAAAAAAATGGAATAAGACCATCATGGTAACTTTGTTTAAGAAAGGAGATATAACAGAATGCACCAACTATAGGGGGATAGCGTTACCAGATGTGGCCTACAAAATTTTAGCAACACTAATAAAGAAACGGCTAGAAAAATATATAGAGCCTTTGCTAGGGGAATATCAGGCTGGTTTTCGGAAGGGTAGGTCGACAGTTGACCAGATATGTCTGCTAAAGCAGGTTTTGACAGGCTGTTACGAGTACGAGATTCCAGTACACATGATCTTTGTCGACTTTAAGACCGCCTACGATTCAGTGAAAAGAAGTAAAGTAGTTGATATACTTGGAGAGTTCAGAGTACCCGAGTATATTGTGAAACTGGTAATAATGACACTATGTAACACCACGTGCGCAGTAAGGGTAAACGGAAATCTGACAGAAGAGTTTGATGTGAGAAGAGGAGTGAGGCAGGGAGATCCGCTGTCAACGTTACTATTCAATATAGTTCTGGAGAAAGTGATAAGAGAGAGTGGTATAAACAGAACTGGGAGCTTGTTTGACAGGAGTCATCAGTGCCTTGCTTATGCGGATGATATATTGTTACTGGCCAGAAATAGAAAAGAGCTGGAAAGTATCACTAGAAGTTTGGTGGAAGTAGCAGACAGTGTGGGACTTCAAATAAATAAGGACAAGAGCAGGTATATGGCAATTAAAAAGACTAAAGTGACTAATAGTGAACCTTTTACAGTGAAAATGCGAGGGGAGAGAGTCATAGAGTTCGAAGAGGTTAATAATTACATGTACTTAGGTGTATTAGTAGACAATAGATGTGATGAGGAGGTAGAAATTAACCTAAGGATAGCAAAAGCCAACAGATGTGCAGGAGGGCTTAACAGCTTCCTTAGATCAAAGAACATCTCGCGTGCTGCGAAACTCAGAGTATATAGGACTGTGATAAGACCAACCTTGACATATGGTTGTGAAGCATGGACAATGAACCGAAGACTGGAGGACAGAATAGCGATATGGGAGAGAAAGGTACTACGCAGAATCTTCGGAGGCAAGAAAGTAGATGGCATGTGGGAAAGACGTCCAAATGTGGAAGTGTATGAAATGTATGGAGAACCGCCGGTGTCTCAACTGGTTAAGGCACGCAGACTACAGTGGCTGGGACATATAGAACGAATGGGTGTGGAGAGAATGGTGAAGAAGTGTGTCTGGTCAAATCCAGAGGGTAGAAGGAAGAGGGGAAGACCAAGAAAAAGATGGCTTGATGCAGTACAACAAGACTTGCTAGAAAAAGGAGTCCAAAACTGGAAGACGATTGCACTGGATAGGAAGCAATGGAAACGTATTACCAAGCTATGGGCCTAAATGGCCTGTGAATGCTTCATATATATATATATATATATATATGTATATATATATATATATATATATATATATATATATATATATATATATATATATATTTATATATATATATATATATATATATATATATATATATATATATATATAATATATTATATATAAACACAGATCTCCCCATTAGCGAATTAAAAAAAAAATCGCTAAAAAGTCGGGAGGCAGTAAGTGCGTTATGTAAGCGAATTTTCATAAAAATGTTTTAATAGCAAATATGTCTCTTTAATGCAAGCAGGCATTAATTTGGTCACCGGTATAACCTATATAGTAGACAGAATGTACCATATTCCATTAAAATAATTTATTGCTTGACAATCTACAAACATTTTCCGAAAATAAACTCAAAATGTTTCCGGGAAAACTTGTTTCCTAGCCAACGCACCTGAGGTTAATAGCAAATTGAGTTATTGAAATTTGAGGCATTTAATGAAAATTCTCCACCAAAACGCACTTACTGCGTCTTGATTTTTTTCTTACAAACATGCATCATATTTTGATGAAAAATGCAAAAATGCAATAATATAAGGGATTTACAAAAAAAAAAATGAAGGCGACTTATGGGCTATCCTGTGATTGTCAAAATAATTTTATAATATGCAGCTCAAGACACACTATAATTAACATGAACAATTTTTCCTCGTATCTTGTATAATAACATTTATATTGAGCTTTACCATAGAAATGCGTCACCCTGTATACATGTAAATAGATAAAAACTGAAACTAAACCCAGATATGGATTCTACGGGGCATAGTTTGCACTAATTTCAAGAAATCTTTTTTATAATTCAAAAGTTGCGGTCTCCTCATTAACGACTTTTTTCTATGAAAAACAGATAAAAATTATAGATCGTTAAACCATAAACTTCACCAAAACTACTGTCAAAGCATCAAAAAGGGTTTCATTTGAAATGAATTTTCTGGAAATATTTTAGTAAAATGAAGGACAATGACAGTTGAAGCTGAAACTTAAGTTTTGGAGAATACCCTTCTCGCGACATTTTCTTTAGATAACCCGCATTCGTTGTTTCAGGTTCTTTGCTTAAATGTGGCTAATTTTGACGTTTAAAATCGCTACTTTGACATTTTGAGGAAAACCCCAATTTTTTTCTTAAAATGCCTATGACTCTTTTGTCTTTTCACTTATAGTCCTAAATTTTGGTATGTGGTTTACCTTTTATAGTACAAACACGCGTACCAAATTTTGTTGCCCTTACTTTGTTAATTCGGGAGATATAAAAAATTTCCAAAAGAAAACACAAAATTTTCCATGAAAACCCCGCTAACAAGTCTGCCAAGCCACTTGCAAAAGGAAGGTACTTACCAAATTTGATCAAAATCGGCCCAGTATTTTTTGAGTTATCGGTGTGATATATATATTTAAAAAATTCACTAATGAGAAGATCGCGACTTTGAATTTAAAAAAATTCTTCAAATGAGTGGGAACTAGGCTCCCTAGAACTCATATCTGGGGTCAGTATATATATGTAGTTCGTACTCATTTGAGGAATTTTTCTAAATTCAAAAGTCGCGATCTCATTAGTGAATTTTTTTTTAAGAAAATTTACTAAAATACGGCATTTGGGCAAATGGTATATAAATACGTTACGATGTCTGGTGACGCTGTTAAAAAGGATCAAACTTAGAATCAATATGACAAAAACAAAAGTCAGTAAGATAAGTAAGGATAGGGCTGCACAAATGGATATAACAGGCTGATAACAAGAAGAAATGATTATGTATCTTGGAAGTATTATTACGAATGATAAACGTAGCAAAGAACTGAGGAGGAGGACGGCGATGACAAACAAAGGCCTCAATAAACCAAGTACTCTCCTCACTACTAAATAATAGGTATTATCGCCCGACAATGCGTTAAAATGCAAAACCGGTTACACGGAAGAAAAAACAAGCATTTGTGAACCCAGAGAAGCTGTCTTTACATCTGTATTTACTATGGGACGGTTTCGTCAAGTAAAGATAACAACAATTAATGAATATGAATCCAAATTAATACCTGAAAAATAAGTCAAAATCCTTCTTTCAATGAAGGTAATGATTTTACGCCACATCCAAAGAGTAGAGGGTGTAGGAAATTACCTTCCTAAGCAGCAGTGCCGCAACCTCGGAAGATGTTATGAGGCAGTTTAGATCGCTGAAAGAAAATTATTTAAGTAGACGATTATAGTGGATATTTGAAACCAGGATTTCCAGATTTTTGTTTGGATTTAAAATAGAAAGTGCTGTATGAAATGAGCCAATTAAGACTACGTAATTTTTACATTTTCAAGAAGAATAAACCAAAATTTTATTCAAAACTCGGAAGCAGGTAGAGAATTATTAGTATCATTACTAATTGACAACAAATGATGAAAATTAATTAAAGTCAACCACCTTCCGACGGGCGAATCCACCATTAATAAATAATTATTGTATTCAGAGTACAAACGCTGCTTTCCGTACTTCTCCTACGCGAATTTGTATTAATGGTTGCATATGGTATATGTTAAGATTACGAAGATTTAATTTTACACCACAGTATAGAAGAGCTATTCAGAGAGAAGAAGCACACGAGATCTAAGTTAAGACATTTTACGAACAAAATAAGCAATGATTAAAAACTGAACTGCTAAATGATGTTACTTCCACATCACCAATACGTGTGAAAGTATGGCATCAGCAACAAACATTTCAAAACCTTTTTTCGCTTAAACGTCGTGAAAGTGTCAAAACATATAGAAAACATAATTGGCGAACGAAAATACAAAAGTGTCCTGAACATAAACTTACAATTTTCCGCAAATAACTGGTCGGACCTTCCTGACCAACGAACCTATACAAGTCATTTACACAAAAAATTCTGGACGCAGCAAGTGCGTTATGGTAGTGAATTTTCATAAAAATGTTTTTAAAAACAAATGTGTGTTTTTTTTTTAAGAAAGCATGCATCAGATTTGGTTACCAGTATAAACTATATAGTAAAAACAATGTGCCATGTTTCATCAAAATAACTTTATTGTGTGAAAATGTACAAAAATTTCCAAAAGTAAACTTAAAGTGTTCCCGAAAAAACACGTTTCTTGGTCAACCTTATAGGTTAATAGCAAATTGAGCTATTCAAATATGAAACATTTGATCAAAATTCGCTACCGTAACGCACTTACTGCGTCCAGAATTTCTTTTCTTACAAACATGCATTATATTTCGATGGAAAATGCAAAAATGCAATAACTTAAGGCGTGTTTGATTAAAAAAAAGGAAATTTGTATCACCAACGACTTATGGGCCATCCTGTGATTGTAGAAATATTATTTTAAGATGTAGCTCAAGACACCCTATAATTAATATATACAAATTTTTTTCATATCTTATATAATAACGGATATATTGAGCTTTATTGATTTTTTACGAAAATTCGACAAAAATTATATATCATTAAACGATACACTCTATAGCTAAGGCTACTGCCAAGCATCAGAGAGAGGGTCTATTTGAAATGAATTTTCTGCAAATATTTTAGTAAAATGAAGGACAATGACGATTGAAACTAAGACTTTAGGGTTTGTAAAACATCCTTCTTGAGACATTTTATTTCTATAGCGCGTATTAGATTCAAGTTATTTGCCTAAATGTTGCCAATTTTGACATTTTAAATCGCCACTTTGACGTTTTGAGGAAAACCCCAATTTATTTTTCTTTAAATGCCTATAACTTTTTTGTCTTTTGACCTACATAGCTAAATTTTGGTGAGTAACTTACCTATAACGATGTAAACATGTGTACCAAATTTGGTTGCCCTTACTTTGTTAATTCCGGAGATATAATTTTTTTTTTGAAAGAAAACACAAAATTTTCCGGGAAAACCTGGGCAGATTTTCCTGGCTAACGAACTTATCCAAGCCATTTGCAAAAGGAATTTTTTCACCAAATTTAATCAAAATCGGCCCATTATTTTTTGAGTTATCGGTGTGATACATATATATATATATATATATATATATATATATATATATATATATATATATATATATATATATATATATATATATATATATATATATATATATATATATATATATATATATATATATATAAACATATAAAAATTGAAACTGACCCCGGATATGTTTTCTGGGGGGGCTAATTAGCGCTCATTTGAAGAAATTTTTTCAAAATTCAAAAGTCGGGATCTCCTCATTAGTGAATTTTTTTAAGAAAATTCACTAAAACTACACCTTCCAAGATATAATTATTCACAGAAAGTTTATAACAGAAATTAGAAAAAAATTGTTTAACAAAAATTTGCTATTTTTACAAATTTTGGCTGAGTATTCTTACTCAAAAATTATATAAAAATCTTTTTCAAAAAGTTTTTTACACAAAAATTTGCTAAAAATTTAAAATCCGAAAAAAATTCTTGCACGTTAATTCGCAAACATTTTTTACAATAACTTATAAAATTATTAATACATAGCATTTTACAAAAATTTGAGAAAAAAAACTGAGAAAGCGCTAAAAAAATGTGGGAAATCATGACTAGATATTTTCTATACGAAAATTTGCTGAAATACGCCACATTTTGAGAGCACCCTGTATATGGCATCGCAATTTTTTCGACGAATTATATAAACAAAATCCTTACCATTAGTAATGTATATATATGAAAAAAAAATTAAATTATCAAATTTCAAGGTATCTTGAAAAAATTTCTTCAAATGTGCGCTAATGAGGCCCCCTAGAACACATCCGGGGTCATTATATATATATATATATATATATATATATATATATATATATATATATATATATATATATATATATATATATATATATCTGTGTGTGTATCACACCGATAACTCAAAAAATGATAGGATGATTTTGATCAAATTTGGTGAGTACCTTCCTTTTGCAAGTGGCTTGGATATGTTCGTTAGCCACGAAACTCGGCCCAGGTGTTCCCGGAAAATTTTGTGTTTTCTTTCGGAAAAAAATTATATCTCCGGAAATAACAAAGTAAGGGCAACCAACGCGTGTTTATATTATGAATAATGAATCTTAACAAAAATTTAGGTCTGTAAGTTTAAAGACAAAAAAGTTATGGGCATTGAAAGAAAAAAATGAGTTTTCCTCACAACGTCAAAATCGCGATTTGAAACGTCAAAATTCGCAACATTGAGGCAAAGAACGTGAAACAAATACGGATTATGTAAAGAAAATGTCGCATGAAAAGTGTTCTGCAAACCCTTAAGTTTCATCACCGTGATTGTCCTTCATTTTACTAAAATATTTCCAGAAAATTCATTTCAAATAGACCCTTTCTCTGACGCTCTGGTTGTAGGTTTAGTTATGTTGATGCTTTGGCTGTAGGTTTAGTTAAGTTAATGGTTTAACGGTTTATAATTTTTAGCTAATTTTCCTAGAAAAAAGTTATTAATGAGAAGACCGCAACTTTTGAATTTTAAAAAGATTTCGTCAATTGAGCGCAAACTAGGCCCCCTAGAATCCATATCCGGGTTAACCTTCAGTTTTTATCTGTTTACATATATACAGGGTGACGCATTTCTGCGGTAAAGCTCTATATAATTGTTATTATACAAGATACGAGAAAAAATTGTATACGTTAATTATAGGGTGTCGTAAGCGGCATCCTATAAAAATATTTTGACAATCACAGGCTGGTCCATAAGTCGTTGGTGATGCCTTCAATTCTTTCTTCGAACATCCTTATATTAGTTGATTTTTGCATCTTCTATCGAAATTTGATGCATGTTTGTAAGAAAAATATTCAAACGCAGTAGGTGCGTTTTTTGCTTCAATTCTCAATAACTCAATTTGCGATTAACCTAAGGTTTGTTGCCTAGGAAACCAACATTTTAAGTTTATTTTCAGAAAATTGTTGTACATTTTCAAAAATAAGTAATTTTGATAAAATATGGTACATTGTTCCTACTATATAGGCTATACTGGTGACCAGATTGATGCCTGCTTGTATTAGAGTGACATATTTGCTATTAAAAACATTTTTCTGAAAATTTACTTCCATAACGCACTTGCTGCGTCCAGACTCTTTCTTCATTAGCTACCTGATTTTTTTTTCCTAATTCATTTTCAATCGTCGACAGTGAATTATTTTCAGAGATATTCAAAATATTTTTTACCATTTTAGAATCTCTATCAAACAGGGAAGTTTTTGCAATTGTGAGCCAGGAAATTATATTAATTATTTTTTTTCGGTACGGAGGTTTATTCGATATTTAAAAAATCGGCGAAAAAAAGGTCACTTTTTAATTATTTTTTTCAGATTTTTTGACTAATAACACAAAATATTTTAAATTTGTTCGATAACGCTATTATTGAGAAATAACCTGCACAAAAATCACATTCCGCAAATGTTTTTTCTGCATGTGGGGAAGAAAAATCCATTAAAATTTGATGATTTTAACTTTTTTCATATAATTGTGAATATCGTGAAAACCGTAAACTTTTTTATAGGATCATATAAGGTTTTTTGAAAGGGCTTGAGCTAATCTATGTCCGTGTGATGTTTGATTTGCGACTTTTGGGACACACACACACACACACACACACACACATATATATATATATATATATATATATATATATATATATATATATATATATATATATATATATATATATATATATATATATATAAAGACAGTTCTCACCATTAGTGAATTTTTTCTACGAAAGTAAAGTATTTTATTTAACAAATTATTTATGATACAAGGTAAAAATGCTAGTTTCCAAATTTGCACATTGCTTGTAAGGCTAGATGCATTCTCGCAACAATTAGAACCGTAGACCGGTTTCGCTCTAATTAGAGCTCGTCAGTACGGCATACCAATTTCAGCGAAAATACACCTATAAATTAATACGGCTATGGTAGCCAGCCTTCCAACATTAAGTGAGTGGTGGACACGAAGCAACGTGCCGCCACCTAGTGGCGGAACCAGGTAGTATGTTGTCACGCCAGCTCTAAATAACACAAAGTGATTAATAAAGACTGTATACAACCAACTAACAATTTTGTAAATTGTCAGCCCTGGTCCATTTCTACCCTAATATTACAAAATTGTTAGTTGGTTGTATACAGTCTTTATTTTTTAACAGTTTGTGTTATTTAGAGCTGGCGTGACAACATACTACTTGGTTTCACAACTAGGTTGCTTCGTGTCTACCACTTACTTCGTGTTGGAAAGCTGGCTACCATAGCCGTATTACTTATAGGTGTATTTTCGCTGCAATTAGTATGCCGTACTGACAAGCTCTAATTAGAGAGAAACCGGTCTACGGTTCTAATTGTTGCGAGAATGCATCTAGCCTTACATACTTTGTCTCTATATTAGGATAGAACTGAGCCAGGGTTGACAATTTACAAAATTGTTAGTTGGTTGTATACAGTTTCTATTTTTTAACACTTCGTATTATTTAGAGTTGGCGAGACAACATACTACTTGGTTCCGCCACTAGGTGGCGGCACGTTGGTTCGTGTCTACCACTCACTTAGTGTTGCACATTGCTGCTGAAAACGTTATCTTACAGTTGCAAACCCATGCAAATTTTGAGCGTTACATGGTATTGCAATGTTAACCAGTAATCATCGACGTACGTCGTGCATTATTAGTTTCAATTTTCCATATTTCGTAGAATACGTTATTTTGATTTCTAAAATTTTAAATTGGTAATTAAGATATCAAAGTTCTCAGTCTGGTTCGTTTCAACTATAAGAATTGCTTGATTTAAACTCTACAGGCGATGAAACTATACATCACAGATAACAGCAATACTGATATATTTAAACTATAAACAGCTGGCAAAGAAATTTCCTACCTTACTAATGTGCTCAATTATATCTCAATTAATACAAGGCAACTTTGGTAGGTATGTAAGAAAAACTTTATAAAGGCAACATGTGTACGGAATTTCACCAAACCTAATTTATTGTTTTCGGGGATTTTTTATGAAAATTCGCTACTATAACACACTTGCTGCGTACTGACTTTTATTTCTGCGAAAATGCGCTAAGGAACACGGTTGTTTTGAATTCGGCTTTATTGCTGTACTGATTGGTGCTCGCCATAGGTTTTCAAAATTTTCACATTGTATAAAGCAACAAATCCAAGGTTTTTAAACTTATAAACGTTCAGTGTAATAACCTGTACCTTATTTTAATTTGAGGTCAACATGTTTATTGTTTTTCGTAGTTTGTGGTTCATTGATTCTACAGAAGCACCTGTCATACATGTGGTCACCACAACAGATGTACAATTATTGGTTCTTTTAGCCCTCTTTTTTTAAACGCTTATGCTCGATCAAGGTAGATGTTAATAAACTTTGTGAAATTTAATAAAGCATATTTAAGCAAACATTCTTTTCCGAAGCCATAAAACAAGATTTCAGATTCACTGGGAGGTTGTTAACCACATCACAACCCCTAAGCCCTGAGCTGTTGTATTCTACATCGACAGCAGCCGCTGTGTGCCATCTGCTGTCCACGTCACGGCTCCAACTTGCCGGGATCAGCTGTCGCCCTGTGTACAGGGTGTCCAGTCTCAAGTTCACACGACCTATATCTGAGATGAAACAAATTTACTACTGAATTAATTCGACTATATGGTTAGGGTAACGAATCTAACCAAAAGTTAAAAAAAAAACAGTTTTAGTTAAAAATATGTTAAAGTTAAAATAGAAATCAGCAAAAATTATATTTTAACACATATTAATGCACAGTTTAAGCTACGCTATTATTTTTAGCAAATTAACCGTCTTGCATGTTAGGTACGTAGTACGTAGCCTAATTTCATTTACGTCAGAAGTAAAGTTACATAGTTAGGAGTTTTTTTTAGTGAATTTTTATTTTAAAAAAATCACTAATAGAGAGATATCGATGGTGAGACTTTGCAAAATTTTTTTTCAAATAAGCGCGAATTAGGACCCCTAGAACCCATATCCGGGGTCAGTTTCAATTTTTATATGTTTATATATATATATATATATATATATATATATATATATATATATATATATATATATATATATATATATATATATATATATATATATATATGTGTGTGTGTGTGTGTGTGTGTGTGTGTATCCGTCTGATAACTCAAAAAATAATTAACCGATTTCAATGAAACTCGGCAAGTGCCTTTCTTTTATTAATGGTTGGATGAGTTCGTTAGCCAAGAAAATCGGATGGGGTTTTCCGGGAAAATTTTGAGTTTTCTTTCAAAAAAAAATTTTTTTCTCCGAAAATAACAAAGCTGTTCTAATGAAATTTACTATATATGTTGCCTTGGGAGATGCCTTACTACGTACCGAAACTTAACTTTCTAAGTTTATAGAAAATTGAGTTATTCAAACTTTAAATTTTCTTACGAAAAAAAATTTTTCTCCGAAAATTAAAAAGTTATGTTAATGAAATTTAGTGTATATCTTGCCCTAGGAAAGACCTTACTACGTACCAAAATTAAACTTTCTAAGTTTATAGAAAATTGAGTTATTCAAATTTGAAGCATTTAATAAAAATTCACTACCATAACGCACTTGCTGCGTCCCTAGATTTTTAAAAATCTATTTGTTTATGATATTTATTTTAAAATGTCGAAAAAAAAAACATACAACGTTAAATCTGCAACAAGAGCGCGATGTAATCAGATTAATTGAGTTCCGGGAAACTATCAGATCAGTTGCTAATAAATTCAGTGTTGGCAATTCGACATATCCTAAAAAGGACATCATAACAGACTGTACAGCGGCAGATAATAGTTTAGAAAAAAGAAAAACCGTTGATTTAAGTGCTTATCCAGCAATGTCAAAAATGTTCCTTTGTACTAATGGTTTGTCCAGGAAAGATCTAAAGGTGGGCGTTATTTTTTTTAATTTATAATAATAATATTAAAAAAATTCGGGACGCAGCAAGTGCGTTATAGTAGCGAATTTTCATAAGAATTTTACACTCTTAAATATTAGTAAAGTTAATACTTTAAACCTACACAGCCCTTGAAGATCGATTTTAGAGCTCCTAGCACGAAAAAATCTTTCAAAAGTGTTACCATCGATCTCTCTATTATCAAAAAAATCTTGTGTTCTAACTCCTTTTGAAAAAAATGCCCAAAACTCAATCTTTCATGAAGCTAAAGAATTAAATTCTGATATATCTGTAGATAGTGTAAGTCTCTTGAAAAGAAACTTGTATTACAGTTACGGACCACAGTACTGACTTCCTCGAGGACGTAAATATTTAAACTCTACGAGATTTTTGGTATCAGCTAGATGGTTCACCAGCCCACTGCACCAGTCAAGTGACAACCGAACTTTCGCACATGCTTGAAGATTTTTTTAATTTCAACAACACACCACGAGGGATTACAGCCTAAATACTATCGTACCGTGGGGGTCGACAAGGAGGAAAGAGGCAACTTGTTAATTCTGGACTTGAAGGTTTGGAGGTTCGAGGGAGAAGGAAAAACATGTGCCGGCAAGGAGTTCCACAACTTGGAAGTCCTCGGGACAAAAGAGCGGGCATAACAACATGTTCTATGTCTGGTGACCTGGACAGTAAAAGGGTGCATTCGCTCTGTTCCCCTGGTAGATCTGTTGGGGGCAGCAGGTGGAGGAACTATGGAAGAAAGCTCCTCTGAACAGTGCCCGTGCAGATATCTATAAAAGAGAGAGAGAGAGAGAGAGAGAGAGAGAGGTCATCAACGGCACGTCGGTGGACAAGGGATGGCAGCCTTTGGGTGAAGGTAGGGTCACAGATGAGACGTATAGCTCTATTCTGAATGGAGTCCAGGATAGCGAGTATAGAAGCGGCAGCAGCACCCCAGATGTAGGAGCAGTATTCGAGGTTTGGTCTTATTTGTGAAGTATATAAAGTATAGAGATTAGCTGGTGAAAAATATTTGCGAGCCCAGAAGAGGAAACCTAATTTCTTAGCAGCCGCTACTGCAATTGATGTGACATGTTGGTGCCAATTGAGATTTCGATCTACAGAGATGCCAAGGACTCATTACTTTGAATAACTTGGTTGTTTATTGTGATGGGTCTAGGGCTGGTGTATCTCTTATGAGAAAGAAAGCAAGACTGTGATTTGGTGAGGTTGAATTGCACAAGATTTTTACTTCCCCAGTCTAATATTTTTTGGAGATCCACGGAGATAGAACCCTCCATGAGTCTGCGATCCTCATCTAGTTGGGCTAAAGAGACAGGCTTAGAATATTGTATATTGGAGTGGAGGGTGCTGTCGTCCGCGTAACTGTGAACTGGGTTGGATGTGCTAGAGAGGAGGTCATTGATGTGGAGAAGAAACAAAGTAGGGGCTAAAGCTGAACCTTGAGGAACTCCTGCATTAATTGGATACAGTTTAGAGGAATGGCCATCCAAGACAACAGAAATGCTCCGGTTGGAGAGGAAATTTGCTGTCCACGTACAGAGTTTTGGTGGTAGGCCATAGGCAGGTAGTTTATTGAGCAGCGCTGCGTGCCAGACCTGGTCGAATGCTTTGGATATGTCTAGAGCGACAATCTGGGATTCACCGTGTAGTTCCATAGACTTGTTCCAAGAATGGGTGACAAAGGAAAGGAGGTCGGCAGTTGATCTGCGCTGACGGAATCCATACTGCCTGTCGTGGATTAGACTGTGTTTTTCAATAAATTTTAGTATTTCGGTGTTTATATACTTTTCCATCACTTTAGAGATGACTGAAAGGAGAGAAATAGGGCTGTAGTTGCTAGCAAGCACTCTCGATCCTTTTTTGGGGACGGGTTGTACTCGAGCAGTTTTCCAGTTACTAGGGAATATACCTTTATTGTAAGATGTCTGAAACAGACGAGTCTGGACAGGAGCATGTTCTGGTGCGAATTTTTTGAGAACAATTGCTGGGATCTCGTCAAAGCCAGAGGCTTTCCTGGTATTAAGAGAAGAGAGCATCTTTCGTACCTTTCTAATTTTGAAAATGATATCAATCATTTTATGTGCGACATTGGGGACTGTTGGTGATTAAAAATTTGGAGGTGGCTTGAGAGTAGAATTGCCGGCGAACAACGAGGCAAAAAGTTCAACCTTGCCCAGGGCGGTAGAAACAATTTCATCCCCTGAGCCAAGAGGTGGGAACGTGCTCTTGCAGAAATTATTCCCAATAGATTTAGCAAGAGTCCAGAAGGGTTTGCTGCCGCTGAAGCTTAAGAGGACTTTGTTTTTGATGTGGTTATTAAACGTTATTAATCGTTGAATTCGTCGATAAGGTCCTTCGGTTTGGCCACGCTAGATCTTACCCCACTTGATTTTTATCTTTGGTGTAGGATGAAACAAATTGTTTACCTTACGCCCATTAATACCAAGGAAGAGCTTTAGAATAAAGTGAGGAGTGCATTCCTCTCTCTAGAGGCCTGTGAGAAGCAGCAACAGAACATCATGTTCTGACACAAGTCTTAGAATGTTTGAGAGTTGAAGAAGGACGCTTTAAGCAATTTAATTATTGATCTTTACTTTTGTGTTTAATTTCTTTGTTATTTCATTTGAGAATGTAGGGAACTGTTAATTGGGTTATTTGCTCTAGGTCCCCCAGCTGGTTTAGGGGTTGAAGGGACAACAATCTTCTTGATGTTTATGCACAAAACACTTTACCAAGCAGGCCTGAACGACCTGGCCTGATTTGAGCAGACTTGACCTAGCCTGACCTGACTTGACCAGAAAACGTTAGACACAACAGAAGACAGCACAAAAACATGCATTTTACAACAACAACAAAAAAGTGACAACAATGTGAGTCTAACCTTACCGTATGTGACCTACAACGAACTTATAATGTCAATAAACGAATTTCCACAACATAAAAATAGTATCAAAGTGCATATAAGGTAGTAAACTATCTATCTATCAACAATAAGAACCTCGGTGGTTCAGGGGTAAGAACGTGTGCCTCTGAACCGAAGGGTACTGGGTTCGATCCCAGGTTACTCCTTTCACTTTTTCAGTACATACTGTACAATTAACATCAACCGAGGTTCTGGCATTGTATTTGAGCAAGTTGAATGTCTGCACGTTCCGCCCTTCGGAGGGGGCGTAAAGCCGTCGGTCCCGTGTCCATGCGATGTTAGGCACGTTAAAGATCCCTACCCTCCTTACAGAAAGACAGGGGTTCGGCAAAATGTTCAGGATAGTGAGGTAAAACAGCTCCCTGGCGTCGGTGATTGGCCATAGTCGCGGAAATAGGCCGACGTTAAAGAAACAAAAACACTCACACAATACTCTATCAACAATCGATGTATGTAAAACTAGTTGGCCTCTAATACCCAGTATCACCGTTTATGGTGTAATTTTTGAGCCCTAAATAATAAACCAGATTGTTTTCGGCATTACTTGATCAGATAATTGATTGTTGAGGAATTAAAAATTGGTATTATGCCGCGGAGGTAAAATTTTACTTGCAATCTTTTGGTTCTTTGCTTATAAGTCAAACATTGCTGAGAATATGTATAACATCATATCGTACTTTTAGACAAAAAAATCATTGTATCTTGCTACTCTCATTATAAGAGCCTGGGTGGTTCAGTGGTAAGAACGTGTGCCTCTGAACCGAAGGGTACTGGGTTCGATGCCAGGGTACTCCTTTCACTTTTTCAGTACATACTGTACAATTAACATCAACCGAGGTTCTGGCATTGTATTTGAACAAGTTGAATGTCTGCACGTTCCGCCCTTCGGAGGGGGCGTAAAGCCGTCCGTCCCATGTCCATGCAATGTTGGGCACGTTAAAGATCCCTATTCTCCTTAAAAAAAGGCAGGTGTAAGATGAAACTATCCCCTGGCGTCGGTGATTGGCCATAGTCGCGGAAATAGGCCGACGTTAAAGAAACAAAACACACACAACTGTGAAAAAATAAACTTTGATTTTTGCCTTGTGATTGTTCAAGACCTACAAACTCACAGTATATCTTGGAGAATTCATTATCGTTTTGACCTTGCAAAATGATGTTTTTAAGAGTCCAAACGTAGTGCGTTATGGTAGAGCAACCAAGACTTTGTAAAACACAATTAATACAATATTTTTTCTTTACAAACTGCAACTGCTTCCGAATTTTTGTTTAAAAATCGACAATTTTGACACATAACTGACAAAAGAAACGTTGCTTCCTGCCTTGTGATTGCTCAAGACCTACGAACCTACCAACTTGGTTGTTTATGAAAGTCCTAATGCAATAAGTGTGTTATGGTAGCGAATTTATTTCAAACTCTGATAACCTAATTTTATATTATCATAACTAAGTGAAGATTGGAACCTGTGATGAGCACTGATAAATACACTTGGAGAACCCAAATAACCATAACATATTTTTAAAGGGTTGACGATCGTTTCACAAAAAATTGGCGTCATCAGGGTATGGAACATTTTAAGAGCCGTTTATAGAAAACTGCAAATTTCCCCCTTGAAAATGCTATATTTTTAAAAGCCGTCAGTTGCGATTTAAGAAATTTAACTCATATATTGTTTTTTGTCACAGATATAACTAAATGCATTTTTACAAATTAATAGATTGCAATATATTTTATAACTTCACAAGGCACTTTTCAATAGATCACCCTTGTTATGAAATTTTCACTTAGGCCGTAATGTCCTTGTGTTTGCGTTCAACCATTAGCTGAAAATAAAAGAAAAAAATTTGTTTAAAAATTTAAACCATTATCTTTATATTTCCACTAAACTACAGATGCAATGAGCCAAAATTCAGTTATTCTGAATAATTGTGGTCAAAGTTTTTTCGTAAGAAAATTTAACATAATTTGGAAAGTGATGTTACAGTTTGATATTCATTGTTTTTAGAAAAGGACATTACTGTGTAGTTTAAAGTGAAACAAAAGAAACAGAGATGGGTATGTTAGATGATTTAGTCGTTGTCTGTTTGTAACCTACGGAATGCCACAGGATTTACGTGACTTTTCGTATTGAGTTCTTAGAAAAATTCAGATGCTTTGGTGTGAACTGTTTAGAAAAATCAGCTACTTAAATTTAACATAACAAAGTTTAAACAGGTCCAATGATATGTTTTTTTATATTTCAACAACACACCATGAGGGCTTACAGCCTAAATACTATCGTACCGTGGGTGTCGACAAGGAGGAAAGAGGCAACTTGTTAATTCTGAACTTGAAGGTTTGGAGGTTCGGAGGAGAAGGAAAAACATGTGCCGGCAAGGAATTCCACAACTTGGAAGTTCTCGGGACACAAGAGCGGGCATAACAAAATGTTCTATGTCTGGTGACGTGGACAGTAAAAGGGTGCATTCGCTCTTTTCCCCTGGTATATCTGTTGGGGGAAGCAGGTGGAAGAACTATGGAAGAAAGCTCCTCTGAGCAGTGCCCGTGCAAATATCTATAAAAAAGACAGAGGTCACCAACAGCACGTCGGTGGGCAAGGGATGGCAGCCTTTGGGTGAGGGTAGGGTCACCGATGAGACGTATAGCTCTCTTCTGAATAGAGTCCAGGATAGCGAGTGTAGAAGCGGCTGCGGCACCCCAGATGTGGGAGCAGTATTCGAGGTTTGGTCTTATTTGTGAAGTATATAAGGTATAGAGATTAACTGGTGAAAAGTATTTGCGAGCCCGGAAGAGGAAAGCTAATGTCTTAGCAGCCGCTTCTACAATTGATGTGACATGTTGGTGCCAATTGAGATTTCGATCCACAAAAATGCCAACAAGTGAAAAGGATTCATTACTTTGAATAACTTGGCTGTTCACTGTGTTGGGTCTAGGGCTGGTGTATCTCTTATGAGATATAAAGCAAAACTTAGATTTGGTGGGGTTGAATTGTACAAGGTTTCTACTTCCGCAGTCTAATATTTTTTGGAGATCTACGAAGACAGAACCCTGCAAGAGTCTGCAATCCTCATCTAATTGGGCTAAAGAGACAGGCTTGGAGTATTGTATATTTGAGTGGAGGGTGATGTCGTCCGCGTAACTGTGAACTGGGTTAGATGTGCTAGAGAGGAGGTCATTGATATGGAGGAGAAACAAAGTAGGGGCTGAAGCTGAACCTGGAGGAACTCCTGCATTAATTGGATACAGTTTAGAGGAATGACCATCCACGACAACAGAAATGCTTCGGTTGGAGAGGAAATTTTGCTGTCCAGGTACAAAGTTTTGGTGGTAGACCATAGGCCGGAGGTTTATTAAGCAGCGCTGCGTGCCAGACCTGGCCGAATGCTCTGGATATGTCTAGAGCGACAATCTGGGATTCACCGTGTAGTTCCATAAACTTGTTCCAAGAATGGGTGACAAAGGAAAGGAGGTCGGCAGTTTATCCGCGCTGACGGAATCCATAGTGCCTGTCCTGGATTAGACTGTGTTTTTCAAGAAATTATAGTAATTCGGTGTTTATATACTTTTAGGAAACTTTTAGGAATTCGCTAAAATAGAATAAACAAAGATGGATATATTAAACGATTTAGTCGGTTAGTGTTTCTAACCTATGGAATGTCACATAATTTGAATGACTCTTCATATTGAGATGATAGAAAAATTTAAACGCTTTGGAGTAGATTCTTCATAGCGATCAGCAAGTTCAATTTAACGTAAGTAAAGTTAAACAGGTCCAGTGATATGCTTAGAAGATAAGGTAAATCGTAAATTACAAAACTTATGAAAATTCGCTGCTATAACGCATTTTTATTTATTTACATCAGATCAACCACAATAATCTCTATTTTACAAAACGGTGGTAAAATAAAACAAACTACATAGGTACAGGGTTATTAATTATAAATTACCCACCCCTTATCATCGTTATTATTGCCTATAGAAAAAAAGTTTCAATAAAAGTTGTGTGGTTATGATTGAAATTGTTAAACTGTTATCAAAAGTACAGTGGCGTGCTTATTTCAGGGAATACAAAAAGGAATTAAATCTTTTTTAAATGGGATACCCTGTATAATATTAAATTTTTGAAATGCACTTTTTTGCTGATTTCAAAAATGTACCAATGTTACCCCTAACTCAAATCCTTTTTGAGTTGTTAGACGTCGAACATGTTAGTAAAACTAGTTACTCTATATATGAAAAACTTTTTTGTGTATGTTGTGACCTCCCCGTGAACTCATTTACTCACATGGAAAAGTTAACATTGTTAAAGTAAGCTTACAAATGACAGCTATTATGTTTGAAAAATGTCATTTCTTTAATGAAACAGTCAAAATGGTTTACTTCATTGATTGTTGTTGCCCTTACTTGGTGAAACTGGCCCATACTACATACAGACTTGGAGACTACTTCTCTGGCTTCACTGTTGGGTTTTGTTTTTGTAGGTGAAGAGCGTAGCCAGCGCGTAAGCTAACTGGAGCAAGAAACCCTTATGAATTATAGATGTCCTCGGATGTCCTTCAAGGTTTGTGTGACTAGTTTCGCTACCAGCGAAATTAAAACTGGAGGTATTATTCACCTTTCGGTAAATATTTTTGAACGTATTTTCTGATGGTGTTGGACTTTTTGCCGCACGCTTATTTTTGTATTTTTTTTTATAGAAGAAGTAAATGTTTGGACTTTTCCTTCCTCACTGTCAACCATTTTGATTATTTTATTATCGAAATGTCACTTATCAATCATAATAGCAGAACCTCGGTGGTTCAGGGTTAAGAACGTGTGCCTCTGAACCGAAGGGTACTGTGTTCGATCCCAGGATACTTCTTTCACTTTTTCAGTACATACTGTAATATTAACATCAACCGAGGTTCTGGCATTGTATTTGAGCAAGTTGAATGTCTGCACGTTCCGCCCTTCTGAGGGGGCGTAAAGCCGTCGGTCCCGTGTCCATACGATGTTGGGCACGTTAAAGATGCCTACCCTTCTTACAGAAAGACAGGGGTTCGGCAAAATTTTCAGGATAGTGAGGTGAAACTGCTCCCTGGCGTCGGTTATTGGCCATAGTCGCGGAAATAGGCCGACGTTAAAGAAACAAAACACACACACACACAACCATAATAGCGGTCATTCTCAAAGCTTCCTTTCACAACTTAACTTTTCCATATTTACAGTACCTAGTTTTACTGTCCTATTCGACGATTAGTAACTCAAAGAGGGTATAAGTTAGGGGTAATATATGGCATATTTTTGATATCAGGAAAAAAGGTAATTCCAAAAACTTTATAACATACAGGTAAGTATCCCATTTAAAAAAATATTTTTTTGTATCCCCTGAAATCTGCACGCCACTATTCTTTTGATAGCATTTTAGCAAAATTGAGTAATGAACACATAACTTTTTTATACTTTTTTCTATAGGCAATATTAACGATGATAAGGGGTGGGTAATTTTTAATCAATAACCTTGTACATAACATATCGAGAACAAAAGATCGCTCTGTATCTTATTAGTGTTTACATTTACGTTATTGGTCTCTCTCTCTCTCTCTCTCTCTCTCTCTCTCTCTCTCTCTCTCTCTCTCTCTCTCTCTTTACACACACACGCATATATATATATATATATATATATATATATATATATATATATATATATATATATATATATATAGACATAGACATAGACATAGACATAGACATAGACATAGACATAGACATAGACACAGACACATTTATTTCACCACTTTTTACGCTTAAAAATTCAATAATTGTGGTCCAAATACACTAGCAAAAAATCCAAGTTGTAAAAATACAAAGTAAAATACACAGACATATAAATTAGTTAAAATTCACTATACAATAAGTGAACCTTGTAAAATACAAATTACTGCATTTGCGAGATACAAAGACTATAGCACTATGGAGGCATCCATGTACTCACGGACTGAATAGTAAGCGTTTTGCTTAAAGTAATGCTTTATAGCATTTTTAAATTTCCCATAATCTAAGGACTTTATGTGAACTGGTAACTTATTATATAAGGCGATATGCAAAGAATTATTTACCGATTTTTGTAGTCTAAATCTCTGCGGTCGTATTAAACTAGCCGATCTTGTACTATAGTTATGGTATGCAGAATTTACCAGATAATCAAATTTATCCCTGTGTATATTTAATAACTGACTAAAGATGTATATCGTGGGAAGAGTCATAATTCCCAGACTAATAAAGTACGGCTTACAGTGTTCACGGCAGCCAACTCCAGCAATCAACCTAAGCACTTTTTTTTGAAGCCTGAAGATTTGTATAGAATTTGATGAATTGCCCCACAAATGAGTGCCATACGATAGGTGGCCGTGAAATAGGGAGAAATAGGCTGCCATAACTGAACTTCTGTCAACCGAATTCCTCAACCTCCTGATAACAAAAATTGGGATTGACAACTTACTCTTCAACAGAGACATATGAGCATCCCACTTAAGGGCTCCATCTATAGTAATGCCAAGAAGGTTAGCATCATTTTTCGACGACACCTCAGGAGGTGTGGAAAATATTACCGTAACAGTTTTTTCTGTGCTTAATTTTAAGTTGTTCTGTGTAAACCACAGTTCTGCCAACTTCCCGGTAGAGATCATTTCAACGTTCAGCTTTTCTGGGTCGCAACTTTGGCAAATAAGCGACATGTCATCAGTGTAACAGACGCAGCGACTCCGTGACATGAAATCGAATAAATCGTTTATGTAGACTATGAAGATATATATATATATATATATATATATATATATATATATATATATATATATATATATATATATATATATACATGAATTTATATACATGAACATAACATATGTATTTCAACGTTTGAAAATTTGGTGTTTAAAATATAAAAATATTCGGAAATTTAAGCCAAAACAAAACAATTTTAAGAGCATACGATCATATATAAATTGCATAGATATACTGAAATTATTAGTTATAGGAAACAACTATGGATAGTTAACGGAATATAAAATTGAAGTGTTGCCAGTGTTAGAAAGATTTTGAGCTTTATTTCGGTTTTGCATTGTATTTCAGCCAAAATTGCATCGGTTGCAGACATATATCTTTTGGTGAGATGCATTGTAAAATGTATATATTAATAAACTAATAATAAAAATAATAATAGATAATGACTTAAGTATCAACGAACTATCAATCCACAGTGCGTACTACAATTTAGTAGCATAACACGGTGTCCATGCCCAACAGTGTGAAGATGAGATACACATGATCATGCCAGACCCCGTGATACTTAGATGTTCTTTAAGCATATCTTCTCATACACTCTTCTAACCCTGCTATTATACTATAACACGAATTGATGAAGATTGTAAACCGTGTTTCGACTCTTATTTACTGGTATTAATGCACAAGTTAATCAGACAAGTAAGTAACACGTGAAGGTTTGCGTAAATTCCAAGGTTCGGGATTCTCAAGTCTTGTCTTTCCACATAACACATCGGGTGGGCGATATAGAATGGATTAAGTAGTTCCAGGCTTAGCTCCTGTTAGGACATGTGATGAAATAACTACATATGTCTAGCACTTCTCCTAGCCCAACATTCTAAAGATGAGACATACCTGATCATACCAAACCTCGTGGAGTTCACCGGGATACGCATATGTTATTTGAGCATACACCTTCTCATAGACTATTCCACCCCGGCTATTATATTACAGCACAAAGCACAAATTAAAAGATAATGTCAACATTGTTTCTCGTTGGTGCTGGTGTTACTGCACAGGCTCATCAGACCTGTGACACGTGAATGTTTCCGTGAACTCCAAGGTTCCGCATTTTCAAGTCTTGTCTTTCCCGATAACGTTTCGGGTGGGCGATATAGAATGGATTAAATATTTCCAAGATCAGTTTCTATTAGGAAATTCGATGAAATATGTATAATGTGAAATAGCCAAATGAAATAAATTCAGTATCTCAATTATTGTGCATACTTATAAAAAATCATCGCAACCCCAAAATTTTTAAATAGGAAGTAGGGGCTTGTGTTACCCTATTTGAAATATCTTAATTTTCCATCAAAAAAATTCTATGGTTTTAAAATCTATTGCAAAAAATAACAGTAAAAAAGTTCATCTGACTGACGAATTTCGCTACAACACACTAAAAAAGTAATAACTGTTTCGTTCTTGACAATGAGACAGCATGCAAAAACAATTTCAATATTCTTTTTCTATGATACCAATTAAAAAGAAGAAATAAGAAGTTATCAACATTCTTCATAATTGGAAATGTTTTTTTCCCTCCCTCAGCGCTCGTCCGCGGCTTTGCCGCCCCGATAGCACCGCAACCTTTGGTTTATTGTGCATGCCCTTAGTCTTTTTACTCCACCCATTCCAAAATCACTGTGCCTTGAACAAGTCGGCACAGCGATTGGTAGGGTGAAGTTTTGTAATGCTCTGTCTCTGGTCTAGATTGACCGTAGATCAGTTGTCTTTTGCGGTCCAGAGCTTTACACTCGCACAAGATGTGCTGGGCTGATTCCTGGCCCTCGCCGCTGGGTCTGCATGCGAAGTCCCCCCTCGAACCGTCCCATTTTATGCAGCTGTTTCTTGACGGCCATTCGTCCCGTCAAGAGATCTGTTACATTTCTGAGCTGTCCTCTGCTAAGATTTAGCAGCCCCACAGCTCTCTTGGAACTGGGTTCGTCAATTAATGACTTCCCATGTCTGAGCCCTGGACAGTACACCTTGTGTTGGTTTCTGACCCAGGACTTAATGCCTCCACTGGCAGTGCTCTTTGTCACGCCCAGAGCCGGTTCTGGTCCCATAAATGGTTCTGCTGACCTTCTCTTCGCGAGGCTGTCAGCTTCTTCATTGCCTTTGACCCTCGAGTGACCCATCACCCAGATGAGAGTGACCTCATTCTGTCCAGCCAGGTCGCTCGTCTCGTCTCGGCACTCATTCACCAGCCAGGAATTTACACTTGTGCTACTTAGGGCCTTAAGGGCTGCCTGGCTGCCAGTGGCTATGAGGATCCGCTTGTTGTTGTAGCCCCTCCTCTTTTTCTCCCGCACACAGAGCAGGATGGCGTACATTTCGGCCTAAAAGACCGCTGCATGGGCTCCGATGGAAATACTATGACTTACCCACGGTCCTTCCGAATAAACACCCCCCGTCCCACACTCCCCGCCGGATCCGTTCGTGAACCAGACGAACGCGTCCCGTGGTATGTCTGGCGTCTCCTCCCGTCATGCCTCTCGGTCGGGGATTTCTACTGCAAAATTGTTTTCCCTGCAGATTCGCGGGCTCGCGAGGTCTCTCATTTCTAGCATAGGCTCCTTCACGATCTCCTGAATTGTGCAGTGGCTCCTGGAGCCTGGGTTAATCTTCAGCCTACCATTGCAGGCTAGTCTGTATAGTCCTAGCCTGGCCTCCCCCATAATAACTAAGTGTAGCGGGGGCAGATCCAGCAACACCTCCATGGCGGCTGTTGGGGTTGAAGACATGGCCCCTGTGATGCCTAGATAAGCCATCCTTTGGATCTTGCCTAATTTTTGTTTGGCACTGGATTGAGTCACCTTAGGCCACCAGACCAGTGCCGCGTATATTGTCGATGGTCTGTTAGGAAATGTTAGTTATGTTTAAAACGCCTTAGCAACTTGCTGTGTGACAGTAACCTCATGACAGTAGTTATTTAACAGAAATGCATAAAATAGCAATTATACAAATGATTGGTTACGGAGATAAAATACGATCACAGATCGAAGTTGCTCGTCTATTTCAAGAAAATTCCCGACGTGCCGCCTATATCCTAAGGGACAATTAGTTAAATTAAAAAGCAATTTTGCCACCTTGAGCATGTAAGGTAGATACAACAAATCGTTCTAATACACTGAGTATTGATACCAAATTGGACGTAGTGCTTAAGTTTGAGAACAAACCACATACATCGAGTCAACATGGAGCCACAACATTCGATGTTAGCCATTTATCGATTCTTTGAATGTAAAAGAAATTAAAACGTATATCCTATAAATTGACATAAAGTCAGAAGCTAATGGAAGACGGTTTTGATAGAAGAACGTCTTTTGTAAACAAATGATGCAAATCTTAGACAACAATGTTATCACACTAGAACATGTTTTGTTTTCTGATTTGTGCAGTTTTACATTTCACGGCCATGCTAATAGTCAAAATAATCGCTTTTGTTTTAAAGAACACTACACTGGATGAGAAAATAACATACACAATACCATGAGAAGGTTAGTGTTTGCGCAGAAATGGCTGGAAACCATGGCATTGCTCCCTTTTTCATTGATGGCAATTTGAATGGAGATAATTATTGAGCACTGCTCCAAAATAGTGTTATACCAACTTTGGGAAATTTTTACCCTGATCGAGCAAACCCACAAGTTCCAGCGAATTTGATATGGTTCCAACAGGATGGAGCACCAGTACATTATCAAATCAATGGAAGGAAGGGAGAAAGTTGTCGACCAACATCACGCGACGCAGAAACTGTTGAGTAAGTACAAAAGTGAAATAAAGATGCTCCATCCGCCGTGAGCCCTTTTCCAGCAAGTTCAACAGCGTGTCAAAAAATTACAAAAACTAAATCGTCAATTTAGAACTTCCGACCTATAAGGCATCTACAATTTCTACACAACGATTTACCATTAAGGAAGAATATGTCTCAATAATTTTCAAATCAGTGTCATAATTAAAAAGTTCGGGACGCAGCAAGTGCATTATAGTAGTGAATTTTCATAAAAAATGTAGACTATTAGTAAGGAATATTATTAAAACTAATTTTTTAATTTAAAAGGATCTTGGAGATTGGTTTTAGAGGTCCCAGTAAGCGATTACTTGAAGAAATGTCTATTTTCTATGGAGCTAGAAAATTAAAATTTGGTACATATATGTAAATACTGCAAGTCGCTTTAAAAATTGTGTTACAAATTTTATTAGCTACAAAACTTTTCCAGAAAAAAAAGTATTATTTACAGACAGAATGTACGTGGTAAATTATTAATATGGCAGATATTTTTCCTTATTAATTGCTTGGATGGTTTGGTTTTAGTCAACCCAATCGAACTAGTTTCTGCACACAAAACAACCAAAAAAGTATTTTACATAGGTTTTACGATGGCTCAACATTGAAGATTATAGATTAATGGGAAATTGAGTTATCGGATTTGAAATATTTTTAGGAAAATTCTCTACCACAACGAACTTGCTGCACCCAGACCCTCTGCATCGCTTATTTACTGTTACTGTATACATACTTTTTAAAATGATAAAGTATTGTAGCTTTCTAGGTGAGACTGACAAACAAGGTACTCTCAAATTTATTTTTGGAAAAATATTTTAAACAAATGAAATGAGGTAACAATTTAAACATAAATTGAAAATCTTGGTTCGTGGCTTCGTGACAAGAGTTCTCCTCCCCCTTCTACAGGCCTACAACCACCCTCAATGCATAAACAGGAACAATATAAACAAGTAAAATTTCTTCCGAACAACCCCCCAAGAAAGTTGATGGACCTACGCTGAATAAGGGCTCTGAGCGAAGTAAACGGGATTTTAGGTAAGTATAGCTGCAAAATGGGTAAACGGTAGCTTATAAAGGTCCAGCTAAGCTGGTTTTTTCGAACTTTCCGCTCACATTTCCTTTTTATCTTCTTCCCTGCCCACCACCCCTATTCACCCCTGGTCCTGTAACTTTCGTAGGGGCCGTTTGCAAGAAATCTTTCTTGTGGTATGTGCATCCAGAAAGGG
Source organism: Tillus elongatus (assembly GCA_964006375.1). NCBI lineage: Eukaryota > Metazoa > Arthropoda > Insecta > Coleoptera > Cleridae > Tillus > Tillus elongatus. The sequence goes on from OZ023262.1 coordinate 69,933,057, forward strand.
TTTTATGTATGTTTCTGAATATTTATTTTGAAAAGTCGCCTATGTGCTAAACTGCAAATTTACCGAAAATTTAATTTTTATTTCCAAAAGGAATGTACCTGCTAAATTATAAACGTGGCAGGTATTTTTCCTTATTAATCGCCTGGATGAATAGTTTAGTCAACTGAATCGAACCAGTTTCTGCAAACCAAATAACAAAAAAGGTTTTTTAAAAGAAATTTGTAGTTATTTTTGAAATCCAGTACCCACGCTGCGTTTATATGGGTTTTACTATGTATCAAAACTGAAGACTCTAGTTTAATGGGAAATTGAGTTATCACTATTTGAAATATTTTTACAAAAATTGGCTACCAGAACGCACTTACTGCACTTAAACTCTTTTCAACACTTATTTGCTATTACTGTACCCATACTTTTTGAAAATGAAATAAATATAAACAGTACAAAATTTTGAAATTATAATTTTAATAATTTACATCTGATTATATATGTAATTTAAGCTGCGTTATGATATTATGTAGTTTCATTTATTTCAAATGTTCCATAAAGAGTAAAAGCTAAGAATAAAGAAACCATAGGTACCTAGGTACTCTAGGTATTATACTTATATTAGTTTGAGGTAGGTATATTTCTTCTTGAAATGTTTCCTGTGTTATGTCAAACTATAAAATTTACTGTTTATGATGTTTGGACTATACTATATAATTTTTTCTGAATATCTCACCAGGCTTTTTTCTTGACACTTCTAATGCGTAATATCTAAATTTTTCTGTCTTTATTTTCACTCTCTGCCAAATAGTTGTATTCCAATTATCTGTTGATAGTGATGTATTATTTTCTAGTGATTTAATGTACTCTCTTATATCCCTTTCTCACAACTTGTCATTCTACGCACTTGATTTTGTTTTTACTACTAATATCAGACTTATCGTTATGGATACACACTTAGTTAAAATGTTAAAAAGTTTTGCTTCTATTTCGTCCATATAACTATGGTAACAATTGAACTAAATACTGAATTTTCTTTATATTAGACTGATTTAGCCCAATCTAAAAGCTCACATTTGCTCATATTTTATAGTTTTCAAATGATTCCATGCGCGTGTATTTAAAAATGTGCATTCTTGTTACCTGTCGTGGAGCAACAGACTCTACCTCAACAAAATTCCCCTTACATCCACCTTAATTGTTCTTTTATATTTTCATTTTGTTTCTATGCTGAAAATGAATTATCGGAGAACATATTTCAATATCAATGATATCATAACAATATATATATATATATATATATATATATATATATATATATATATATATATATATATATATATATATATATATATATAGGGTATCCGGTAATTACACCGAAAACGCCTAACTGTAGATTCGTCTGATCAAATGATGACAATTGATCGAAAAAAAAATTAAAAAAAAAGGAGTTTTTTGTTTATAACTCAGTAAAGAATAGAGAGATGTCAACGGATTTTGACAACTGAGTTTAGACACATTATTACTGGAAAATCTAACAAATTTGGCAAACCGGAAGTAGATTTTTTGCTTCCGGGGTATACTTGTAATAGCCAGAACTTTAACACATGTTAATTTTTCTAACCTAACTTACTTCTTTATGAAGCTGCGTTCATTCTCTAAAACTTTTGTCTCTTAACAAATTTGTCTAAAGTTAACCGTTTTGATGGTTTCTCGCAAATTATTGATACAAATTTGTATAGCTTGAAAATCATTCTAATACCGTTAGCCGAATTACATACAACTCAAAAAAAGACACATTTACCTCAAATGTGAAGAATAAGGCAATTTCAAATTTATTAAGTAAATGAATTTGTAATAATAAAAACCTAAACAAAAATTAAACTAATATCAGAAGCGTAAAAAATTGAAAAACATTATTTTAATTATAAAACAAAAAAAAGTAATATTAAACAAAATTAAAAAACTATCATAATAGGTGTTCAAAGTATTCGCCATTTTGCCTAATACAAGTATTTGCTCGGCGCAGAAGTGAATTTCTTACATTACTAAAAACACCAGAAATTTGACGTATATCGTCAGCAACTGCTACTATTCTTTCTCATAACTCCTCCTGGGTTTCAACAGGCGTACGGTATACTTTCTCTTTCAAGGTGCCCCATAAGCAAAAGTACTACCAATATATCTTCTAGGGTAGTTTTGTTGATATAGTTCATTACAACAAGCGTGAAATGGGGTGCAGCCTCGTCGTGCATAAAAATTAAGTCTTGTCGAATTTGCAAAAAAAAAGGTCTTCAAGCAATGGCGGCAATCTGTTCATTATAAAGTCCAAGTGAACAGGTCCAGTTAATGGAGAAGGTATAACCACTGGACCGATTAAATTGTCACCAACAATACCTGCCCAAACGTTAAAGTTAAATTGCTGTTGGAAAGAAGATGGGCGAATAGCTTTTGGATTTTCATCATTCCAAACATGTAAATTATGAAAGTTAAACACACCATTTCTTATGAAACATGCTTCATGTGTAAAAAATATATTACCCAAAAAGACAGAAAACCAGCCTCGCGTTGGCATCAACGCTATTAGTTTTTTTTTGTTATTAGTGCAAAGAAGAAAGTCTAAATATAATAATCCATTTATTTTTATTTGATTTTATATCATATCTTCTTTTTTGGCGCGTTTGAAAATATTACCATCCGAAGAATTGGTATAAACTGTAAAATCATAACTAGCAACACTGGCGCGAAACAGTTGTTGTTGACAGTTTGAGGTTATGTTTTACCGGCAAAACGTGAAGTGACAATATTCATTTATATTCGTGTTCCAAAAAATGTAAGTATATGTTGTTATTTATTAAGAATTATTGACTGCTAGAATACACTCTTAACTTGTTGCACCCGCGATGCAAAAGATATAAAAGTTTCCTTTTTTAACAGAAATAAAGAGCTAACGTTCCGAAACTTTGCAAAAGTAAGAAGAAATCAAAACCAAACTTAAATTATTTGTTTTTAAGAGTGTAATGATTGTTAGGTTAAAATAAACGATAACTTAAATTGGTTGCACCTGCGATCTCGATGTGAGATCGCGGGTGCAACTTTTTTTCACGTAACCTTTTTGTGTGATTAATTATACATTTCGTTGTTTTGTTAAACCTTGACTAATAATATATTATGCTGAAGACGATTGATGATATATATTTAATATGTGTGTCTATATTATATTCTGTATTTTTTTTACAGAAATATCTGTTAAAATGACAACAGAGCAACATAAGGAGACTGCTTCGCAGAAATATAGGCGGAAATGAAAAGAAAATCCTGAGCTTCATGCTGAACACTTCCAACGGGAAAGGGCTCGTGATTCCAAACGGAGAGAAGTAATGAAAATGAACATGGAGACAGATGTAGATTTGAAAATATTGGCTAGAATCAGATCCAAAGAAAGAATGCAGGCAACTAGAAAGCGATGTAAGGTAGAACAATTTAAACAAACATCTACTAGATACAGCAGTCCTCGCACACTAGGGAAGGCTGTGGCAAAAATAAAACGTAATCTACCAGCCAGTCCCACCAAGGCAGTGGAAGTTGTAAAAAAATAGCTTCTGAATTCAACATTGCTGCATTTGACAAAAATGACGCTCCTAAAGCAGCGCCTCGAAAGCTAACGGATGGAGGGAAAAAACTGATTTGTGATTTCTATAATAGGGATGACATTAGCAGACAAATGCCTGGCATAAGAGATGTGAAAACAGTCAAGTCCAATACAGGAACGAAAATGCGAATCCAGAAAAGAACAACGATTATGAGCATTCGAGAAGCCTTCGAAATGTTTAAAGAAACTCATCCTGAAATATCTATAGGCAAGACTGTTTTTTATAATGAGAGACCAGCTCACATTCTGCCAATTAATGATACTCCTCATAATGTTTGCGTGTGTACAACGCACTCAAATTATATTAATCTTCTTCTGGCTATTTCGAAACATGCGACAGACTTTCCCAAAACTCACCAAGAGCTTCTGAAACAGGTATCATGTAGTGTCGATAATGAAGACTGCATGTCCAGTAGTTGCGATGCATGTAAATAATCCAACATTTGGAATATTACTCTAGATTCCAATCCCTGTGTTAATTGGAAGGCCTGGATCTTTCAGAACCAGAGACCAAAACAGATCGTAATTAGCAAACCTTTCAATGAAGCACTAGACGAACTACATGACAGCACTGGTAAATTCAAGCTACATTCTTTTGTTAAAAATGTACAATCCGATTACTTCCAAAACGCAAAGAAGGCCTGACCAGTGAGAAAGCTGTCATACAAATAGATTTTGCCGAGAACTACGCGTTAATTAGTCAAGACGAAATACAATCAGCACATTGGTCTCATGCACAAGTCACGCTTTTCACGTGTTGTATTTGGACTACCGACAAACTTCATTCATTGGTCATAGTAAGTGATGAACTAAGTCACAATAAATATACTGTGCATCTCTTCCTGCAAAAAATATTTGAGTACATCAAGTCAGTCTCTGATAACATTACATATTTGTATATCTTCAGCGACAATTGCGCCGCTCAATTTAAGAATCGATATGTAATGGCAAGTATGAATTCACTCAAAGCAGAATATGGATTCGATCACCTCGAATGGAACTTTTTCGCTGCCTCACACGGACAAGGTGCCGTTGATGGAATTGGTGGAAGTGTCAAAAGATCAGTGTGGATCGCGGTTAAGTCTAGGAAAGCCATCGTTACCAGTGCCCTCGAATTCTATAATTTAGCACGCAGTCTCTCTAAGAACATCATCTTTAAATTTGTAGCAAAGGAAGAAGCTAAAGAAAAGATAGCCATGCTGGATGATCAATGGGAAGGGCTGAAAAATATACCAGGTATTCAATCCAAACATTTCTTCCTCTGAAGAGGCTCATAACATTTCTGTGGCGCGCACCTCACTGTCTCATTTTAAATGCACATTGGTTTTGAAGCCGCCAAAACCCACCGCTAATACAGATAGTGATTGGGCCGATGACGATTTGGAACCTCTTACAAATCACAAATTACGAAAAATAATTCCGGGTCCTGATATATCTGTTCCTTCAGTTTCGGATCAGAGCAAATCTTTATTGCCACTTAAAAAGAAATTGCGCGTTTCTGATGTTTACAGTGATTAAGACACTGATTCAGACAATGAATTTATAAATGACGAAACTCCATCAACGTCTCTTCAAGCTTCAAAATTATCACCAGAAGCATGTCCTGAAACTGCTACTCTGCTACTGTCCAAGCTACTGTCTTACCGAAAAATATTTGCGCTGGTGTGTATCTGCTCATACAATTGCTCTGCAAAACCGGCAAAAAAAATACTCAATATCGTTATGTGGGGTTGTGTCAGAGTGATATGGATGAAGATGGAGAAGTTAGAGTACAATTTATGACGACGGTTGATAGCAAACGATTTACAGAAATCGTTAATTACATAGCAGACGTGCAGTTTGATGATATTATCGCGAAGTTGGAAGCGCCAAAGAAAAAGACTGATGGAAATAATATGTTCATAGAATTTTCGGCAATTATTGACGTATTTCAAAAGAAATAATTAATATAAGCGACGAAAAAGTATTATTGTTAGTAATAAGTATGGTTTGATCTCTTATTTTGTTCCTATATAAGTAAAATTGATGTTTATGTTCACTTAAATTAGACTGGTTGCACCCGCGATAATTTGGTGCTGCACCCATGATTATTAAAAAAATTAATCATTCATTGCTTATTTTTGTTTTGTTTAGAGTTTTTATTTTATGTTCTTTGTTACTTTAATACATTTCAAAATATTAAGGCATAACATATTAGATGTATTAGATTTAACAGATTTATGTGTTTTTTGTTTGTGATCTGGAAAGGTTGTGCCCAAATTGTTGCACCCGCGATGGCAATTTGAACCTTTCTCCCGGCTTTTAAAGTATCATATTAAAATTTTTGTTAATTAATATAAAGTAAACATATTAAAATGTAGTCTTTTAAAGACTAATTTAATTAAAAATGTTTTTATTTAATTAGGTTAAACTAAAACAGGCGTCTAAATGTTGCACCCGCAATAATGGAATGACACCTTAGTCTTCTATCAACAGATGCGAATGTTGTATGATGAGTAGTCCGTTGGTTTGGGTACTTTTCAGCGTACAGCCGAGCAGGAGTGGGACAATTCATATCAGCTTTGCCCAATATGAGATGCATGTCCGTATGTTCAGAAAATGTGTATTCCATAGTTTCAACAAAGTCAAAAAAATGTAATAATAACAAAAGAAATGAAGGTAATAAAAATGCAAACGGTAAATTAAGACAGTGAACTGACGTTAGCTGTCAGATTATAAAATACGGCTTGCACGAATATTTTATTGTTTTATTGGTTTCAAAAATATCCATTTTCTCGAAAACGGTTAACTTTAGACAAATTTGTTAAGAGACAAAATTTTTAGATAATGAACGCAACTTCAAAACGAAGTAAGTAGGGTTGGAAAAAATTAACACCCGTAAAAGTTCTGGCTATTACAGTTATACCCCGGAAACAAAAAACCTACTTTCGGTTTGCGAAATTTGCTAGGTTTTTCACGAATAATGTGTCTAAATGAGCTACAACTAGTTGCCAAAATTCGCTGATATAACTCAATTCTTTACCGAGTTATAAACAAAAAACTGTTTTTTTCTTAAACTTTGGAGGGTATAACTTAAAAACTAAAAACTTTTTACCTAACTTTTTTTCGATAAATCGTCATCACTTGATCACAGGAATCTACAGTTAAGCGTTGTCGGTGTAATTACCAGACAGCCTGTATGTATATATATATATATATATATATATATATATATATATATATATATATATATATATATATATATATATATATATATATATATATATATAAATTCAAATTCGCGCTTATTGGATAAAAAAATGTGCAAAGTGTCAACATCTATACCAATCTATTAGCGAATTTTATTATTGAAAATTCTAACAAACATATGTATGTGTATCGGACCAACTGAGGACCTGTCTATAACAAATTTGATGTCTGTTTCCTTTAAAATCACAGGCGGAAGTAACTTTAAATAGTGCCATGGCAAAGATCTGTGCTGAATTAAATCGTATCAGGTCCCAGGGGAACAGCTGTATATATGTTATCTACTACCTGCATTGTCCCTTTTGTCAGCTTATGTTTGCGTTTTTCACTTCAGTAACTCTACATTTAGATATAATTATTATCATCTGCATCGGAAATGTACACGCACACACATGATTTTTTTTGCACTTGCCATTGCCGACCTGTTGCAAGTAAAATTTACACAAAAACTAATTAACTACGAGAACAGAGTTAAGCTGTTGTACCTCATGGCATCTGTTGCAGATTATCACCTGAAAACATATTACCCACAAACATGCTGGGTAGCTTAATGCATTATGCGGTTGCTTCCATGAATTTTTTTCGTTTATGCAACAATGTAAAGTGTTAGGGCAGGATAAATTCTGCTTTAAATTACCCAAACTTTTTATTTACTTCACTACCTATAATTAGGATAGAGTGACATGCAAGCAGATACAGTGTTTAGTATGTGATTTAGAAGCTAGTCGTCTCAGTTAGCGCTGCGGGTGAAATGTGGACTCGCTGTGCAGGCAGGTTCCCGGTTCGCATTCTTCCACAGTACGTCGACCATTATCGTAACAGTCTAAGGGCGATATCGCTCATTCGTCGCAACCATGACTCTCTTGTCTCCAGGAGCTATTTTTATTTCATTGTAACTTCGGCACTTTAGCAATTGAGCCAGGTTCTCCGGAATTTTTATTCTTGGTCTACCCTCTTCTCCCTTTTATAAGTATGTGTCATTTAAATAGTGTTGTCGGAAAATTATTAGATTATATTACATTAGATTCAATGTGAATGGGCTATTCCAGTCCCTCCACCGCGACCTTCGGTCTATGGTGACTCACATCTAATTGCTTAAGTGTCACCCATCAAATCAAGCTCCCTGCGGGAGTCGATCCTTTTTTTTAGGCTGAAAGTTAGTCTGGCAGGTATACTGGCATTTCAGTGAAGTCGCTTGCCAGTTTCGAAGCTCAAAGATCGATAACCCCTCTCAGAGTTCGCCCGAACGCTTCATCCGTTAGTATTTGACTCGACGCGGTCGAACTCGAGCAGCATCAGCGTGGTCATTAGCCCGTTTCGAAGCTCACATATGAGACTTCAATCTCCATGTGTAATCTACCCCTAAAGGGTTCACCTAAATCCGATACTTGCCAGTGTTTGCTTAAATTTCACCCAAGAAATCGAGCTTGCGCAGGAGGCAATATTTTTTAGGCTGAAGGTTGGTTTGACCGGTGTACTGTTTTCTTAGTTTGGTCGTTTGCCCATTTCGAAGCTCATGAAGACATAGCCTCCCTCCGAGTTCGTCTGGTTCCGACATTCGTCAGTGTTTGATTTGAGGCGGTATCGAAGTTCCGCACCTGAGCAAGGTCATTTGCCTGTTTCGAAGTGCACAGAGGAATCTGCAGTTGTAATTTACCTAGAGATTTCAGCTCTTCTTTGGGATCGTCTAGACTCGACACCTACCAGTGCTAGACTCAAGGCGACAACTTATCGAGGCCCACTCTCGAGCATCATCCAAGCGATTTCGTTGTCCTTTTTGAAGCACCCAGTGGAGGCCTCAAAATCCGGGTGTATACCATTCCCTAGAGATCTCAACCTCCTCCGGATTAATTAAGACACCCGACACCCACCAGCGCTTAACCCAAGGCGGAATTATTTGGAATCCCGCTCACGAGTAACAGCCAACCGAGGTCAATTGTGCATTTCCGAGCCCACAGTGGAGGCTGCAAAATCTGGGTGTATATCATTCCGCAGAGATATCCGCCTCCCTCCAGGCTCGTCTGGACCAGACCCCCGCCAGTATTTGACTCTTACGACAGGCACGAGTTACCTTGGGCCTACTCTTTTAGTTCGTCCCCGGACCCACAGGGAAAGAAAGTTATTATGTCTTGTAAGATATCCAAGAACTGCCTTCCTCTTTTTAATTTCTTTTAGCAAAAATTTTTCTTCTCTTTCCTATCCAAGCGCAATTTTACTAGTGTTTATATCGGCAAACCTTGTCTTTGTCATTTATAGCTTATTTTTGCAACAAAAAATCTCTTACAGAGGTTATTACTTTTGAACTTTCGAAAATTGTCTCTAAGCAGCGAGAGTTAGAGCCTAAAAAATTATTTCACGGAAGTACAAAAACAATTTTTGCCCGTCAATTCGCAAAAAAAAATTTCACAATAATAGATGTTTTATATATAAAAATTTTCTGAAAACAATACATGAAATTAAAATCAATATAGGTACCTAATCTGTAATTAAAATTTCAAAAAAAAAGAAAATGTCAAGAGTTTTTTTGCACTTTTAGCAGAAATTTGAATCTGTGGAAGTAAAGAAAAATATAAAATCTGGACACAGCAAGTGCGTTATGGTAGCGAATTTTCGTAAAAATCTTTTTAATGGCAAATATGTATTGTTCTTAAAAGAAGGATATTTGGCTAGCGACATAACCTATAGAGTAGCAACAATGTGCCATATTTCATTAAAGTAGATTTGTGGTTTCAAAAAGTATAAACATTTTCCGAAAATAAACTTTAAAAGTTCCTGATTTTTCTGGCCAACGAACCTCTTTAAGCTATTTACGTACCCGCCAAGATATAATTATTCACAAACAGCTTTAGGACCAACATTTTAAAAAAATACCATTTTTTTTACAGAAATTGCGTTCAGTTATGTTACACTAAATTATAGTTTTCACAAAAATTCGACAACTTTTTATAAACAATAACTTACTAAATATTTATTATTAATTACCAACATATCACAAAAGGCACACAAAAAATTATTTCTACAGAAACACTAAACACATTTCTGCGAAAACTTTTCAGTCAGCCACTATTTGAGAGTACATGTAAGTATACGCCAATTGACACTTGGTAGTTCAGATTCATTTTTCAGATAAGGAAACCTTTATAGAGTTATGTAACGAGTTTAAACGCTCTCTTCTTAACAAGCTTTTAAATAAACAGCAGTATGTTGGTAATATCTAGATAAGCAGCAATAAGGCAGCACGCCGTTATGAGGTAAGATGAAAATGTAACCCTTGCTTGTTTTATAATGAATTTGCTTTCATCAACTACTTTGTTTTAATACATAATTGCTATATTGTTTTAATGGTGGCTTGTGGAAATGTTCTCGTATGATTCAATATTAATCAGTTTTTTTTGAGTAACATGCAGATATGTTGTGTATTTAACATGAACATGCTACAGGCCGCCACATGTGAATGACCATGAACTGGACAGACACTCATCCACCTCAATTGTTACAGCGATCCCGTTCTTTGGATCGTTCTTTGGGCCGTTCTTCGGGGTCGTTCTTTATTTCGTTAGAACTTCAGCCTAACGGTCACGTTTTACGCCATGAAGTAGGCAATCACCATCTGGAAAGAAAAACTTGAAGGCTCCATAGACACCTCAGGCTACTCTTTAACATCAGGCCAGGCAGGGGTTCCTACAATTTCTACAATGGTCTGGGCAGCCTTGAGTCGCCAAAATAATGTACTAAGAGTTTTAAAATGGCCCTGAACAACCCCAGGCCCTCTCCAATCCGGTCAACCGATGGAATTCCACCGACAGAAACAAGTTAAGTACCTTACTTATCTGTTATCAGTCTTCAAGCATATATAATTTCATTTAAACTGCTGCAATCCATCAAGAAACACATAGTCATTCTGTTTTATATAACTTCAGTATTTTTCTTTCTAATAAATTCACTTATTTGCATTCTATAAATTCAACATTGTTTAATAAACCAATTTTAACTGTATTTTGATTTTTATTTGTACATCTAACTTACTCTGGATATGTGATCTAGGGGGGCTACTTCACGCTCATTTGAAGTAATTTTTTCAAAATTCAGTAGACGCGATCACCTCATTAGTGAATTTTTCTACGAAAATAGAATGAACATGGTATAAGATATAAGTGGTTCGTTTTAAATGGGACATCTGTATATAGCTTATCTACAGATAATTCTACATCTCCACTTTTCCATATTTTTTCTGACACATTGCAAAAATGACCTTGTGTAGGTTCGCATAATAAAGATCGTGGGAAGTAAGTATTGAACACAATAAATTCAATCGTTATAAAAACGCAACCTATCTAAAGCTCTCTTCTGAAAAATGGACACCTTATGAAAAGGTGTAGACTACAATTTTGAAGTAAAAACCGATTTTAAGCAAAAAAAGTATTTCCTTTACATTTTTTATTCTCTAAATAGGGCAGAAAATGATAAAATTGAAGGTTTATAAATAGACGGAGAGAATCTGTAATTTTTTTACCTGAGATGAGCTATTGCAGTCAGTGTCTCTCGTTCTCACGGTACATTCGATACATCCAACCCAAACGGAAGGAAGGTTTCCTTTCATGAATTTCTCTGAGACTTAAAGCTGCTGATCCATTATTGACGAAATCTGTTCTAAATTAATTCGAATGGTCCAATGGTTATTGATACCTTTTCATTACTTTATTACTTTACGTTGTTTACGAAAGGAAATCGGATTAATGTATCAATGAAAGTATCAAAACCCGCAAAAGTTTTTTATATAAAAGGTTTCTTAAACATCCTGTTTCGTTTTGATACCTTATGATGTTCTGACGAATTAAATCGAACCTAAGATTTTAGCGAGTTTTGTAAAAAAATTCCGCTCTTGATGAGATCGGGATTTCCACATTTTGAAACAATTTCTTTAATGGGGTCCCAGTAAAACTGGCGAGCCTCATATATTACAAACTAAAACAGAAAGAGAGATGGTGAAAAATTTGTATAAGTAAATTGGCGAAGGGAAATTTAACGAAAATATTTTGAAATTCCAGATATGATATCAACCGAACGCAGTCGCTAAGGTGAATTATAAAAATTTTAATCTCTGTTAAAAGTTCCAGGATTATCTACAACTTTATTCGAATTGCTAGAAGATATAGGTGATTACACACTGCTTTTGGTAAAATATTTTCCATATTTGGACTAATAATTACTTTTTGCGGTAGCTATAATCGGAAATTTAAACTTAGGTCCTTTACCGCAAATAAACTATCAAAACTCCTTTCCGAAAAACAGCTCCAATAATAAAAAAATGTTCAGGACGCAGCAAGTGCATTATTGTAGTGAATTTTCAAAAGAATAATATATCATAGTTATTTAGCCTTATATTAAAGGTTAGAAAACGTTACTTTATTTAATTAGGAACGGTTAAAAAATAAGGTAAAGAAGAGCAAGCAAAAACATGACCTCTAACATAAATATTTATACAGTAATTGGGATACAAAACTCAAAAAAAAAGTTGATAAACAGGAAATATACTCAACAAACAAATACACTTTTTTTTACATAAAACTTTATTTACAAGATAAACTATACATTGTCTAAATCAATAAATAAAATTATATAAAAACATATATCTCAATATTCGTTAAGAGCTTAACTATCATAATATACTGAATTTATACAGCAAAGATAAAAATCCCACTATTATTCCCCTTCCCCGTGCATATATAAGGGCCATATATACACATTATATATACTCATCATGTACACATATGTAGATAACAAAATAAATTTACAATAATAAAATTTACTATTCTATGCCATAAAGTCTTCAAATTCCACTTTTTTTCTTTCTCGTTCCCCATTTCTCTTCTTACAAACACAATATTATATCTTCATACACAGCTGGATATTTATGCCGGCATTTATTTATTAAATATTTTATTTCTTCCTTAAAATTTTGCAAATTTAACCAATCGCTACTGTGAGAAGTAAAATCAATCATCTTTGCCAATATTAACATGATAAAACTGGCTTTCTTCCCACATTTAAAGCTAAAACTTAGATAATCTTCTATCTTTGTGTTCAAGCCATCAAATGCATTTAGAACTGCAACCACATATCCTGAGATGGCTGTCATATTGTTGTTGCAGGTAAACAAATGTAGCTTGTCGCCGTTTATGTAATTACATTGCTTACAGCTTGGGGTATCACTTCACTTTTTCATGTTCTCTTTTTACTAGTTCTTTATATATGTTTCTAACATTTATTGTGTCGTTATTGAGAAGATCTGGATCTATGTACGCAGCTTCCATTATAATTCTTTTTAGATGCGGTGCATTTCTAAATATACACGAATTCTTGTCAGGTGGATTTGCTACTTTGTCTAACACAGATATATAACTGTTATTTGACTATAATTCCCAAAATCTCAAGGTTCTGGCTATTAAAAAGGCATTTGCTTTGGTTAGTGGATCTATTAAACTTAATCCATCCAACTCTTTCGGCAGTATAATTTGAGCACGTTTTACTCTCCCAATTGTTCGTTCCCATATAAAAAACCCACACATCGATATTATACCCTTAGCAACCATTTTTGGAATCGGCAAAACCTGGCTGACATATCACATTTTAGACAGTACATAGGTGTTTATAAAAGCCATCCTCTACAATAAACTAAAATTTCTGTGCCTATTGTGATTTGTTATTAAGTAGATATTACTTGTGACTTTTGACCAATTTATTGTCACCATATCTTTAATATTTTTGTTGAAAACGATACCTAATATTTTAACGTTTTGTTCATAAGTAAACCATTCATATATTCTTGTTCCACTTCTATTTTCTGGTCCAATTTTCAGCGCTTTGCATTTTTTAATATTTAATTTCTGTTCGGATAGTAGGCAAAATCTATCGATTACTTGTTTGGCTTGTTCTAATTGATTTTCTTGTAAGCTTATTGTGAGATCGTCAGCATACGCACTAAGTTCTATATTCTTTTCTTGCAGCCTAATACACTAGAAAGCGGAACATAAAAATATTCCTGTGTTTCATGCATTGAGCATGCATTAGCAGCAGTTTTAGTTATAGGGTTTATTGTTTAATGATCTATAATTTTTAGCGAATTTACATTGAATAATTCGTTATTGAGCCATAAACGAGAGCCAGAGAAGATTCATGAAAATACCCGGTTGGCATATTTACTATTTCTATTCTAGAAAATATCGTCAATGATGCCAAATATTCAAAAAGAATGCTTCAATTATATTTTTGGACATAGCTAAGGCATATGATTCAGTTGGACACTATGATTTGGAAAATGTTCTAAAAAATTGAGAAATTCCAGACAAACTCCAAAATCTAATTCTTAGTTTACAGATACGAAATAAAACATTCATTCATTTAGGATCACAAGAATCGAAATGTTTCCAAGTTAATACAAGTGTTTTGCAAGGGGCTCCACAGTTTCGATGAACTCACAGAAAAAAAAGTTGCTTCTTGCTATGGTTTCCAGTTGACTGCAAACACAGAGCCAGTTTGTTTTGGTTGGTAAAGACACATGCTCCGTCCAAAATTTATTACACACTGCTGAAAATAAACTTAAGAAGTAGGATTGACTATCAATCCCTCTAAATGATCAGCTATTGTAATCGAAAAGGGTAAACTGAAACAGGAAACAATATAATTGAATTCAAATGAATCGATAATTTCTATAACTGTTAATAAAAGAATTAAATATCTGGCAGTGAATTTTTCTGATGAAATGGCGTTTGATCAAAAAGTTACTATACGGAAATTTTCCGAAAAACTGGAAACGCTAACAAAATCAAATTTACTTACTTGTGAAAAAAAACTGCCTGCCTTGAATCAGTATTTATCACCATGTTTAATTTACCCTCTTCAAACAGCCCATGTCAAACAAATAAACAAAAACTTTCTTGATGACATTTATAAGAAGCTCAGTTAAAGTACTTTTCCAAATTCCAAATGATACTCCAAATGGTAAGTACACTTGAAGAAACCCAAATCTCCACAACACATCTTTTTAAATTGCTGACGTACGTTTCAGTAACAAAGTTAGCGTCATCAGAGGATGAAAAAATTCTAAACTACCTACAACTAAACATCACCTTTTATACTGAGTCTTAGGTAAAGACCGATACCGAGAGGGGGATGAAACCGCAGGCAATTTTTCTGCGCATTGTACTTTAATTACCGGGTGAGGTTTTCGAACTTCCGTTATAACTTTACCTGACAAGCTTCAAAATATTTACTATTAAAGACAGAATGCAAACAAAGGGCTATAAATCAGTGGCGGCGCTCGGTTGCACTTTAATTACCGGGCGAGGTTTTCGAACTTCCGTTATAACTTTACCTGACAAGCTTCCAAATGTTTACTATCAAAGACAGAATGCACACCAAGGGCTATAAATCAGTGGCGGCGCTCGGTTTAATGAACTTTTGTTTTTTGTTGCCTTAGAAATATAAATACTCTCGTACGCATCTATTTCCGCTGGTTATCTAACATTTTTGATAAGTTTCAGATTTTCTTTAGCTATGTGGTGGTTATTATCCCAAATATGTTGTGCCACGCATGACTTGTTCACACTACCATATCTCAGCTCTGCCAGATGTTCCATGAATCTGGTCTGAATGTTTCTTCGTCGCACCAACGAATTTAAGATGACAATCTTTACAACTCATCTCATAGATACCTGACATTCCAGCGGCTATATCTTTAGCTTTCGTATTACCTAACAACTTTTTTAAACCATTTTATGTCGAAAATCTTGGCTGCAAATCGGCTTTCTTAAAAATGCTCTCACGACCCCTTGTGATACGCGGTTTAAAAGGTAGACAAACAAATTTTTTCTCTATTTTATCTTTCCCGAATGCCGTGGATTCCGCCAACGTTTTCTTTGCTCTGTGTTTATTAACTAATTTTTTCACTAAACAATCCGAATATCCTACCTAGTTCTCTACCATATTTACTTATACTTAAGGGACATTTAATTAATCTATATACTGTTGCGTTTTCTCCGGGTTCTGGATAAGTGAGACTTTTCATTTTAACAAAACAACTTTATTTACTCTCTAAATATGGATACAATAAAAGTTCTAGAATGTCTCTCTCACCAAACACTTAATTTACTGTCTAAATATGGATACAATAAAAGTTCTAGAATGTCTCTCCCACAAAACACTTAGTTTATCTGGCCTTACAATCACTAATCTGCACACAAGTTATTATACTGGCACTACAGTAGTTACTCTTTAATACTTCACACTGGTTACTGCTCCTTCAAGTCACTTCAACATTCTCTAACTGAACTCTTCTGGCTGGCTTGCTTTCGCGTTTATATACTCGCCGTACCTTCCACCACCTTTCTGGAGCGTTCCATTCCAGAATGTTCCAGGACCTTCTTTTACTAGAAGGTTCTGAGAATACAGATCGGTCCCGTGTGTATACAGGGGGATGTATATACAGGCTGATCCAAATGTGGTCATCACTCCTATGTTACACAAGAGGTGTTTCTCGTAATATAAGATCTCTCTGCGTATACAGGGTGTAAGGGTTCTCTGCGCATACAGGGTGTATATACAGGGTGTTCGAAATGTGCAGACCTCAGTTATCCGTTCCGACGGGGTACAAGTTGGTAACTTCGTTATTTCTGGTCCTAGAGGGTTGAGACTTCGCCTGAGGGGGGTCACCCCAGGCACCCCCAGGGGGTGGGGAGGCGGTGTTTCCAGATTGTGCAAAAATTTCCAGATGTTGGGGAAGTTCTGGAGATGTGGCAACACCGCACCTACGTCTATTGAAGTGCTTTGTAACAATACTAAGAAATTTAAACCGGCCGTTTTTTGTGCAAACGTATGATGTGAGTCATTTGAAATGTAACTTAGAGTGGTATGTATGTATGTATGTATATGTATATATATATATATATATATATATATATATATATATATATATATATATATATATATATATATATATATATATATATATATATATATATATATATCTGTGTGTGTGTATATAATATAAATATAAGTATTGTGAAAGGCACAACCTTGTATCAATCATCCACCCATAAGAGTATGTCGGGTACCAAATGAAACACCTGTATAGATCAGCGGCAGGGTTTCGCAACATGCAATTAAAAAATTGCATGGCATAGAGCAATAAGTAAAATTTTTTGTAAATTCCACGTTAAGTACACATGGAGGGCCCAAATCTCCACAACACATTTTTCAAAGACCTTATGATCGTTTCACTAACAAAGTTAGCGTCATCAGATGATGCAAAATTCTGAATCTACAGCCGAAATAATTGGTCTCATCGATTATCCCGATTTAAGAATTTTTGGGAGGCAATATTTTTGGTAACTTTTCGATTTGTTACTTGTAACCTTCTTTCTAAGTCTTTTGTTCTAGATTGTAAGAACTCTTTAAATCATTTTTAACATCAGCAGTCATTTTTGATATAAAATTTTTGTATGGTTTTTATACGATCCTGTCTCTATTGTATCAGTAAATCTTTATTTATTATCGTTTTTCTCGAATATTTTCTTAAGATTCGGGTAATCTTTTAATTCCTGTTTCAATACTAGCAATGAAATCTACTAGATCGTCTTTTTAAGAGGCCAATCTTATTTTTGTTAAACGATTGTGAAGAAAGATTTTGTGCTAGGTCAATTTTCCTAAGAAATTCTTTTTTGGGTTATAATTTGAGACTTTACAATTTTTTATTCTGTATATAATTTTTCTGAGTATACTTTGCGTTACTGACTAAAAACATTTTTCTTTGAAAATTGCACGATTCTTTATATTTAAAGTTTTGTAACCTAAAGTTAAACTTTTAAAACAAACTACCAGGTGTCCTATTATATTTTGACCTTATATAAACTTATATAACTTTTGAAATAATTGATCTAAAGAAATGTGGTTTTCTCCAGTGTTCTTATTATTTTTATAAGTTTGTTTCTGGGTATCTGTCTTTTATACTCACTTCCGCTTTAATCAGAAGAGACAAAACGTATTTTCAAGGAGAGGGGGCAACTATGTACTTTTAAATGGAAGAGCCTGTATATTTATTCACAGCTTTTTTTCGTATCGGATTTATTGTCTTCGGATGCAGTGTCCATTTCCCTAGTTTTCCTTTCCTATATTCCTATATAAACATGTAGCACCAGATCGCCACTAGACTGTTCCTGAAAGATATCTACTAATAATCCCAGAAGCTGATCACCGCATGTTTACATTTCATCTAATTATTGTTTGTTGTGTGTTTTCCTATGACTAATTAGTTAATACTAATGGTTCATCAAATTATTGTTTTTTGTGTGTTTTCCTTTGACTAATTATTTAATACTAATGGGATGTAGACTGGGACACAGAGCTTCATGCTGCTGGGGCAGTTCAGAGCAACTTTATAACAAACACAGATAGGCCACTAACGGAAAGGGTTCTTAAACAAAGGTGCGCAACAATGGGTTTTTCTAAATTTATTACAATTGGTGTAAATCACATAAGGTTAATATTTATTTTTAAAATTTTTGTTTGTGATTTAGCTACATATAAAAATAATGCGTATAATATTTCCACATTTTGGGTCATTAAAATTTGTGGCAAGTTGAGTGGCTTTTCGATACAATAGTCTTGATATATTTTGTCCATGAATGTATTTATTTCCGTTTGTTTAGGAGGGCAATTCAAGATTATATGTTCCAAGTCACCCAACTCTCCGCAATCACAATTCGGGTTTTCCCTTAAGTTAATTTTAAATAAATATTCTGGGGTTAAAGCGTCGTTAAAGCGCAATCTATATATAGTTTTAACAATTTTTTTATTTTTATAAGGACAATAATAAAACCATGGCTTGTGAGGTATATGTTCTTGCAGTGCCATATATTATTTTCCTTTGTTGTTGTTCCTGTATTCATTTTCCCAGGTTTCCCTATATTTCCTATTGGATAAAACTATTCGGTCTTGGCATGGTGTTAATACTTGAGTCTCTTGCCCATGTACGGTGGCCCGTTTTGCCATTTTGTCTGCTTCGTCGTTCCCAACTAATCCACAGCTAAACTAGGACAACGCTTATACCTTTATTGTAAAGATTTTGTAGTTGTTTCCCGACCTCTACAATTATATAGTTTGGGTATTTTTTATTGAATACTAAGTTTTCTGTGGCTTGAATAATGCTTCTGTTATCGGATATAATAACAAAGTTTTGTTTCGGCAAGCTAGATATATATTTATTCACCGTTTAAAAGCCCAATTTGTCCCCTTTACAAAAATGCCATACTTGTTACAGTTATTATACAGAGTGATGGTTTTACAAGCCTTTAAATAAATATTGCGTTCTATTTGAAATCTACGAAAAAGGGAATGCTTCGCAAAGTCGACTATGGAATTTAAAGTCAGGAACACTTGCAACCGTCAAATTAGTTTAATGACAACACAGATACGTGAATCATTGAGAGAAGAATGTTTACTTTAAGTGAAAAAGCTAAGTGCATAATCTTTTATGCCGAAACTAAATCTTATACAACAGATTAAAGAAGATTTAGAATTATGTTTAACAAGGAACCTCCAACAAAAAATTTAGTTAAAACATGGTATACAAACTTTTGAAATTCGCGTTGTATAGAGCGTAAAAAAGAACTTCAAATGGTGAAACCAGAATTAATAGGGCAATTGAAATTTTAGAAAAAACAGACAACGATCTTACGATATCAACAAGAAAAATCTCATCTGCAACATGTAGTCCGAAAACTACTGTTTATACTGTAATGAAAAAAGTACTAAACTAAAATGCTTATAAAATTCAGACCCATCAAGAATTAAAGGAAAATGATTTTCCTAAACGATTACAGTTTTGTACAATAATTCGTAATTTACTTATAAGATATATGCAGTAGTACTATTTATTTTAAAGGCTTGTAAAACCATCACTCTGTATAATAACTGTAGCAAGTATGGCATTTTTTGAAATGGAAAGATTGGGCTGTTGAATTGTAAATAAATAAACTGGATGTTCCATTTAAGATTACAAAGTTGCCCTATCCTTGAAAATACATTTTGTCATTTCCGGTTAAAGCCGAAGTGAGTATAAAAAAGCAGATACCCAGAAACAAAATTATAAAAATAAGAAGAAGACTGGCGAAAACCGCATTTCTTTAGATCAGCTATTCAAAAGTTATATAAGTATATAAAGGGTCAAAATATAATGGGGCACCCGGTATATGCCTCTATTTCTATGATATTACGTTTTGAGTACAGATATTCCATTTTTAAATCAAACAATTTTTGTTTAGCAAAATGTTCCACTTTTTGACCTACTTTTGTGCTGCTAGAAATTTTGATATTGAAATTAGTGTAAATTAGGATGGACCGATTTCTGTAGGTAAACTTTTAGAAAACTCTGGACGCAGCAAGTGCGTTATGGTAGTGAATTTTCATAAAAATGTTTTTAATAGCAAATATGTTTTTTTAAGAAAGCAGGCACCAAATTTGGTTACCAGTATAATCTATATATTAGAAACAATGTGCCATGTTTCATCAAAATAACTTTATTGTTTGAAAATGTACAAAAATTTCCGAAAGTAAACTTAAATTGTTCCCGAAGAAACTGGTTTTCTGGTCAACCTTATAGGTTAATAGCAAATTGATTCAAAATTTGAAGCATTTAATGAAAATTCGCTACCATAACGCACTTGCTGCGTCCCGAATTTCTTTTCTTATAAAGATGTATTATATTTCGATGGAAAATAGAAAAATGCAATAACATAGCGCGTGTTCGATTAAAAAAATTCACTAAAAAAAGAAAATTTGAATCACCAACGACTTATGGGCCACCCTGTAATTGTGGAAATATTTTTTAAGATGTAGCTTAAGACACCCTACAATTAATGTATACAACTTTTTTTCGTAACTTGCATAATAACGGATATATTGCGCTTTAATGATTTTTTACGAAAATTCGACAAAAATGATATACCATTAAACGATAAACTCTATAGCCGACACTACTGCTAAAGCATCAGAGGAAGGGTCTATTTCAAATGAATTTTCTGGGAATATTTTAGTAAAATGAAGGACAATGACGATTGAAACTAAGAGCTCAGGCTTTGTAAAACATTATTCTTGAGACAATTTCCTTCCATAGATCATATTAATTTCAGGTTCATTGCCTAAATATTAACAATTTTGACGTTTAAAATCGCGACTTTGACGTTTTAAGGAAAACCCAAATTTATTTTCCTTTAAATGCCTGTAACTTTTTTGTCCTAGCGCTAAATTTTGGTAGGTAGCTTACCTATAATGATATAAACCTGTGCACCAAATTTCGTTGGCCTTACTTTGTAAATTCCGGAGATATAACTTTTTTTCGATTTTTTTCGAAAGAAAACACAAAATTTTCCGGGAAAACCTCGGCGGATTCTCCTGGCTAACGAACTTATCCAAGCTACTCGCGAAAGGAAGGTACTCACCTAATTTTATCAAAATCGGTCCATTATTTTTTTAGGTATAGGTGTGACACATAAATATATAAACATATATATATATATATATATATATATATATATATATATATATATATATATATATATATATATATATATATATATATATATATATATATATATATATCTATATATATATATATAAACATATAAAGTCTGAAACCGACCTCAGATTTGGGTTCCAGGGGTCCTAAATAGCGCTCATTTGAAGAAATTATTTCAAAATTCAAAAGTCGAGATCTCCTCATTAGTGAATTTTTTTTAAGAAAATTCGCTAAAAACGATATATGCACCTATTAATCTAATTTTATTACTTAACTTAATCTACGACTTATTGTCTTCCATAAAGTATGTTTTTGTAGTCAATAACAAAATTACTTACCACAAAAGACACAACCATCAAGAGGCAGATGAATAAGCTGTCGAAACCTTACATAACATACATAATTTAATCGTTATTGGTATTAATGCAGGTTAATGAAGTTTCTCTTACATAAGAAAAAGAGGATGTCGGTCGTCACACTCACGTTAATGATAATCCATGGTGGTGCCAGGTGTATGTCATATGTGTCTTGTCTTGAGCCACGAGCTTGCAGCTGTCCCGGGCACATGCCTCTCTGATTCAAGATGTGAACCATTTTCTTTTTAAGATGTTCTACACCTTCATGTCCTTCTTCTGTGTTGATGATCTCTGATCCTTTCTTGGTCTTGGTTTACCTGCTTCGGCGATAATAATAATAATAGAAGTATACCTGCACCCTGACAATTCTGAGAGCTGTGATCAGTCGTAAAAGGTGGGTATGAAAATCCTGTCAGTAATATGCGCATCTACAGCTGTTCCCCGAGTTAACTCTGTATTTGTTTAAAAACTGTATAAAATATTGAAAGTTTCAACGCAGCATAAGTGATACCGATTTTAATCAAACTTTTTATCGATTTACAGTAATAATATCTTTGTGTAAATGAATATAGAAAAAGTCTGGACGCAACAAGTGCGTTATGGTTGTGAATTTTCATAGACGTATTTTTAATGTTAAATATGTCTTATTTTAATGAAAGGCGTTAAATTTGGTTAATAATAATCTTTATAGTAAAAACATTTTACCAAAATAGGTCTACTGTTTGAAAAAGTACAAAAAGTTTCCGAAAATAAATTTAGAATGTTTCCAAAATAACTGGTCCGCTTTTCCTGGCCAAGCTATTGACACACCTGCAAAGATATTATTATTCACAGAAAGCTTTGACAAGAATGCAAAAAAAAATTACATGAAAATTTGCTAAACAATAAAATTTTATTCACAAAAATTCGAAAACAATTTTAATAACTTATTAGACATTAATTATAATAATTGGCAACATAAAAAAATTCTGCGAGGATTAACTAAATATTTTTACGCAAACACTTGCTGGGTACGTACTAGCGACATTTGTTTGAAAAAAATTCGATAATCAGGAGATCTTAAGACTTGAATCTCGTAAAAATGTCTTTAAATGAGCCTGAACTAGGTCTTCTATAACATATATCAGTTCTACTATAGACATATATATATATATATATATATATATATATATATATATATATATATATATATATATATATATATATATATATATATGTGTGTATATATACAGTGTGGTCCATTTAAGATGGAGACACCCTTGTAACTCTTGTATTTATGATTCGATTTTGATAAACAGGGAATCAAAATATATAAGATTAAAAACTCTGCTGTAAAACTTGTTTTCTATGTCACCTGATAAAGACCTACTAATGGAATTTTTCTATGTTAAAAACTAGGAAAAGGGTTAGGGCCATTTTTAGGAGGAAAATAAGTATGCCACTGCATTCTACATCCCTCAAAATATACAAAATTTCATCAAAAAAAAGAAGTGTTAACTATTTTAGAGAGGTTTATTTATGTGGTCCTTCTAATATAGACACCCCTGTAACTTTTGTATATATACCGCGATTTTTTTAACGATATCTCATAATTTTTCATCCTCTGATGACGCTAACCATGTTAGTGAAACGATCGGCAGGTCTTTAAAAATATGTGTTGTGGCGATTTGGGTTCTCCAAGTGTACTTGTAAATAACGTTTTGTTTACATGATACTTGACGTCGGCTTTATGCCCCATGATATTTTATAATATATTAAAAGTAAACGTAACAATGAATTATGGAGTTAGTAGAAATATCAGTTGACACCCATTCAACGACTGTTTGGATCTTAGATTACGTCTTATGTTTAAGTTTAAAGATAAAAATACAAACTGTTTTCAAATCATTTTTATAGAGATTTGACTTGATTTTGTTTATATTTACACTGTATTATGCTACACTTTCACTCTAAAACTGTATTTGGAAACATTTATCAAGCTACAAATACAGCGTATTTAAAAAATTGATTGAATAACCCAGTTAAAAAACAATTACCTGGTAAATTTTTGGTTTCATATCGTCGTCATTTGCGATATTTGTGGCCGAGATTTCACGATTGTTAGTTCGGGTAGTATGCTCTATGCCTGTTATTTATTTGGTAAGGTTACCGTTGATGTATTGTTTCTACCTGTTTTATGAATCAATCTAACATGGCAGTTAACTACCCTGTCTGCCGGACTTTAACCACTAAGTTGTTTCAATGCATGTCTTTCAGATTTTATTTTTAATTTGGAAAAAACTCTAAATACTGTAAACCAAATTACTTCAAATTCACAACATAAGTTTATTTACACCATGTCTAGGCACATGTAACGTCTCACTCTAGTAACTCTAATACTTCAAAAAATATAGCGTTTTCAAAAATATTTTTGTATATTTTTGGGGGAAAATTGTCTGTTCTAGCTGATTTAGAAACTCGTCTGCAGTCTTAATACAATGAAGATATGTGCCAAGTTTCGTTCAAATCAGTTGAATAGTTTTTGAGTTATCGCTCAGGGACACACGCTCACACACACACAGATATATATATATATATATATATATATATATATATATATATATATATATATATATATATATATATATATATATATATATATATATATATATATATATAAATATATATAAATTCAAATGGAACTTCGATTTGGGTTCTAGGAGCTCTAATTCGTGCTCATTTGAAAAATATTTCCGAAAGTCTTTCCATCGTTACCTCTTTATTAGTGAAGAAAAACGATATACGGCCAAACTATATACAACTGGTGGTAATAGTTCGGATGTAGTGTTAATTAGGTCCTTGCCTTAGTCATTATATCCCACTTGTTGCGTTCGTATTTTTTCTTAATGTGTATTGTTACCTTTTTTGCGTAACTATTTTTCAATTAGGGTTCATAATTATGTCAAACTAAGTGAAAACTTTTCAAATCGCGACTTAGACGTTTTAAGAAGAAACATTATAAAAATTTCACCGCAATTTTTCGGGTACTTCTTGGCCGTTTTGCGCCAGGAAAACATAATCTGCAATTTTTAATAGATTTTGTTAAGCACTGAAAATATTTTAGTGTTGTGCGTTTCTCTGCTCACCAGTGGTACCCAAAGGTTTTACCTTTGAATGCATATAACTTTTTTCTGGTAACTTCGATCCCGAAATCTTGCAGAGTCGACTTTTTATACTATAAACCTGTGCACCAAATTTTGTTCCTAAGCTTTGTTATTTTAAGATATATATATATATATATATATATATATATATATATATATATATATATATATATATATATATATATATATATATATATATATATATATATATATATATATTTAAACCACAACATAGTAGTACTGTGGTAGATCTCACGGTATGTAAGTATGTATGGCAATGAAAGTGGTGATTAGGTTAGGTTCCATGGTTAAGTGGGATATTTTAGTTTATTAACTGCGACCTTAGGTCTTGTTACGGTCTGATAACATCGTATATAAATATCTAAAACTAGGCACAAAAATATATTTAATATAGCTTCATCAAGCACCCTCTGAAGCACTGGACACATAAACAACAAAAGCCAACAGAAAAGTAGTAGTAGTAGTAGCAGTAGCAGCAGCAGCAGCAGCAGCAGTAGTAGTAGCAGTTTTATTTTCAATAAGTGAAAATACCTTGTTCGTTTAATGTTTTATGTTTTGACAAAAAACCAATGCCACTGTATAGTGACACGTCCCTGAAGCCTTCTTTGAATTTATGTTTTTTTTAATTCTCGTGTTTTTATCTGCCGCTTTTATCACAAGATAAGAAGAACTTGAAAATTCCAATACTTCTGAACAGATTTTAGATTTATTTTTTCTTTAATTATTGCCGTCGATTTCATTGTCTTTTGGTTAAAGAATAAATTGAATATAAAAGTAATTACTGTTGGAAAAAAATTACTGTTACATAACATTCTTTACAACCTCGTTTGTTATTTGAGCAATAAAAAGACCCTGGGCCTGGGTAAGTCAAAGCTACTGCAGTTTTTATTGATACATGTTACTAATAGCAGTTTAACGCTTTGTAGGTTTTTCCTTCTGCCGTGTTTTCTTTGATTATCCTGTCATTTTATGTCTGGAATCAAAGTCTGGTTTATTGGTGAAAGCTTTGATTAAGGAATTTTGACTGTTAGCTGGTCAAATATAATTTCTTTGGGCTACGAGAGTCTGCAATTCCGATGATTGGGGTTTGTTAATGGTAACTCATACCGTGAAAATATGTAAATGGTAATTTCAATGATGGTCAAGGTACTTGTGGCAAGACAGATAAGTTGTAACGTTAATTAAGCAGAGAAAGTGTTCATCCAACCCATATATAGATTATAATATTTAGAAGTCTGGCTTACCTAAGGTCTATATAGTTCACAAATGACGACAATATTAACAGTTGTCTGATTTCTTATGTAAACTGTAAACAAGGCTGCACTTGCACTTTTGGCAAAGAAATAGAGTTAGAAATAGTAAATTGAATAATAAAGAGGGAGTTCATTTTGTTATTCGTGATATTAGAATTTTTAAGGTTAGATATTATTAGATTAGTGTTTGACAGTCTGTAACAATTTTATTTATTAGTGAGATGGAACAGAGCATGGTTGATATAGAATTTCCTAAGTCAGAAATAAGATAGATAAATAACCATAGAATAAATAAATTTATTGACAGCAGGGAGTAATTAAAGTAAAATATATTTTTATTTGATAAGTTGGAATCTAATTTATTAACAGTCATCTAATTAGACTGCAGACCACATCCTAAAAGAACTGGCATCAATTACGTAACAAAATTTTGGCGATCGTGCCATGATTTTACGTAACAGTCTATTTGGCTCAACCACCATATCCATCTCTTTGAGGAAGTCTATACTTTTTGGGTAAAAGTTGGTTTGGCAGGGTCTTCTCGGGGCTTCTTTGCCCACTGTTGAGGTGTCCTGCCATCTAAGCAATGTCACTTGCCTGTTTCGAAGATTCTCTGGATGCGATATCCACCAGTGTTTGATTCAAGGCGGTCTTGGGTCATGCAGGACGTTCCTTTAAATTATTATTATTTCGGCCGCAGACCCACAGGAAACCAGATTAGACGGGAATCTGAAACTACCTGTAGCGGACCTGGCCTGGATTAGGCATACAATTAGCTTAATAGTAAACAAATCGGACAGACTCAACACAAAGTTCAAGTTACAATCGAACGTCACTGGAAAGTCAAAGAATCGTACCAAACTGGACCATAATTTTACTAAGCTAACTAAAATACTGGGTTGAAATAAGTCAGAGATAAGGCTGACAACAGCACTGATTACGGGACATTGTGCCACGAAAAACGTTTAGAAAGGGTTGGTTAACCTATCTGTAGACCCTGTTGTTAAAAGGAAGGGGTTGCATCCCAACTAATCCTTAAGTTGAAGTCCTGATGCGAAATAGACAGGATAGTTTGAGGAAATGAACCTTGAGACCTATCTCTCACCTTTCAGTCGTCTCTAAAGTGATGGAAAAGTATATAAACACCGAATTACTCAAATTTCTTGAAAAACACAGTCTAATCCACGACAGGCAGTATGGATTCCGCCAGCGCAGATCAACTGCCGACCTCCTTTCCTTTGTCATCCATTCTTGAAGCAAGTCTATGGAACTACACGGTGAATCCCATATTGTCGCCCTAGACATATCCAAAGCATTCGACCAGGTCTGGCACGCAGCACTGCTTAATAAACATCCGGCCTATGGCCTACCACCAAAACTCTGTACCTGGACAGCAAATTTCCTCTCCAACATCTGTGGTGCTGCTGCCGCTTCCACACTCGCTATCCTGGACTCCATTCGGAAGAGAGATATACGTCTCATCGGTGACCCTACCCACACCCAAAGGCTGCCATCCCTTGCCCACCGACGTGCCGTTGGTGACCTCTCTCTCTCTTTTATAGATATCTGCACGGGCACTGCTCAGAGGAGCTTTCTTCCATAGTTCATCCACCTGCTGCCCCCAACAGATCTACCGGGAGAACATAGCGAATGCACCCTTTTACTGTCCAGGTCACCAGATATAGAACATCTTGTTATGCCCGCTCTTTTGTCCTGAGGACTTCCAAGTTGTGGAAATCCTTGCCGTCACATGTTTTTCCTTCTCCTCCGAACCTCCAAACCTTTAAGTCCAGAACTAAGAAGTTGCCTCTTTCCTCCTTGTCGATACCCACGGTACGATAGTATTTAGGCTGTGTGTTGTTGAAATATATTTTAAAAAACTATCGATAGGTTCGCTTATTAAAACAAAAATAACACTCAGAGAACGCGTGGACGTTCCAGTGGCAACGAGCAATCTGCAATTAGCACAGAGAGTTAGAGATATTGTGCTATGAATATATCACATGCAAATTGAGAATGAATGAATTAATCAATCCCTAACGAAAATGTTTTTTGCTGCTTATCTGACTTTTATATATCTTAAATAATGAATCTTCTCTGTTAAAGAATTGATAAGTTGTTTCCTGTTTAGATAGTACGAAAGCGAATGAAAATATTGACATGAAAAATATCTTCTAGGATTTTCATTGAAATGTGGCCTTTAGAAGTCCCATACTTATATGCTAAATGTGATCGATATTCTATCACAAAATAAAACGGTTGACATTGAATGCACCACAGGCCTTTGCAATTCAAACTCAACTGCACTTCTTAGAATTGCACGAAATTCTCAGAGAACAAACGAAACAGAACTGCATTGAACATCGAATAGAAACACAAAGGCAATTGTTACTTTAAAGAAAGACGAAACTTTTTGGTTATTTAGAAACCATCATGCGAAATGAGAAGTAACTAACAAGTATAAACTTGCACAAGTAATTTTGAAACAGTGTGTGGGGATAAGAAAGCACCTGAAAGAACAATGAACAGGCATGGTTAGGGAATAATCGTAGAAAAATTTGCTTATCAGGAGATGGCGACTTTTCAATTTAAATGAGTGCAAGTAAGATCCCTAGAACCCATATTCTGGGTAAGTTTTTAATATATATATATATATATATATATATATATATATATATATATATATATATATATATATATATATATATACAAGGTTGGTAAAAATATGGAAAAGCACTTGTATTTCCTGAGATATTCGTTTTTCAAAAAAATGTTTTAAGAAAAATTTTTCGACATTATTTTTGCTACAAGTTCGCGATATTTAATTTTTCCTAGCGTAAACAACTTCGTTTCTGTTGCAACAATTTTTTTTTAAATAGCAAGATATGATGTTTTTGATATCTCGAAAAGAACCTTTCTTTCTTGATATGGCACTATAAAACTTGAATCGGGTTCTATAAGAAAAAAATTGGGAAAAAGTTAACTTTCTTAAAAATTACCTCCTTCGGTTGGACTTCATTATTAAATTTGTTATTAAATTACCCATTGAAACAAGGTGACAACATTTGTAACCGTCAATTGAAAACATTGTTTGTTGACAGTTATCTGTAGTTTGTAATACTTAAGAGTGCTTCACATCAAAAAATTGATAATTTTTAGAATTTAGTACTGATTACATTATTGTGGTGGTAGAATTGTGAGAAAAGCTAGGATTTAAAATATTAACGATGGTGTATGTTTTTATTAAACTCTACAGTCAATCTTCATAACTGTCGTTATTGGGCAGATAACAATCCAAGAAATTTTCACGAAGTCCACACTCAAACTCTATAGAAATTGAATGTCTGGATTGGCATTTTTGGAGACCGTTTCATCGGACCAATTTTTCTTGATGGCAATTTGAGTGGCGAAACGAATTTGAAGTTACTAGAAGATATCGTTTATCCTCCACTAATTGACTTTGTTGAAAATGATGATCGCTATCAAGAAAACCAATTAGCGTTTCAACAAGATGGAGCTCCTCTGCATTTTTCACAACGTGTTATGGAGTTTTTGAGCAGAGAGTTTCCAGAACAATGGATTGGGCGTAGAGGTGCTATTGAGTGCCCCACTAGATCACCGGATTTAACTCCTATAGACTTTTTTCTATGGGGTCGTTTAAAGAGTAGAATTTACTCAACAGAACCAGAGTCTCTGGAAGAATTACGACGACGCATTGTTGAAGAATGCCGTCCAATAACTCCACAAATGCTTCAGAATGTCAGAGCTTGTTTTGAACAAATTTTGTACTTTTGTATGGAAGCTGGTGGTCAACAATTTGAACACTTACTTAGCTGAATAAACATTTGAACGTTTGGTTTTGTTTTTGAGTTTTTTTAAACGAAAAATTGACTAATTAGTGCATTTCTTATCACAATGAATGAAATACGTTCTTGCAACACCAACTGTCAATAAGTTCTAAACGAGTTGATAAATCTTCAAAAAAAAAATTTGTGTACTGAATTCAGAAAAGAAAGAGCTTTCAAATGGTGTAACACTCGACCCATGTTCCCTATTTAAAATATAAGGGTTGTTATCACCACCCTTAAGGGGTTAATGTGACAAAGTTGAGTTTTATGTCACAACATGTCCCCCTCAATATTAAAATTGACGTGTTTCAGCGTTTCTTAAACAAAAATTCTCTGGACGCAAATGTTTCGTTTTCAATGCGCCAGCCTGTATATATATATATATATATATATA
Organism: Tillus elongatus; assembly: GCA_964006375.1. NCBI lineage: Eukaryota > Metazoa > Arthropoda > Insecta > Coleoptera > Cleridae > Tillus > Tillus elongatus. The sequence continues at coordinate 69,963,530 of OZ023262.1, forward strand.
TATATATATATATATATATATATATATATATATATATATATATATATATATTTGTCTGTGTATATACGTGTATGTGTGTGTGTTAATTAAAATACAAAATAAAATCCTGAAAGGAATACGCGTAATGCGTATTATTTTCAACTTTCGAAGTCTGCTATACGTCATTAACATTTTGCCAGCAAGTAAGCAAGTTACTTAATGCCAAATAATTGTCTGTTTTACTTGGGGCGTAAAGGTGAAGTGACCTAAATGGATAATCGATTAATGAAAATTGTAAAGGCAAATACAAAGGAGAAAAGTGAAAAAGAAGGAAATATGCTAGTCATCGCAAACAAAAGCGCGGGCACAGAATAGCTCCATTATGTGTTCGGTTGTGGCTGAACATTGAACAAACGCTTTTAATTAAACAGAAGTGAGCGATGCGGCTGTAAAAATTACCCCAACCCTCGTTGTTTTATGGAACAGAGATTTTCACAACAGATTAAAGGGATTAAATACTTAATTGTTTTCTATGTAATGCCCAGAAATGTAGTAAACACAAAATCTGGTTTGGAACTGCTACGCTGGCATTTAAACACAAATGTTTGGCGTAAAATCAGATTCATTTTAATCTTGCTTGTTATACAAAATTTAATTTTGTTTATTTTGTTCTCCATTTTATATATTTGATATAAAAATATGAGTACAGGGCTTTAGGATCTTTGGTATTGAATAATTTGGCTGGAATTCGAGTCCTTTAAACACCACTGAGAGGAATGCAAGGTTTATTTTTATCGCAGCAGCTTCTTTCTATGTATAATAATAATTTTTTTATGTGTATTATTTCAACAACACACCACGGGGGTCCACGGCCTAAATACTATCGTACCGTGGGTGTCGACAAGGAGGAAAGAGATAAATTGTTATTCTGGACTTGAAGGCTTGGAGGTTCAGAAGAGAAGGAAAAACATGTGCCGGCAAGGAATTCCACAACTTGGAAGTCCTCAGGACCAAAGAGCAGGCATAACCAGATGTTCTATGTCTGGTGACTTGGACAGTAAAAGGGTGCATTGGCTCTGTTCCCCTGGTAGATCTGTTGGGGGCAGCAGGTGGAGGAACTATGGAAGAAAGCTCCTCTGAGCAGTGCCCGTGCAGCTATCCATAAAAGAGACAGAGGTCACCAACGGCACGTCGGTGGGCAAGGGATGGCAGCCTTTGGGTAAGGATAGGGCCACCGATGAGACGTATATCTCTCTTCAGAATGGAGTCCAGGATAGCGAGTGTAGAAGCGGCAACGGCACCCCAGTTGGGAGAGCAGTATTCGAGGTTTGGCCTTATTTGTGAAGTATATAAGGTATAGAGATTAGCTGGTAAAGAGTATTTGCGAGCCCGGGAGAGGAAACCTAATTTATTAGCAGCCGCTTCTTCAATTGGTGTGATATGTTGGTGCCAATTGAGATTTCGACACACAGATATGCCAACAAGTGAAAAAGACTCATTACTTTGAATAACTTGGTTGTTCATTGTGATTGGTCTAGGGCTGGTGTATCTCTTATAAGATATAAAGCAAGACTGAAATTTGGTAGAGTTGAATTGTACAAGATTTCTAGTTCCCCAGTTCAATATTTTTTGGAGATCCACGGATACAGAACCCTCCATGAGTCTGCGATCCTCATCTAATTGGGCTAAAGAGACAGGCTTAGAATATTGTATATTTGAGTGGAGGGTGCTGTCATCCGCGTAACTGTTAACTGGGTTGGATGTGCTAGAAAGGAGGTCATTGATGTGGAGAAGAAACAAAGTAGGGGCTAAAGCTGAACCTTAAGGGACTGCTGTATTAATTGGATACAGTTTAGAGGAATGACCATCCACGACAACAGAAATGCTCCGATTGGAGAGGAAACTTCCTGTCCAGGTACAGAGTTTTGGTGGTAGGCCATATGCCGGAAGTTTATTAAGCAGCGCTGCGTGCCAGACCTGGTCGAATGCTATGGATATGTTTAGAGCGGCAATCTGGTATTCATCGTGTAGCTCCATAGACTTGTTCCAAGAATGGGTGACAAAGGAAATAAATATTTCCATGCCAGCTTGGATAATTTCAGTGACATTTGGTGAGATATCAGAGGGGTCAGGATGAGAGAAGCAGACAAGCGCCCATGGAAATGAGGAAAAGTAATCCCGCATTTCGTCCCAGTTCTCGGAGTTGTAGTGCCAAACGATACGTGGTTGTGATGGCTGTGTGACCTCGGGTTGCATTGCGTAGGAAGCAGTGACCACGCCGTGGTCTGAGCGACCAAGGTGGGCGGTGACTAATGTCTTATAGCATTCAGGTTTTGTAGTAAGAAGGAGATACAAGGGATTTGAGCTGTGTGTTGGGCTGCGAGGAAAGTAATTAAGTTGCTGAATCATATTGGCTAAATAATTGCTGACTGCTGCTCTCCCTTGTGGATCGGTTTTTGAAGATCCTAGCCATTCCTTATTATGAACATTGAAGTCACCAAGAATAGTGACCTCGGAGGAAGGATATTCCGAAATAAGATTGTGGGTTTTTTCAGAATGGTATAATTGCTTATTGGCGTCTTTATACGGTGATGCGTTAAATATATAATATGCAGACACACAAAATCTACACCAAAAAAAAAAAAAGAAAAAAAAACGAACCAAGTGATAACATACATATACACAAATATACATACAAAATAGCAGCATAGATCAAAGCACACAAATAAAAGCTGCATCAACCAATGAATGTGCAAAAACTAAGTCAACAAAAGTGTCATGATACAACAATATTAATGCAAAATGAAGTCATAAAAATGTAGCATGGCGTGGAAGCGTTTATTTTTTATGATAAGAAAATTTTTCATCAAATGAAAAAAAAAGGGATTACTTTTTTTTTTCATTAAATGAAAAAAAAAGGATAACTTATCAAAATGAATGAGAGACTTAAATTAGCTGTAATCTAAATTTCTTATATTATGAGTAAGTTTGTTATCAAATTTAATTCCAAAGTGGTTGGTTCCGTTTTTTATTTCCTTTAATCGCGTCAAATTGACGTTATCTTTAACGCGTGTAAGATGGCTGTGCATGCTACTGTGCCTAGTGAAGTCTGATTCGTAGTACTCTACATATAAAAGGCATTGTAATACACAAGACACAAATATTGTAGGTATCTGAAAGCTTTCATAATCGCTACGACAGTAATCTCTCTATTATAAACCGCCTAAGATCCTGATTGCTTTTCGTTGGGCAAAAACTAATTCCGAATATGGTGAGTGTCCCGATACCATAGTGTGCACTTTTTAAGGCGGGAGTAGAGACTTGAGCCGAACGACTCCGCAGGATAAACATGCCATGTGATGCCCTCTGACATGCATAGATGCAATATGCGTCCCAAATTAGCTTGCGGTCGACCATAACTCCAGAGACTTTCACAGGTTCAGTGCGAACACTATTGAAGAGGTACTTTGATAAAAAGAGTGAAGATTCAGATTTAAGGCTACTCAAGCTAAGTTGATTAGCTGAGAACCAACCTTGACAAATATTTTTATTTCTACCAATGGCAGAGAGTACTGTATCGAACTTTGGATCTGCATCAGCAAACAAAACCAAATTACTTAAGTCTGTTGATTTCGGTAGGTCGTTGATGTATATCAAGAATAAAATGGGCCCAAGGGCCAAACCCTGTGGTACACCGTATTTTAGATCTAATGGGGGTATTGAAGCCATAGAACTGAAGGTTGTCAATTAAAAGATCATGAGATACTAAGTAAAGATTGGAACCTGCGATGAGCAACGATAAGTACACTTGTAGAACCCAAATCACCACAACACATCTTTAAGTGAATTTTCTTAGAAAAAATTTACTAATGGCGAGATCCCGACTTTTGAATTTTGAAAAAATTTCTTCAAATGAGCGCGAACTAGGACTCCTAGAGAACCCATATCCGGAGTGAGTTTCGATTTTTATTAGAAAATATATGGTAACCAAATTTGGTACGTAAGTTTAGGCTGGAAACCACATACCAAAATTCATATTTCTATGTGACAAGAAAAAAAGGTATAATTTTTTTTTTGGTGTCAGATTACTTCTATGAAAATTCACATCCATAACGCACTTGCTGTGTCCAGACTTTTTAAAGACCTGACGATTGTTTCACTAACAAAGTTAGCGTCAGCAGAGAATGAAAAATTCTAACTACTTACTACTAAAACATCACATTTTATACTGGGCATGTTGAAATTATAAACAACTGCAAAAGTTGCACAGTGCAGCCGTTGACCTAGTAATATAATACCATAGCCGGCATAAAAGTTTCGGTTCAAAAACGGTCACTATTGAGACATAGTACATAGGAATGCTAGACTCGCAAGTTTCGAGTTCTACGGCCTCTGAAACCAGGTGACTTAGTTTCAACAGAAAAAAAATGCAAACCCGGATTTTTTTTTCACTCGGTGACAGAGAAAAGAATTTAGAGTTAGTGGGCCTCGCACCCGCCTGAAAGCGAGAGGTCTCTTGGATTTGAAGATATAGGCTAACGTCGCGACGGTAATGTCAAGGTTTATTTTATAAAATCAGAGTAAATTTAGAAGTTTGAGTGGAATTACGGGGGAGTTAATTAGCGTCCGAAATAGGGAGCTAAGGGATTTAGGTTTTCCGTAAAGTTAGTGAGTGTGGTAGCAAGGTACAGGGCTAGCTTTTGTTCCCATTTTCCCGGTGAGTATGTTCCATGACATAATATGTTTAATGTGACTTTTTTTTATTAATGGCTAGCTGTCTCGAGTACTATAATAATTTTTATATAAAAATGTGTATAGATATTTTTAAACCATGGGCTGTAAGATAGAATATTAGCATAGATAGTTGAGCCGTAGTCAAGAATTAGAGTAAACTGGAACGAAAGTGAAATTTAGACGTTGTTTTTAGAGGGATTTTGATAGATATGAATTTTGTGAAATTCATACACTGAAGAGCAAGATAGGGCTTGGATCCATAAGGGTGTAGTTGGGAACTTAAAAAGAAGGAAGTTAGAAGTTATTAAACTTATGAAATATTATATGGAGGGCGAAAACAATTTAATTTTCACAGGTATCAGTTTTGCATAAAATTTAGTTTTTGTAAAGATTAGAAAAACCTCCCATACAATGATGCTCAAAAAACTTTAGAATTTGAGTTATTGGAGTTCAGAATTTTAGTCTGGCATAGACAGATCTTTATCCGATTTATTGTCACAATTTTAAGTTAAGGAAACCTTTGGATTTATGAATTACTTAAAAATTTATTGTGCCGTTAAAATGTTTATCTGTATAAATTTTATTTTTGTATTAAAGTAATTTTAAAACTAGATCCTGGATTTTATTCTAAAAAACCCTAAACTAGACTTTATTTTAACAGTATATTATAAAATGATTGTGACGTGTTTCGTCACTAGGTATACGCTAATGCTGAATATATAGTAACATTTTGGGGAAATTGGTCCCAAATGCTCGGTCATAGTGTTCCAAAAAAATTCAGGCAAGACCTCCCTTCAGGGTCGTTATACATGCATATATCCTTTCAACGGGTAGTTTTGAATACACGTCCTGCCGCTCGGACAATTGGTCTACTTTAAAAATGTACCTAAATAAATAGTTACTTAAATTTTCTTAATAATAATAAGTACAGTTGACAGTCTTTGTTTTAAAGAAAAGGAAATGGCCCGCAAACCTACCCCGTTAGAGTGTTATTGAATAGATCACAGATAGTTTCCCCCTTTTTTTGGAAACGCGCATCATCATTTTAAATATTTTAATGAAAATTTGCTACTAACGCACTTGCTGCGTCCAGACTTTTTTCTTTCCACTATCTACGAAATGTAATATCCAGTAAACATTATTCTTTACAAATATTATTATTATTATCATCCAGATTACTTTGGTTTAGAGTGTAGTAATGGCTTTTAATGCCGTATTTTGCAAAAAAAGTCTGGACGCAGTAAGTGCGTTGTGGTAATCAATTTTCATAAAAATATACTACATAATATTATGTCTTTTTCAATAAGAATAATAATATTATTTATTGAAGTTATTTGTATAGTAAGTTCGAAACTTGTGATTGCCTCTAAGGCAATTTGGTCTAAGATAAGTTCTAAATATTATTTATTGTCTCCAAAACACACATTCTGACACTGGCAGCTTGAATTTCGATCCATCAAGTTAATCAAATTTACTTTACCAATTGTTCATTCTATATTCAATTTCAATCGTTGCTGTCATTTTATATTTATCCAGATAAGTCTAAAATATAAATATACATTTTGAAATGTATAACAAATATACGATAATTAGCTTAAAATTACAGACTTTTAAACCATATGCCCTAAAACAAAAACTACTGCCAAAGTATCAGAGAAAGGGTCTGTTTGAAATGATGTTTCTGCAAATATTTTAGTAACGTTAAGGATAATGATAGTTGAAGGTCGGTTGAAGGTGAAACTTAAGGCTTCATATAACACGTTTCTTGCGACATTTTCTCTACATAACCCGTATTCGTTTCAGGTCCTTTGCCTAAATGTTGCCAATTTTGATGTTTTACATCGCGACTTTGGCGTTTTAAGAATAAAAACTATAAAATTTTCAAAATCTTTTTTTGCATATTTATTGACTTTTTTGCGGCAAAAAACTTATTCTTGGTCTCTAATATAGGATAAATTTTGTTATCCACACAAAATATATTGATTTTATGCGTTTTTCTGGTCTCCAGTGGCAGAATTGATTCCCATGACTCCTTTTTCTTTTAACCCAAAGTTCTAAATATCGGCGTATAACATATATTTTATAATATAAACCTGCGTACCGAATTTGCTTGCCAAGGCGTTGTTATTTCTGGAGATACTAAGTTTTTTCCAAAGAAACCCAAAATTTTCCGAGAAAGACTTGTGCGATTTTTTTAACTAGCGAGCTTATCAAAGCCACTTGCAAAGGGAACGCGCTTACCAAATTTAATCACAATCGGCCTATTAGTTATCGGTGTGATATATGTATATATTATATATATATATATATATATATATATATATATATATATATATATATATATATATATACATTTATATATAAACATATAAATATTGAAACTGACCTGACCTGACCTGACCGTGTTCCAGAGAGCCTAGCTAGCGCTTGTTTGAAGAAAATTTTTTCAAAATTCAAAAGTCGAGATCTCCTCATTAGTTAATGTTCTTAAGACAATTTACTAATATAAACAAAAGTACCTGAATTCTTTTTCGATCAGACATAAATATAACTCCAAGCTAGTGACAGTTAAGTTAGGTGACAAGTATAAATGTTTCTTATTTAAAGCTAGAGTCGAAATGGTAATGCTGCTACCCTGAGGAATAATCAGAATAAATAGCGTTTCCCATTTGCGTTCAGCATTACCATGAAGAAGAGAGAAGATGCTAAAACCCCTACACACCATTTATTTGAATGGTTATTTCTTTGAAACATGAAACAGTAAATCTTTCTTTCCTGTCCTTGCCTGTGATTATTGTTGTAATTGCCTACATTTTACTTTAGCGGATTTTTCGTAAAATGAAAAATTCACTAATGGGAAGATCTGTGTTCATATATATATATATATATATATATATATATATATATATATATATATATATATATATATATATATATATATATATATATATATATATATATGTCACACCGATAATTCAAAAAATAATAGGCCGATTTTGATAAAATTTAGTACGTACCTTTCTCTTGCAACTGGCTTGGATAAGTTCGTTAGCCAAGAAAATCGGACAAGTTTTTCCGGGAAAATTTTTGGTTTCCTTTCGGAAAATTTTCGTATCTCCGAAAATAACAGAGCTATGATAACCAAATTCAAAACGTACGTTTGTACTATCAAACTTACCCTACACCCAAATTTCAGATCTCTAAGTTAAAACAAAAAAAAGGCATTTAAATAAAAACATTTTGGGTGTCACTGATGATTAGAGAAAAACACAAGAACAAAATATGTTGTGCGATTAACAAAACCAATTGAATATTACATACAACGGTTAAGTTTTCTTGGCGCAAAAATGTCTAGAAGGAGCAGAAAAAATATTTTGAAAATTTTACGATTTTTCTTCTTGAAACGTCAAAGCGGCGATTTGAAACGTCAAAATTTAAAATTTTCAGACAACGAATTCGGCAATCGTTTCCGCTATAGAGTTTATGGTTTAATAGTCTATATTTTAGCAAATTTTCGTAGAAAATATACGTTATAAAGAAGACCGCGACTTATGAATTTTAAAAAGATTTCTCCAAATGAGCGCGAACTAGAAGCCCGAAAACCCATATACAGGGTCAGTTTCAGTTTTTACATGTTTACACATATACAGGGTGACGCATTTCTAGGGTAAAGCTCAATATATCCGTTATTATACAAAATAAGATGAAAAAGTATATAAGTTAATTATAGGGTGTCTCGAGCTTTATCTTGTCAACCTATTTTGACAATTACAGGCTGGCCCATAAGTCGTTGGTGATACACGCTTTATTTTTTTAATAGAACACACCTTATGTTGTTGCATTTTTGTGTTATCCATCAAATTACAATGCATGTTTGTAAGGGAAAAAAGATATCGTTCACCTTTTTTGAGCTATTTTAATTGCTTTGCAACTTTTCACGTTTTTGGCACATATTTCAAACGCATATCACAAATAGTGATATGGCGTTTTTATCAATATATAGCGGAGCTCCATGGAATTGGCGCATTCAGAGAGCTTTTTGTTTATATTACTCGTCGAAAAAATTAAGCTATATATATATATATATATATATATATATATATATATATATATATATATATATATATATATATATATATATATAGTGTGTACAAGATCTTTCTTTTTGAGGCAAAAACTCATTTAATAACCACATCAAAAACAAAGCCCTCTCAAGCTTCAACGGCAGCAAACCCTTCTGGACTCTTGCTAAACCTATTGGGAGAAATTTCTGCAAGAGCACTTCCAACCCCTTGTTTCACGGGATGAAATTGTTTCTACCGCCCTAGACAAGGATAAACTTTTTGCCTCGTTGTTCGCCGGCATTTCCACTCTCAACCCACCTCCAAATGTTCAACCACCAACAGTGTCCAATGTCGTTCATAAAATGACGGATATCATTTTCAAAACTAAAAAGGTACGAAAGATGCTCTCTTCTCTCAATACCAGCAAAGCCCCTGGCCCTGACGAGAGCCCAGCAATTGTTCTCAAAAAATGCACACCAGAACTTACTCCTGTCGCGACTCGCCTGTTCCAGACTCCTTACAATGGAGGCATATTCCCTAGTAACTGGAAAATTGCTCGAGTACCACCCGTCCCCAAGAAAGGATCCAAAGTGCTTCCTAGTAACTACAGGCCTATTTCTCTCTTTTCAGTCGTCTCCAAAGGGATGGAAAAGTATATAAACACCGAATTACTAAAATTTCTTGAAGAACACAGTCTAATCCACGACAGGCAGTATGGATTCCGTCAGCGCAGATCAACTGCCGACCTCCTTTCCTTTGTCACCCATTCTTGGAACAAATCTATGGAATTACACGGTGAATCCCAGATTATCGCTCTAGACATATCCAAAGCATTCGACCAGGTCTGACACTCAGCAAATTTCCTCACCAACCGGAGCATTTATGTTCTCGTGGATGGCCATTCCTCTAAACTGTATCCAGTTAATGCAGGGGTCCCTCAAGGTTCAGCCTTAGCCCCTACATTGTTTCTTCTCCACATCAATGACCTCCTGTCTAGCAAATCCAACCCAGTTCACAGTTACGCGGATGACAGCACCCTCCACTCAAATATACAATATTCTAAGCCTGTCTCTTTAGCCCAATTAGATGAGGATCGCAGACTAATGGGGGGTTGTGTCTCTGCGGATCTCCAAAAATATTAGACTGGGGAAGTAGAAATCTTATACAATTCAACTCCAGCAAATCTGAGTCTTGCTTTCTATATCATAAGAGATACGCCAGCCCCAGACCCATCACAATGAACAGCCAAGTTATTCAAAGTAATGAGTCCTTTTCACTTGTTGGCATTTCTGTGTATCGAAATCTCAATTGGCACCAACATATCACATCAATTGCAGAAGCGGCTGCCAGGAAATTAGGTTTCCTCTTCCGGGCTCGCAAAAGACTTTTCACCAGCTAATCTCTATACCTTATATACTTCACAAATAAGGCCAAACCTCGAATACTGCTCCCACATCTGGGGTGCCGCTGCCGCTTCTACACTCGCTATCCTGGACTCCATTCTCATCGCTGACCCTACCCTCACCTAAAGGCTGCCATCCCGTGCCCGCCGACGTGCCGTTGGTAACCTCTCTCTCTTTTATAGATATCTGCACGGGCACTGCTCAGATGAGCTTTCTTCCATAGTTCCGCCACCTGCTGCCCCCAACAGATCTACCAGGGGAACAGAGCGAATGCACCCTTTTACTGTTCATGTCACCAGACATTGGCATTGGCGACAAAAATTTCAATTTTTTTTGCCGATTAAAGGTCGTAAACAGTGTCAGAACATATGTTTTGTGTCTGTCTGCCTGTCGGTTTGTATGGATTTAAATTTTGCGTACAGTTAGCACCCGACAAACAAACGGTTCGGATTGTTTTTGGGATAAATGGGGGATGATTTGGCAAAAATAGACGATTTTTCGTTAAAACTCGAGTAATATAAAGTTTCAGGATTTGTTTATTAGAAAACTTTTAATTTCATCAACAATCTGGTATTCTGTGCTGAAATTATATTAGGGGTTGAATGTGTGGGGGTGGAATATTGGTGACAGAAATTTCGAAATTTGTTTTGCTAAAATGGCGTAAAGAGTCTCAAAGCATGTAGAAAACTTGATTCGAGAACGATTTTTTTTTGCCCGTCGATCGGTCTGTCGGTCTGTACGTCTGTATGTTAGTAGGCGCAATAACTTTCGAACGAATTGAGATATCAAGGTCAAAGTTGGTATCCAGTTAGCACGCTTTGGATTGTTTTTGGGTAAGATCGCTTTAGGGGCTAGGGGATAAATGAGGGGTAATTTGTTGAAAATTTAATTTTTTGCTTAAAACTGGTGCAATATAACCTTTCAGAAGTTTGTGGGTACAGAAATACGAATATTTTCTTTGTGGACATGTCATGGACCCTAAACTCCTTTCATGAGAATGTCTTTCCGAGGAGCGTAGATTATGACAGCTTTGTGGAAGTTATCATTCAATTTGCAGCGCTATTTTTGCGAGTGACAGGTAACTAATACTTCTTTTTATTTCTGTAATCGAAAATGCTATGTTGTGGAAATGCTTTTTAATGCAATAAGAATTCAATATGGCGTCCATAAGAAACAACAAAGTTATAATCAAAGACCTTAAAAAAGTGCCCATAAAATGTCTAAACCAACATACCGTATAATCTCAGATTAAATAAACGCACCATATTTGTTTTTTGCGATTATTACAAAAAGAAAAAAACAACTGATGAAATGGGATAGCAATTCTGGAATCGTAATAGAATCCAGAGAAGCATTACCCATTTAGCCGACTTCGTAGCTCTTATAATAACCGAGATAGGGCCTCGGTGCTTCAGTGGTAAGAACGTGTGCCTCTGAATCGAAGGGTATTGGGTTCGATCCCAGGGTACTCTTTTCACTTTTCAGTACATACTGTACAATTAACATCAACCGAGGTTGTGGCATTGTATTTGAGCAAGTTGAATGTCTGCACGTCCGCCCTTCGGAGGGGGCGTAAATCTGTCGGTCTCGTGTCCATGTGATGTTGGGCACGTTAAAGATCCCTACCCTCCCTACAGATAGGCGGGGAATCGAAAAATTTTTGCAGGAGAGTGAGGTGAAACTGCCTCCCTGGCGTCGGTGATTGGCCATAGTCGCGGAAATACACTGACGTTAAAGAAATAAATACACATACAATAACCGAGATTGTAATACACGCAGCAGAAATTTGGGACACAGTGTATATACTCCTTTATTCGCTATTTAACTTCTACATTGTGGATTACAAAAAGTTGGTGCTTGTGTTCATATTAAAACACAATTTTGATTCTTTGTCCAAATATCCAACTTCCAAAATGTTGTTTATGTGGCACTCAAATTTCTTTCAACCAAATTGTAGTTTCTCATTATTTCACACACACACACACACACACACACACACACACACACACACACACACACACACACACACACACACACACACACACACACACACACACACACACACACACACACACACACACACACACACACACACACACACACACACACACACACACACACACACACACACACACACACACACACACACACACACACACACACACACACACACACACACACACACACACACACACACACACACACACACACACACACACACACACACACACACACACACACACACACACACACACACACACACACACACACACACACACACACACACACACACACACACACACACACACACACACACACACACACACACACACACACACACACACACACACACACACACACACACACACACACACACACACACACACACACACACACACACACACACACACACACACACACACACACACACACACACACACACACACACACACACACACACACACACACACACACACACACACACACACACACACACACACACACACACACACACACACACACACACACACACACACACACACACACACACACACACACACACACACGCGCGCGCGCGCGCGCGCGCGCGCGGCTTTTAATAGATTAGTACGTAATAACCTCTTACTAAACTATCGCCAATTCAAGAAGTAATCACGAGTAACTACAAATCCGTTTTAGATCAACTAGGACCCCCAAAAAGCTCAGATGTGTATTTTTTAAGAACATACAAAACGAATAATTTGTCGTCACACATAAAAACAAAAAAAATAATCTATCAAGCATATGCCCTAAAACGATATCAAGTTTCCGAAAAATTATGTAGTTTGTGGACTGATGCTCCTATAAATTGAACAGCATTTTACTAACTACCAACGCTTGCCTTCGAGGGTGATGTCTCCTTTAGATTTCCCAAAAATGGATTCGCAGATGCGATTTCTCTTCATCGGTCAAGCTTAAGCCAATCGGATAACTATCCACTATGTGATGAGTTGGGAACCTCGTGACACACACTGATCTCGTGTAGAAAGACAAAACCAACGTGGGACTTTTTAGATGAATTAAAGAAAAAATTATGCAACAACCCCTTACGTAGAGCAGATATCTATTGTGGCCTGAACATATCAGGTACCTTTGCAACTTAGCAAAACAGACAATCTACAACACATTTACCTCGGTAGTGAAGGAGGAACTCTCCCCAGTACCAGACCTTCCTGTACTGTAAAATAAAAAAAGTCAGGAATAGTAAGAGAATATGCGTGGTACAGCAAAAAGAATCTCACAGATGTCTTCGAAAGAAGGTGGTCAAGTAATGGAGTTCTCTTCATTGTCACAGAAAATGAAATTAGGTTTACATTCTTTTTTTTTAATTTCAACAACACACCACGAGGGCTTACAGCCTAAATACTATCGTACCGTGGGTGTTGACAAGGAGGAAAGAGGCAGCTTGTTAATTCTGGACTTAAAGGTTTGGAGATTCGGAGGAGAAGGAAAAACATGTGCCGGCAAGGAATTCCACAACTTGGAAGTCCTCGGGATAAAAGAGCGGACATAACAAGATGTTCTATGTCTGGTGACCTGGACAGTAAAAGGGTGCATTTGCGCTGTTCCCCTGGTGGATCTGTTGGGGGCAGCAGGTGGGGGAACTATGGAGGAAAGCTCCTCTGAGCAGTGCCCGTGCAGATATCTATAAAAGAGAGAGAGAGAGAGGTCACCAACGGCACGTCGGTGGGCAGGGGATGGCAGCGTTTGGGTAAGGGTAGGGTCACCGATGAGGCGTATAGCTCTCTTTTGAATGGAGTCCAGGATAGCGAGTGTAGAAGCGGCAGCGGCACCCCAGATGTGGGAGCAGTATTCGAGGTTTGGCCTTATTTGTGAAGTATATAAGGTATAGAGATTAGCTGGTGAAAAGTATTTGCGAGCCCGGAAGAGGAAACCTAATTTCTTAGCAGCCGCTTCTGCAATTGATGTGATATGTTGGTGCCAATTAAGATTTCGATCCACAGAAATTCCAACAAGAGAAAAGGACTCATGACTTTGAATAACTTGGTTGTTCATTGTGATGGATCTAGTGCTGGTGTATCTCGTGTGAGAAAGAAAGCAAGACTTAGTTTTGGTGGGGTTGAATTGTACAAGATTTCTACTTCCCTAGTCTAATATTTTTTCGAGATCCACGGAGACAGAACCCTCGATGAGTCTGCGATCCTCATATAATTGGGCTAAAGAGACAGGCTTAGAATATTGTATATTTGAATGGAGGGTGCTGTCGTCCGCATAGCTGTGAACTGGGTTGGATGTGCTCGAGAGGAGGTCATTGATGTGGAGAAGAAACAAAGTAGGGGCTAAAGCTGAACCTTGAGGAACTCCTGCATTAATTGGATACAGTTTAGAGGAATGGCCATCCACAACAACAGATATGCTCCTGTTGGAGAGGAAATTTGCTGTCCACATACAGAGTTTTGGTGGTAGGCCATATACCGGAAGTTTATTAAGCAGCGCTGCGTGCCAGACCTGGTCGAATGCTTGGGATATGTCTAGAGCAACAATCTGGGATTCACCGTGTTGTTCCATAGACTTGTTCCAAGAATGGGTGACAAAGGAAAGGAGGTCGGCAGTCGATCTGCGCTGACGAAATCCATAGTGCCTGTCGTGGATTAGACTGTGTTTTTCAAGAAATTTTAGTAATTCGGTGTTTATATACTTTTCCATCACTTGAGAGACGACTGAAAGGAGAGAAATGGGCCTGTAGTTGCTGGGAAGCGCTTTGGATCCTTTCTTGGGGATGGGTTGTACTCGAGCAGTTTTCCAGTTACTAGGGAATATGCCTTTATTATAAGATATCTGAAACAGACGAGTCAGGACAGGAGCAAGCTCTGGTGCGCATTTTTTGAGAACAATTGCTGGGATCTCGTCAAGGCCAGAGGCTTTCCTGGTATTAAGAGAAGAGAGCATCTTTAGTACCTTTTTAGTTTTGAAAATGATATCCGTCATTTTATGCGCGACATTGGGGACTGTTGGTGGTTGAACATTTGGAGGTGGGTTGAGAGTAGAATTGCCGGCGAACAACGAAGCAAAAAGTTCAGCCTTGCCCAGGGCGGTAGAAACAATTTCATCCCCTGAGACAAAAGGTGGGAACGTGCTTTTGCAGAAATTATTCCCAATAGATTTAGCAAGAGTCCAGAAGGGTTTGCCGCCGTTGGAGCTTGAGAGGACTTTGTTTTTGATGTGGTTATTAAACGAGTTTTTTGCCTCAGAAAGAATGCGGACATAGCGGTTTCTTGCGTCGTTAAATGCTTGACGATTTTCTTGACTGGGATTGTGTAGAAGCGTTTTGTGAGCTTTGACCTTTTCAAGTCTGGCCTTGTCACAGGATTTAGAGAACCAGGGCTTTTGAGTGGCTGAAGAGGTTTTCTGTGTACGTGGGATAAATAATTCCATGCCAGCTTGGATAATTTCGGTGACGTTTTGTGAGATATCAGAGGGGTCAGGATGAGAGAAGCAGACAGACGCTACGGACGTATGCGCACACGCCTCCATGCAATCTAAAGGAAGTAAGGAGCTCATACCCCGGGAAATTAAGGTGATTAGTGGCTGTTTTGGCACTGATTTGGGTTTCGGGGAGGAAGAGGAGTTGGGGCCTGTTAGCCTGGTGGACGGAATTCAGGCTAGAATTTAGGCCACATATATTCGAAAAGGATATGTTAAATCTTGATGTTGGCGCCCCCTGTACACCCCTCTCCCGGAGATCCGAATGGAGGGGTATTAAATTAAATTCTAATCTGTTTTACATTTTTCTTATTGGATTTTAAAAGATTTTGGAAAACTAAAAATTTATTTATTTTTATTTACTTTAACTTATTTTTGTTTTGTTTAACTTTTATCTAAGATTATCTAAGTTAATGGAAAATGTATATATTTTTTTATTCTGGACACTGTATAGATAATATGATATTGTATTGTAAATACTACCGACACTGTATATTTAATTACTGTTAAAATTAATAATAATAATACTAATAATAATAATAATAATAATAATAATAATAATAATAATAATAATAATAATAATAATAATAATAATAATAATAATAATAATAATAATAATAATAATAATAATAATAATAATAATAATAATAATAATAATAATAATAATAACACACACACACACACACATTGGTGCACGCGCGCGCACGCACGCGCCACGTACAAGCACACATACACAGCATTTATCTGAACAAAAAATTCAAAAATTAGAAAGTCGTGACTTTTCTAAATGAAAAATGTTTTTTAATGAAAATTTGCTAAAAATATAATTTTGGCATATAATTAATTTCAGATTTTTGACTATTACATTACTTTCATTCTTAATCGCCCTCTTTATAGTTTTGTTGAACGCAACCCATATTTTCTCTGAACGCTCTATAAATATAAGCCTAAAGCCATTCGCCTATTGTCAATCAAGGCCGCACAAATAGGTATCGACAAAAACGAAGGGATCATTCTGACCTGAATCACATTGTATTTGGTTGAAAGTATTTCGTGCTTTCAGCCAAGCACAATTCATGCTGTCAAGAGAACCATAGAAAAAAATATGTGCTAAAAACACTGAAATGGAATACATGACTGTCTCCGGGAACAAAGGACCAAGGATTAATTATTATTGTGACGTTATTAGTGGTCTCTTTTTCGTATCGATACAAGTAAATAAAATTCGATATGATCAATAAAGGAAAGTAAATTGACATGATATAATCAATGTGATGCGATTCAGAAATTTTTACGGTCACGTTCATGAGATTTATTTCCAAAAATATAATCAGTCACCATACATTTTTGGGCTATATACAGGTGTCCGAAAACGATCAGCAAAACGCACTATGGTGCATCTACTCAAACATTTAATGCCACAAGTCCATATACGATTTTTTCAACAGCTTAAAAACAGCGAAGTTACAGGCTCTTGAATAGTTTTGTTGTTTCAATCATTTTAAGTTAATTTTCGCAGAAAAAAAATCCCTAATGGGGAAATCCCAACTTGTGAAATTTGAAAAAATGTCTCTAAATTAGTGCGATCTAGGACCCCTAGAACCCATATCCGGGTTCAGTTTCAATATATATATATATATATATATATATATATATATATATATATATATATATATATATATATATATATATATATATATATATATATATATATATATATATATATATATATATATATATATATATATATATATATAATTATTATTAATTCAAATTATACAATAAGTTGTACAAAAAAGCTATGCGTATGTTTGCCCTGAGACACGATTTTGAACATTCTCTTCCTAAACGTCTAACTGTCAAATTATTTTGATCTGCCTTCTTTCAAACCAAAACTTCTCAACACTATTCTGTAGTACAAAAATTTGGACACACTTATCTGACAGCTTAATAAAAGTCTATATATATATATATATATATATATATATATATATATATATATATATATATATATATATATACAGGGTGCTACAGATTCGAGGCTCACCATGGGTATCTTCTAAACCGTAAGAGATACAGGGTGGGTTAAATTAAGGCAAATATGCGCAATTATGTGCCTTGTAGCATGCCATCTTAAAATTTGCTAATTTCCGTATACTTCCGAAGATATACGAAAAAAACCGAAAAATGTAAATTCCGTTTTTATGTTTTCCTGAAGTTATTTGAAACGACATAAAAAAACGAAAGGCACTTCTTCATTGCCACTTTTTCTACTCTATAAGATCTAGTAAACAGATTCTCAGTACAATGTTTCGTTTCGAAGAAAACATCATCAACTTTGTTTTTTCATATGGCCGTTAAAATAAGTACACCCTGTATTAGAAAAAATATTTGATTGCAAGTTCAACAATGTATAGCACGATATGTCCCTTATGTTGCTTTTTGCATTATTTAAATTTTCAACAATTTTCAATGCGTAGCAAGCGATGGAGACAAAAAAGTTACGATGATTGTCAAGTCAGACATAAGCAACACCATGATAAACAGTTAAGAGAACATGGTTCAAAGATATAGCCCTTTAATGGTAGGACGGACGGACGGATGGCGTACCTACTCTTATTTGTAATGGGTTTCCGTTTCTGTATGAAACCCTAAAAATACGGTTCATTAATCTAATCTGCGCTTTATTTAAATTTGATAATTTACAAGGGGTGGGCATAGAAACTCAACAATCAGACAGACGCCAGTTTTGCATCTCAATCACGTTTAAATAATATCATTATTAATAAAATAGTTTATTTGACGTTTTTATAACCAAGCCAAGTTACATGTTAAGAGTTTTTTATTTGTGCCACAGAAATGCAGTAGGTGCTACAGATATGCATTTCCAACAATATCCCCAGCGAAGTCAACCACTTAGAACTTATTTTGCTAGACTGGATAAACACTTAAGCTTATTTAATGAACTATTTTTTCTTAAGTGTTTATCCAGCCTAGCAAAATCAGTTCTATGTGGTTGACTTCGCCGGGGATATTGTTGGAAATACATATCTGTAGCACCTACCGCATTTCTGTGGCACAAATAAAAAACTCTTAACATGTAACTTTGCTCTTCATTTCAAGACTGCATTGTAATCAAGATTATCAAAACGTCAAATAAACTATTTTATTAATAATGATATTAATTAAACGTGATTGAGATGCAAAACGATGCAAAACTGGCGTCTGTCTGATTGTTGAGTTTCTATGCATTTTGAATTTTGACAGCTGTACTAGTGTTTCATGTCCAAAGCCCGCCCATTGTAAATTATCAAATTTAAATAAAGCGCAGATTAGATTAATGAACCGTATTTTTAGGGTTTCATACAGAAACGGAAACCCATTACAAATAAGAGTCATCCGTCCGTCCGTCCTACCATTAAAGGGCTATATCTTTGAACCATGTTCTCTTAACTGTTTATCATGGTGTTGCTTATGTCTGACTTGACAATCATCGTAACTTTTTTGTCTCCATCGCTTGCTACGCATTGAAAATTGTTGAAAATTTAAATAATGCAAAAAGCAACATAAGGGACATATCGTGCTATACATTGTTGAACTTGCAATCAAATATTCTTTCTAATACAGGGTGTACTTATTTTAACGGCCATATGAAAAAACAAGTTGATGATGTTTTCTTCGAAACGAAACGTTGTACTGAGAATCTGTTTACTAAATCTTATAGAGTAGAAAAAGTGGCAATGAAGAAGTGCCTTTCGTTTTTTTATGTCGTTTTAAATAACTTCAGGAAAACATAAAAACGGAATTTACATTTTTCGGTTTTTTTCGTATATCTTCGGAAGTATACGGAAATTAGCAAATTTTAAGATGGCATGCTACAAGGCACATAATTGCGCATATTTGCCTTAATCTAACCCATCCTGTATCTCTTACGGTTTAGAAGATACCCATGGTGAGCCTCGAATCTGTAGCACCCTGTATATATATATATATATATATATATATATATATATATATATATATATATATATATATATATATCTGTGTGTGTGTGTATCACACCGATAACTCAAAAGATAATGGGCCCATTTTGATGACATTTGGCAGGAAGATTCCTTTTGTAAGTGGCTTGGATAAGTTCATTAGCTAAGAAGATCGGACTAGGTTTTCCGAGAAAATTTTGGGTTTCCTTTCGGAAAAAAAATTTAAGTCCGAAAATTACACAGCTATGGTAACCAAATTTGGTATCTAGGTTTAAGTTAAACTATACACCAGCATTGAGATCTATATGTTGCAAAAAAAGTTATAAGCATTTAAAAAAAAAAAATGTTTGGTGACGGAACATTTCTATGAAAATTCACTACCATAAGGCACTTGCTGAGTCCAGACTTTTTTAAAATCGATATCATTTTATTTGACACAATTGTAAATAATGTAATTTTGTATGTGCGAAATTTGATGCGAATACCTTAAAGTCAAAGAACCGAAACTGGCCTTGACCTATATACAGTGTGTCCAAGATAAGCCCCCTCCCCCACTATGGGATCTCCAAAACGGTAGCAGATACAGACTTGGTTGAAAAGGAGAAAGTTGCGCACTCAAAATCCCAGCAAATTGGCGGTTAGATATCTCCGAAAATTTCTTTGATTTTTGAGATATTTTGAAAATTTCTATCGTAAAACACAAAAAAGTTAGAGGTAAATTAATTTTTAATTAATTAAATCTGAATCAAGAAAGTTTAAAAGTCAAAATTGATTGAGTACGAATGTAAGTGAAAAATACTACAAGAAATTACTAACAAGCTCCTAGATATGTGTCTCAGTCGTTATTTTCCTTGATTTCGTTAAAATATGAGCAAAAGATCCATTGTAAATCAAAATGGTTTTCTGTAAATTGTAAAATGTTGAACAATTAACCTCTATTATGAGATATTTTTGCTAGTAAACACATGTCCAGCGTAGCTCAGTGGCCTAGTTCCTGTACATCGTATAGTCGACTCCTACATGACGAGTTCTAATCCTAGTTAGTGACTTTACTTTTTATCAATTTTTTTAAGTCTCATTTCACTTTACCGTTATCTAATCAGATTTTTCTTATCCCGATGAAATTTTTAGCAAGTTTTTGTATAAAAAATAATTTGATACATAGGCGATGAAAGTTTTAAGACTTAATTCAATTTGAATAGCATATCTGGTTGTTTGGTTTTGCCCTAACTTAGTGAAACCGTTCCATATTTAATACAGTCGTAGACTTTCCCGTGGCGTCACAAGTGATCGTTTTAGTGAATTTTCTTTAAAAATCACTAACGGGGAGATCCCGACTTTTGAATTTTGAAAAAATTTCTTAAAATGAACGCGACTTAGGCCCGCATAGAACCCATATCCAGGGTCAGTTTCAATTTTATATACATACCTACATACATATATATATATATATATATATATATATATATATATATATATATATATATATATATATATATATATATAATATATATATAAAGGGTGAACAATTTACCAAAATTTAGGTCTGTAAGTTTAAAGACAAAAAAGTTAGAGGCATTTAAAGAAAGAAAAATTGGGGTTTTTCTCAAAACGTAAAAAGTCGCGATTGAAACGTCAAAATTGGCAACATTTAGGCAAAGAACCTGAAAGAAATACGGATTATGAGAGTGTTCTGCAAAATCTTAAGTTTCAGCTTTAACCATCATTGTCCTTCATTTTAATAAAACATTTCCAGAAAACTCATTTCAAATAGACACTTTATCTGTTGTTTTGGAAGTAATTCGTTAATGAGGAGACCGCGGCTTTTGAATTCTAAAAATATTTCTTCAAATAAGCGCAAACTAGGCCCCCTAGAATCCATATCCGGGCTTACTTCCTGTTTACATATATACAGGGTGACGCACTTCTACGGTAAAGCTCGATATAATTGTTATTATGCAAGATACGAGAAAAAATTGTATACGTTACTTATAGGGTGTCTTGAGCTGCATCTTATAATTTTTTTGACAATCACAGTATGGCCCATAAGTCTTTGGTGATACCTATAAATTTTTTTGAACATCCTTTATTGCATTTTTGCATTTTTCATCGAAATATGATGCACGTTTGTAAAAAAAATCGAGACGCAGTAAGTGCATTTTGGTAGCGAATTTTCATTAAAAGTTTTAAAATTCAATAACTCAATTTGCTATTAACCTAAGGTTCGTCGGCTAGGAAGCGAGTTTTCTCGGAAACATTTAAAGTTTATTTTCGGAAAACTTTTGTACATTTTCAAACAAGTTATTTTGATAAAATATTGTGCATTGTTTCTACTATATAGGTTATACCGGTAACCAAATTGATGCCTGCTTGCATTAAAGAGACATATTAGCTATTAAAAACATTTTTATGAAAATTCATTTCTATAACGCACGTCCAGTCTTTTTAATTTAAGTTTATTTGTTCTGTGCTTATTCCATTAAATTATTGCATCAATTCATCAATTGGATTATTATTAAACGCCTAAATGACATAAATTGTTAATTGGTATAGCTATTTGTGTAGTAGTTAAGTTTAAAAGCTATATACAGGTTCGTAATAGGAATGTGTAATTTATGTAATGGTAACCTAATTGTTAATAATTAAGTGTCAGTTATTGTCATTTAGTGATAATACTATGATCATTTTCAAAATATCAAAATCGCTGGATAGCTCTAGGCGGGCCTCAGTTTTGGCCTGCTTCATCCCCCGACTTTGTTCCTTTAGATTATTTTACTTGATGCCATTTTTGGTGTCTACGACTTCCATTCGAAACGTAGAAGAATTAATTAACGGCAGTGGTGAATCATGTAGGGTAATCCAAGGTTCTTTTGAATATTATAACCGAATACGCAGTTCTATTCGCCGACGTGTAGACTCTTGTATAATAGCTTAAGGTGGTCATTTTCAACATTTGTTATGATTTTATCAGTTATTAATTTTAAATGCATTGTTCGTTTTCAATAATTATTTGTTTATTTTGATACCAAAATAATACCTTTTATAATATGTAATTACAAACTGTCAACTTATGCAAACTATGTTATGTAATTGAATTTAAAAATTTTGCCCCCAGAAAATTTTAAATTTAGTAAAAACAAATACAAGAGAGCTTTTGTAAGAATGAATCAAGCTGTTCAAAATCTATTTCTAAATTGCGATAAATACAAATACAAATATAAACTAAAATAACTATCTTACTAACTATCCAATTAATTAAAGAAACAGTCAACATATGTTTTAATTTTTAAGTGTTTAAGAATATCATAATAAAAAATTTCGGGACGCAGCAAGTGCGTTACGGTAGTGAATTTTTATTAAATGTTTCAAACTTGGATAACTCAATTTTCCATAAGCTTAGAAAGTTGAATTTTGGTATGTAGTAAGACCTGTCCTAAAGCAACATGTCTGCCGAATGTCATTGAAATAGCTTTGTAATTTTCGGAGAAAATTTTTTTTTTCGAAATAAAACTCAAACTTTGAAAAACTCAATTTTCTATAAACTGAGAAAGTTGGATTTTGGTCTATAGTAAGTCATTTCACAAGGCAACGTATCCACTAAATTTCATTAAAATGACTTTGTAACTTTCGGAGAAAAAATTTTTTTTCGAAAGGAAACCCAAAAATAAAAGAAAGGCACTTGCCGAGTTTCATCGAAATCGGTTAATTATTTTTTGAGTTATCGGTTGGATACGTGTATATATATATATATATATATATATATATATATATATATATATATATATATATATATATATATATAAATTGAAACTGACCCCGGTTATGGGTTCTAGGGGTACTAGTTCGCGTTCATTTCAAAATCTCACCATCGATACCTCTCTATTAGTAATTTTTTTTAAATAAAAATTCACTAAAAATACACGTTTACACACAACCACTCATACAGCAAATATAGTGCAGACGAAGAGTATTTATATGCTGCATTTGCATAAAAACCTTACAATTAAAATTTCAAATATATGCATGTATGAATCATAATCACAAAAATTACACGCCGATATCCAAGCATTGGGCGCTTATCAGTTAACCGTCTACATATTATCTCCGTCATTCTCAACCGCACCAAAACAAAAATATACTCTGAGCAAAAATATTTGGTCCAGAAAGGATTCATAAACAGAAGCAAAACTCACTTTTTCCTTGTCGTTGATCGGGTTGTCACCGGTGTTGTCTTCTACGGGACAGGTAATGGATTTCTTATTTGGCCGGTATTTGCTTTAACCTACTTGCATTGTTCATCCACGACTATAGACTTTCAAGAAACCCCTATTTCGTTTGACCTCTAGCATTCGGAATTTTGTCTTGTGACACCCTCTGCTCGGAATGTTCCAACTGATTTCCCGGGGCAGCTACGCTTCGATCTGCTCGTCGTCCGGCGTTCTCGCTAATTAGTGCAGTGGAATCACGTTTCCTATGTTGACTGCTCACTATTGTTACCGAAGGTGTTGCTGGGGAACTGTTTGACAAAGGTTCATTTATTCCACCTTTTTCCTGTTCACAATCACTTGGAGTATCATCAAGGTCCTTTGGCTCCTATTCTTTACAGTTTATGTAAAGTTTTCGCCGTTTGATGTACGCCTTCGAATCCTCCGCTTTCGCAAGTCTTAAGTGTTTCCTCAATTTATAATCTTCTTGTCTCTGCTCGGAAGTCAGATCATTCGTAATGTAAATGTGCGTTACCATAAGTTTGTTGCGTTCTTTAAAATTTACGTGGTTTATTTGGTAGGTGGTAGTGGACTTTTCTTTTACGTGATAATAAAGAATTTTTTTCACGCCCGAGGTGGTACCACCCCGTACATCAAGGGGCCGGTAAAGTCCAAACGGGCGTTTCCGGTTCTGGTGTATGGGTCGGTTTCCCTTATAAACAAAAATGATGATGGCTCCTCCTTGTACAAAAAATTCCGGAGACAAATTACTCATCCATTCGGATCTCCGGGAGAGAGGTGTGCAGGGGGCGCCGGCATCAAGATTTATCATATCCTTCTCGACTATATGTGGCCTTAAATCTAACCTGAACTCCGTCCACCATTTCCTCCAGGATAATAGGTCCCAACTCCTCTTCCCCACCTAAACCCAAATCAGTGCCAAAACAGTCACTACTCACCTTAATTTTCCAGGGTATGAGCTCTTTACTTCCTTTAGATTGCATGAAGGTGTGTGTGCGCGTACGTCCGTAGCAAGATACCCTGCACCAGGCTCCACAATTTGGATGCTGGAAGAAAAGACATACTTTGGATGAAACTTTCTCTCTCAGGGCTGCAACTAAATTCATCTGCTGCATTGACAACAACTTTGTCCAACTCTTCGACTACCTTTATAAAAAACCGACCATCTGCTTTCCGAATATCCTTCCTCCGAGGTCGCTGTTCTTGGTGACTTCGATGTCCATAGTAAGGAATGGCTAGGATCTTCAAAAAACCGATCCACAAGGGAGAGCAGCGGAGGCTTTCGCAGTCAGCAATTCTTTAGCCAATCTGGTTCAGAAACCTACTTACTTTCCTCGCATCCCAACACACAGCTCACATCCCTTGGATCTCCTTCCTACTACAAAATCGGAATGCTATAATACACCAGTAAACCCCCCCCCCCTCCCTTGGTCGCTTAGACCACGGCATGGTCACTGCTTCCTGCGCAATGCAACCCGAGGTCACACAGTCATCACACCCACGTATCGTTTGGCACTACAACTCCACGAACTGGGACGAAATGCGGGGTTACTTTTCTTCATTTTCATAGGCGTCTGTCTGCTTCTCTCATCCTGACCCCTCTGATTTCTCACAAAACGTCACACAAATGATCCACGCTGGCATGGAATTATTTATTCCACGTACACAGAAAACCCCTTCAGCCACTCAAAAGCCCTGGTTCTCTAAATCCTGTGACCAGGCCAGACTTGAAAAGGTCAATGCTCACAAAACGCTTCTACACAATCCCAGTCAAGAAAACTGTCAAGCATTTAACGACGCAACAAACCGCTATGTCCGCATTTTTTCTGAGGAAAAAACTCGTTTAATAACCGCATCAAAAACGAAGTCCTCTCAAGCTCCAACGGCGGCAAACCCTTCTGGACTCTTGCTAAATCTATTGGGAATAATTTCTACAAGAGCACCTTTTCACCTCTTGTTTCAGGGGTTGAAATTGTTTCTACCGCCCTGGTCAAGGCTGAACGTTTTGCCTCGTTGCTCGCCGGCAATTCTACTCTCAACCCACCTCCAAATGTTCAACCACCAACAGTCCCCAATTTCGCGCATAAAATGACGGATATCATTTTCAAAACTAAAAAAACACGGAAGACGCTCTCTTCTCTTAATACCAGGAAAGCCTCTGGCCTTGACGAGATCCCAGCAATTGTTCTAAAAAAAAATGCGCACCAGAACTTGGTCCTGTCCTGACTTGTCTGTTTCAGAAATCTTACAATAGAGGCATATTCCCTAGTAACTGGAAATCTGCTCGAGTACAACCCGGCCCAAAGAAAGATCCAAAGCGCTTCCTAGCAACTACAGGCCTATTTATCTCCTTTCAGTCGTCTCTAAAGTGATGGAAAAGTATATAAACACCGAATTACTAAAATTTCTTGAAAAACACAGTCTAATCCACGACAGGCAGTATGGATTCCGTCAGCACAGATCAACTGCCAACCTCCTTTCCTTTGTCACCTATTCTTGGAACAAGTCTATGGCGCTGCTTAGTAAACTTCCGGCCTATGGCCTACCACCAAAACTCTTCCGGTCTCGCAAATACTTTTCACCAGATAATCTCTATACCTTATATACTTCACAAATAAGGCCAAACCTCGAATACTGCTCCCACATCTGGGGTACCGCTGCCGCTTCTACACTCGCTATACTGAACTCCATTCAGAAAAAAGCTATACGTCTCATCGGTGAGGCTACCATCACCCAAAGCTGCCATCCCAGAGGAGTTTTCTTCCATAGTTCCTCAACCCGCTGCCCCCAACAGATCTACCAAGGGAACAGAGCGAATGCACCATTTTACTGTCCAGGTCACCAGACATAGAACATCTTGTTATGTCCGCTCTTTTGTCCCGAGGACTTCCAAGTTGTGGAATTCCTTGCCGGCACATGTTTTTTCTTCTCCTCCAAACCTCCCAACCTTCAAGTTCAGAATTAACAAGTTGCCTATTTCCTCCTTGTCGATATCCACGGTACGATAGTATTTAGGCTGTGAGCCCTCGTGGCGTGTTGTTGAAATAAAAAAAAGCGCCCTTTTAAAAAGGCACTAGCTTAACTAGCATTGGTCTCATAGAACTTTCTGTTTGTCTCCCCAACAGATAAGCGTTATTTATATCGCTTTCCACCAGATGAACACCCAGTCTACCCAAGAGTTTCTCTCTTATGTAATCAACTAATTGTACTCCTTCATACTCCACCCTATCTACGCCGAATATTACAATATTATTCTTTTCCACTTTCTCCCCAGCAACTCTATTTTTGATATCAAATTTGCGTTCTCGTCTTCCAAATTATCGTTCTTTGTTTTAACCGCCAACAGTTTCTGCATTAAATTTCTCTTCAATGTTTCTATTCTCCCTTGCAGCAAAGTGACAGCCTTCAAAATGTCTGCACTTCTGACTACAGCTTGTGTCATTATTTTTTACCTGCAGTATATACTGAATTGAGGAACTGTTATCTCTACTTGCAACACTCGGTAAAAGTGTTAAAACTATTTGCCTCTTTAATTCTGTTTTCAGGCTTAAAATAATTGACCCTACGACTTTTTAGTACATATTATAGCCTAATTCCGAGACCATGTGTTGTCTGGGTTCAACTTGTCCACACCTACGACATCTTACTATGTCTTTACCAAAAAACTTCACTTCCAGCCAAATTAATGAACAAAGACTGAACACTCGTACACACAGCCAACACCTACAAAAGCTTAAATACTAATATATATATATATATATATATATATATATATATATATATATATATATATATATATTTCTTAATCTCTTGAAATAGCTCCAAACCGGCTGCCTAAACGTCGAATTTCAACAAATTCTGGACGCGGTTCAACAAAAGACTTAAGTATTTATCATATATTGTGTCTATAAAGTAATGCATAAATTCAATAACATTTAGTGACCATTATTAAGGAAAATTCAAAAACCTGTCAATTTTTATTTTCAAAAATTAACTTTTTGATATAAAAATCTCACACCGATCGTTATACCCCTTCGAAATTTTTAAATTGGTTGGTGGGTAGTGTGATACATCTTTTAAAACTAATCAAATTCTCTATTCAGCAACGCCAATTTTTTTGTAGGAATAAAATAAAGTGAGTAATAACATTTTTATTATCAGTACCACCCAGCACAAGTGAAGCCTATAAAGAATTACATAGTACAGTCTTATCCAATCAAATGTTCGCCTTCTTTGCCTGACAATATCATAACATAACATAACATAACATTTATTTAACCATCAGCATTTACATGGTTCGTCGCACATAAAATAATAAAATAATTGTATACTGGACTTACACATGACAAATAGTGGGTGACAATATACATAAAATAAAACAAAATATAAAATGAGCTGACAAAAACACACACCAGTTATTTAAAAATTAAATTCTTCATTTGAATATATAGGTCTCTCTATTAAGTTTCTTTTTATCACAGATGCAAACTGTCTTCTAGGCAATTCCCTGACCACCACTGGAAGTGAATTAAACAACCTAACTCCAGTATACCCATGGCTCCTCTGCGTGCGGCTTATCCTGTGATGAGGAATCACAAACTGACTTTTACCTCTAGTTTCGTAACTGTGAACCTGTTCATGGGAGATAAAACTGGCCTGATGGTCATAAATGTAAAGAAGGCAAGTAATTATATAACTTGCTGGTAGGGTAAGTATTTTATACCTCTGGAATAGTTCTCTACAACTGTGGTCCTGAGGAACGTTAGCAATCGCCCTAATTGCTCTTTTCTGTTGTATAAAGACACGTTCTGCATGTGGCGAGGATCCCCATAGCAAAATACCATAGGTTGCAATGCTTTGAAAGTGAGCATAGTAAGTAACCCTTGCGGCGCTTTCATCTATGATGTATCTTATTCTACGGATTGAGTAGATGGCTGAAGATAATTTTTTACACATATGTGGGGTTTCCAGCTTAAACAACCATCAATATGAAAGCCTAAAACTTTAATATTTTCGCCTGAGTTCTGTAGATAGTCCCTGGTAGTTATGACAAGTCTTGATGTTTTTTCTGCATTAAGCAATAACTTGTTTGCCTTAACCCATGCTTCCACCTGCTGGATGGATTGGTCACCTTTGTGTTTTATAAGGTCTGGAACTGCTTTATTAATTACTGTCGTGTCATCTGCGAAGATGCAACTTCTGTCTGCCCTAATGTTTTCGGGCAAATCGTTAATATATAATAGGAAGAGCATTGGCCCCAGTATAGAGCCCTGTGGTACTCCCAAGTCTACCTGTTTAAAATTTGATGTGGTATTTTGCCAGCTAACCAACTGCACCCTGTTCCTTAAATATGATTCTAAAAGTGTTCCTATTCTGCCTCTCATTCCATAATATTCCAACTTAGAGATAAGGATCTCGTGGTTTACCATATTAAAGGCTTTACTAACATCAACGCACAAAAGCTCGGCATTTTCTTTGTGATTAAGTGCTTCCAAGACAAAATCAACTATATATGTCATCGCCGTAGTTGTTGACCTATTTCTTCTGAAGCCATGCTGTGAATGGTTTAGAATTTCCTGCCTATCAATATAGCTTGCTAATCTCTCTTTAATAAGTGCTTCCAAGATTTTCGAGATTATAGGGAGAATACAAATTGGCCTATAATTGTTGCAATCTATCATGTCGCCATTTTTTGGAAAAGGAATTATCTTTGCAATTTTTAATAGATTTGGAAATATACCCTGAGCAAAGCACATATTGACAATTTTGCTCAGTGGGTCTGCAATCACGTGGAGTATCCTTTTTAAAAGTACTATGTTTAATCCAAAGATGTCACAAGCTGACTTATTTTTCATCATCAACACCACCTGCATAATTTCACGTGGGGATGTGTCCTCGAGAAACATTGACCCATTGCTCCGCAGTTTGACACGTTTTATATAGGAATGGCACTTTTTTGACGTGTCTTCTACTGGCACCAAATTATCTTCACCAATTCTGGAAAAATGGCAATTTAGACAGTCCGCACTTAGTGTACTTGCTCCTTGGTTAATCCTCGAGGTTTTTATATTCGAATTTATCAACTTCCAGATGATTTTAGATTTATTATCAGCATTTGTAATTCTATCTCTGTTATAGTTTCTAATAGAAGTGTCAATCTGTGTCCTTAGTTGTTTCTTTAGGCTTTCATAAAGAGTTTTTGAATTATCATCTCTTTTTACTCTAAAGATTGTATATGCAGCATCTACCTGATTCTTAAGTTTTCTGATAATTTCACTCCGGAAAATGTGTTCTTTAACAGATATAACCCTCTTCCTTTTCACAGGGAAGCAATTTTCAAAGCTTTCCATTAGAGCTTCGTGGAAACGAACATAAGATTCTTCAGCATTTGGTACCAAAAGTGAATTCCAGTCAATGTTTTGCAACTGGTGTATGAAAAGCTGAACACTATCACTGTTATTTGTTTCCCTTACATTATGAAACTTATCCTCTTGTTTGTTGTCCTTATATATCAGGAGCTTTTGCGCAAGATGGTCCGACAGGTGTAAATTCACAGTTTTCGCTAGACAGTTGTTTAGGTTTATGTTTGAATAAATATTGTCTATACAAGTTGCAGATGTCTTTGTTATTCTAGATGCTTCTGAAAATAGATTATAAAGTCCATAGGACACAAACAGATGATGCAGCTTGGTACTCTCCATTGTTGACTCCAAAATATTCACATTAAAGTCTCCAGCGACGAAAAGGTTATTAACCCCACTATTTATTAAAGTACCAAGTGCAATGTCAGCTTTTTCCATAAAAACTTGCATGTCAGCTCTCGGGGGGCGATAAACTGATAGAACGGTCATGTCTAGACTTGGAAGTCTAACTGCAGCTATCTCTATACAACCCTCAACAGACAGGTTAGTTATCGGATCAATTGATTCATATTCCACTCCTTCTCTTACCAATATCATAGCACCACCACGAGAAGTTGATTGTCTCGTAAAGCAATTTGCTATTCTGTAGCCTTGTATTATGATTTTGTTTACGTTGTCATTAGTCAGCCAATGTTCTGTAAAGCAAGCTATACAGCAGTCTTCCATTTTTAAACAATTTTCTAGGCAATCTATTTTCCTAGGCAGTCCTTGTAAGTTCAGGTTAATCAAAGCAAAACAACTTTTTTGAGAATTTTTATGCATCGAATTTTGCATTATCTCTTCCTCGAAAAAACCTATATCTGGATACTGTTACCCCAGTGGGCCAATTTTGAGCATCATAAATTTCACTTAACAGCGCAAAGTCTGCTTCTACCTTGAAAGATATACTTTTTGCACCCTCTCTCACCGGACATTCTTCCACAGTGAAATCACTTCGCTTGAAAGTTTTCTGAAGATGGTTCAAAATAGTTTCCTTTTTTGTGTTCAACCCCACTCTTCCCAAATGAATTACAGCTTTTTTAGCGACAGCTTGAAAAGTAGCTGTATTATTCTGCGTCGAGCCAGTTCCTATAACCATATTTTTCTTCTGTTTAATATTATGGGTTTTCTCTACTTTATGCATTATGTGATCGTCATTTAATTTTTCAAGCGTTTGTGATACTCTCCCATCGTATTCATTTGACATTTTGGGATCCCTATATTTCACATGCTTTGTCATACCTTCATTGGAAATTTTCGGCAACGTGGCAACGCTGCCACCTTCACTTTGCAAGAAGTTCTTTTTATCGGCGGTTAATAGTTCAATGATAAGATTTTTATCATTTATTGATTTCTCCAAATTACTATTTAATATGCGAAGGCATTCTATTTCCTTTCTATTAACTTTAAGTTCACATTTTAGATTGTTTACATTCACACTGTTTTCCAGGTTAGGAATCACTTCAGCCATAGAATCACTAAAAACATCCCCGCTACAGTCACATTTCTTAGAACTTACAAAACTGCGAAGTTCTGGACTAGTTACAATATTGTCTGGAACACTATTTTTCAATATAATGTCTATCAATACTTCTTTTTTAAATTTGTTCAGCTCGTTAACAAGCACATTTGTCACGGCCATGTTGCCACCAAAGCGGTCAACAAATTGGACTCTATTTATAACCTCTGGAGAAATGTTGTTACGTTCAGTTTCAATTCTTGTGTTTATTCGTCGATAGGATCTGGTTTACGTTTGAATAGCACAGTCTTCAAATCACCCCACAGAAAAAATCTAAGGGAGTTAGGTCAGGTGACCTTACTGGGCACTCGATTGCACCACGCCTGCCATTTCATCTGTTGGGAAATTGATCCAGATACTGTTGAACCCTAAAGTAATAATGCGCGGGGGCACCATCTTGTTGATGTCACAAGTTATGATTTACCATGACAGCATTGCGTCCATCAGGAAATAAGTTCAATAACATTTATAGTTCTATCAAAGAACTAGGGACCAATAATCCTACTCCTAACAATTCCCGCCCAAACATTTACCTTTTATGGATATTGTGTGTGATTCTGTCCCATCTATCTTGGATTTTCGCTTGCCTAATATATGCAGTTTTGACGGTTAACTTCTCCATATAGTGTAAAAGTAGTCGTCCGAAAACAATATTTGGTACTTGCAAAGAGTTATCATTACATTTATCCATTAACGTTGCACAAAACTGCATCCTTCTTTCTGGATCGTCATCGGATAACTCCTGCCAAAGCTGCATTTTATAAGAATGAAGCTTTTCTAGCTTTAATACTTTACGTGCCGTCTGAAATGGAATTCCATTGTCTCGGCCAGTTTGCTGAACACTACTGTGGGGATTCTCTTCCAGTGCCAATAAGACGTTTAATTTCACTTCTTCACATATAGACCGGCGACGTGTTTTTGGCAAATCTTCCACCCTAGACGTTTCTCAAAATTTCTTATCTATTCGACTGTTGATTGATTGATAGACATATCTAGATATTTTGTATTAAACAGAATAAACACCTCTGCCTGAATTCGGATCCTGTCACCATAACCAATCATCATTAGAACTTCAATTATTTGACCTATTAATAAACGCATTTTACCAGCAATTTAATAATTAATTTGAAAATTATTCGTATTCACTTTGCCGAAGATCGAAAACGTAAATTTACTACTATTATCCGTAGGTGGTGTCGCAGGTTGAGGTATTGAAGTATCATATCATAAGCATCATATCAGTATCGTAAGACTGGACTATGTAATTATTTACAGGCTTCACCTTTGTTAAGTGTTACTGATAATAAAAATGCTATTACTCATTTTA
Organism: Tillus elongatus; assembly: GCA_964006375.1. Lineage (NCBI taxonomy): Eukaryota > Metazoa > Arthropoda > Insecta > Coleoptera > Cleridae > Tillus > Tillus elongatus. The sequence goes on from OZ023262.1 coordinate 69,996,650, forward strand.
TTTTATTCCTCAAAAAAAGTTGGTTGTGTTGCTGCATATAAAATTGGATTGGCCTTAAAAAGATGTATCACACTATCCACCATACAATTTCAGAATTTCGAAGGGGTAGCTACCCTTTGAAAAGGTATGGCGATAGGGGTGAGATTTTTCTATCAAAAAGTTAGATTTTGACAATATAAATCGATCTCTTTTTGAATTTTCTTTAATAATGGTCAATCGAAGAAATTTTTGTAAAGTTTAAAAGTCTTTTAAGCGAAGTTTTTCTACGAAAATTCGCTAAAAAGTGTATAACTGACCATGACTATGGATTCTAGGGACTCTAATTTGTCAGTTAGCGCTCATTTGAATAAATTTTTTGAAAGTGTGAAATCGAATGTTTCGCATTAACAAATTTTTCGTTAAAAGTATGTTCCTTTCAATTTTTATTTGATAGAAAAAGAACTGCTTCTAGATAAGTGCGAACCAATTAAATAAGAAAAGGAAGAAAATAAACTTTTCCATAGAAAGCACCTTGCATGTTAAACCAGTCCTCGCTTGTAAAATAGGCACCTCTTCTTTCTTAGAAATTACTTTGTGTATTATTTTTGAAATCGTCCAGTCTTATTACACCTTCAGCAGCTTCAACTAATAGTAAGAATGTTCATGCTGAGAGGTAATTCTGCTTTGAAATTTACGAAGGTTGAATGTTCATAATACAAAACTCACGAGACTTGAAATGCATACACACAGAGTCTATTCAATGATTGTGAGGACCAGTAATCTTTTCTATTTGTGCATCTGCCTCTGCTTGTGCTACAGCTACAACTTTCTTGCACCAAGTTTACCTGAATGTGTATTCGGAATGGGAATGCGTATGAAAAGAAACTGCAGCAGATGTTCACCTTATATTTGTTGCATTTAATTATAAGTCGTTTACAATCGCCTCCGAAAATGCAACCTTACTGCGACAAAGAATGACATTGTACTTTGACACGCTATTTTTACTATGTTTTACTTTCGTTTTTAATAAGAAAAAACTCTAGACGCAGCAAGTGCGTTATGGAAGTGAATTTTCATAAAAATCAATTTGGTTACCGGTATAACCTATATAGTAGGAATAATGTACCATATTTTATCAAAATAATTATTTGAAAATGTTCAAAAATATTCCGAAAATAAACTTTAAATGTTTCTGATTAAACTGGTCTCCTAGACAATGAACCTTAGGTAATAGCAAATTGAGTTATTGAAATTTGAGACATTTAATGAAAATTCGCTACCAAAACGCCCTTCCCGCGTTTATACAGAAATTTTCCGAAAATAAAGTTAAATGTTGGTTTCCTAACCAACAAAACTTACGTTAATAGCAAATTGAATTATTGAAATTTGAAGGATTTAATGAAAATTCGCTACCAAAACGCACTTACTACGTCCAGATTTATTTCTTATAAACATGCATCATATTTCGATAAAAAATTCTAAAATGCAGTAACGAATTTGTTCTACAAAAATTGGCTAAAAATTATAGACCGTTAAACCATAAACTTAACTAAACCTACAGCGAAATCATCAACTTAACTAAACCGACAGCCAAAGCACCAGAGAAGGGGTCTATTTGAATGAATTTTCTGTAAATATTTTAGTAAAATGAAGGTTAATGACGGTTGAATCTGAAACTTAAGGGTTCGCAGAATACTCTTCTTGCAACATTTTCTTTTCACAATCCGTATTTGTTTCACGTTCTTTGCCTAAACATTTCCAATTTTGACGTTTTAAATTGCGAGTTTGACGTTTTGAGGAAAACTCCAAAATTTGTTTCTTTAGCTGCCCGTAACTTTTTGTCCTTAAACATAGAGACCTAAATTTTGGTACATGGTTCACTCTTTATAATACAAATACGCGTACCAAATTTGGTTCCCTCGCTTAGTTATTTCCGGATATATAAATTTTTTTAGAAAGAAAACACAAAATTTTCCGCGAAAACCTGGTCCGATTTTCCTGGCCAACGAACTTATTCAAGCAACTTGCAAAAGGAAGGTACTCACCAAATTTGATCAAGATCGGTCTATTATTTTTTGAGTTATCGGTACAATATATATATATATATATATATATATATATATATATATATATATATATATATATATATATATATATATATATATATACGGATCTCTACATTAGTAATTTTTTTTAAGAAAATTCACTAAAAAAGAAAAATTAAATCACCAACGACTTATATGCCACCCGGTAATTGTAGAAATATTATTTAAATGCAGCTCAAAACACCCTATAATTAATGTATACAATTTTTTTTTTCGTATCGTGCATAATAACGGATATATTGAACTTTAAAGATTTTTTACGAAAATTCGACAAAAATGATATACCATTAACCGATAAAGTCTATAGGCAACACTACTGCCAAATCATCAGCAAAAGGGTCTATCTGAAATGAATTTTCTGGGAATATTTTAGTTAAATGAAGGACAATGACGATTGAAGCTAAGACTTCAGGCTTTGTAAAACATTCTTCTTGAGACATTTTCCTTCCATAGCTTATATTAGTTTCAGGTTTATTGCCTAAATATTACCAATTTTGACGTTTAAAATCGCGACTTTGACGTTTTGAGGAAAACCCAAATTTATTTTTCTTTAAATGCCTGTAACTCTTTTGTCCTCTAACTTACAAAGCTAAATTTTGGTAGGTAACTCACCTATAATGATATAAACCTGCGTATGAAATTTGGTTGCCCTTACTTTGTTAATTTTGGATATATAATTTTTTTTCGATTTTTTTCGAAAGAAAACACAAAATTTTCCGGGAAAACCTCGTCGGATTTTCCTGGCTAACAAACTTATCCAAGCCGCTTGCGAAAGGAAGGTACTCACCAAGTTTTATCAAAATCGGTCCATTATTTTTTAAGTTATAGGTGTGACACACACACACACACACACAGAGAGAGATAAATATATATATATATATATATATATATATATATATATATATATATATATATATATATATATATATATATATATATATATATATATATATATATAAACATATAAAGTCTGCAACCGACCTCGGATTTGGGTTCCAGGGGTCGTAAATAGCGCTCATTTGAAGAAATTTGTTCAAAATTCAAAAGTCGAGATCTTCTCATTAGTGATTTTTTTAAAAGAAAATTCACTAAAACTGATGGTTAAGCACAAGCAACATATATGTACACAACATTTTGAGAAATGTTTGCTTTTTAAAAATAAAACGTTTCCTAGGAAGATCTTTAGGGGTCATATACATATGATAACTTTTTCTTCGTTCCGTAATAATACCAGAAACAGGTCGACATATGACCGCCGTGACAACTATTTAATCCGAACTCGTATCTGTAAACAAAAAATAGACTATAGCAATATTTTAAACAAATATACCAGTAGTTAGTATTTATTGTTATCTGGAAATTAAGTAATTGCGACTAATAATAATGTTATCAGAAACTACTACATAACCTTACATGTGCCATTTATACATCAAATAATAAAGTCTGTACAGGTGATTTATTTAAGTGTCTCACCTCTGTAATTTCTTTATTATCAGATATATCAAAAAAAAAAATCCAACGCCATCTGACAAACTATCATGCGATGATTTATAATATTGCGACAGAAAAACAATTGCACATCGCCTTCATAGAAATCCTTGGCCAACGTTGATTTTCTTAAATAGAACGATAGGCCTCAGACACATACAGTCGATGCAGAATCGAAATCTGCGTACAACGATGCCATGCTCGCATTTCTGAGTCGAGCCGTTTCGGATACATGACGTCACAAAATTTCAAAACGTGTGTGATTTTTTAAATTGTCTGAATGGCGGAACGTGCAGACATTCAACTTGCTCAAATACAATGCCAGAAGCTCGGTTGATGTTAATGTTACAGTTTCTACTGAAAAAGTTAAAGGAGAACCCTGGGATAGAACCCAGTACCCTTCGGTTCAGAGGCACACGTTCTTGCCCCTGAACCACCGAGGCTCTATTTTATCAGTGGTTTCTTCCACTTAATTTTTAAACGCTGGAATACACTGAGATCCATTGGTAGAAAGATGGGGTTGGCGTGTGGAGGAAGCTTCAAAATGTGTATGTCTTCTTGTCTTCTTTGAACAAGTCAGATGTCAATGTGAGAACTATGCTCATCGTAGTTATGAATGACAGGTCTATTTCGGCTTGTATTTTTCAGAAAATTGTTTCACAAATCTTTCCAGAATGTTTTGGCCTTCATCCAGCCATTTTTATGTGGCAAAATATGCTACGTCTGCATATTCCTCGACTTTTTTTGCGACCCACACACTTTTCCCTCTAAACACAATATGCGGTAGTAATTTCCAACCAGCAGTGCTTACACTTAATAATACAGTGAAGTTTTCTTTCTTTGACCCACTTGTTGCCATATGGCCCGCGGTTTACTTTGGGCCAACAACTTTCAAATTATTAGAACATTAGAATAACACGTTTTTTTTTTAATTTCAACAACACACCACGAGGGCTTACAGCCTAAATACTATCGTACCGTGGGTGTTGACAAGGAGGAAAGAGGCAGCTTGTTAATTATGGACTTGAAGGTTTGGAGGTTCGGAGGAGAAGGAAAAACATGTGCTGGCAAGGAATTCCACAACTTGGAAGGCCTCGGGACCATAGAGCGGGCATAACAAGATGTTCTATGTCTGGTGACCTGGACATTAAAAGGCTGCATTCGCTCTGTTCCCCTGGTAGATCTGTTGGGGGCAGCAGGTGGCGGAACTATGGAGGAAAGCTCCTCTGAGGAGTGCCCGTGCAGATATCTATAAAAGAGAGAGAGGTCACCAACGGCACGTCGGTGGACAATGGATGGCAGCCTTTGGGTGAATGTAGGGTCACCGATTAGACGTATAGCTCTCTTTTGAATGGAGTCCAGGATAGCGAGTGTAGAAGCGGCAGCGGCACCCCAGATGTGGGAGCAGGTTTGGCCTTATTTGTGAAGTGTATAAGGTATAGAGATTAGCTGGTGAAAAGTATTTGCGAGCCCGGAAGAGGAAACCTAATTTCTTAGCAGCCGCTTTTGCAATTGATGTGACATGTTGGTGCCAATTAAGATTTCGATCCACAAAAATGCCAACAAGAGAAAAGGACTCATTGCTTTATATAACTTGGTTGTTCATTGTGATGGGTCTAGGGCTGGTGTATCTCTTGTGAGAAAGAAAGCAAGACTTAGTTTTGGTGGGGTTGAATTGTACAAGATTTCTACTTCCCCAGTCTAATATTTTTTGGAGATCCACGGAGACAGAACACTCCATGAGTCTGCGATCCTCATCTAATTGGGCTAAAGAGACAGGCTTAGAATATTGTATATTTGAATGGAGGGTGCTGTCGTCCGCGTAGCTATGAACTGGGTTGTATGTGCTAGAGAGGAGGTCATTGATGTGGAGTAGAAACAAAGTAGGGGCTAAAGCTGTACCTTGAGGAACTCCTGCATTAATTGGATACAGTTTAGAGGAATGGCCATCCACAACAACAGATATGCTCCTGTTGGAGAGAGGAAATTTGCTGTCCACATACAGAGTTTTGGTGGTAGGCCATAGGCCGGAAGTTTATTAAGCAGCGCTGCGTGCCAGACCTGGTCGAATGCTTTGGATATGTCTAGAGCAACAATCTGGGATTCACCGTGTTGTTCCATGGACTTGTTCCAAGAATGGGTGACAAAGGAAAGGAGATCGGCAGTCGATCTGTGCTGACGGAATCCATACTGCCTGTCGTGGATTAGACTGTGTTTTTCAACAAATCTTAGTAATTCGGTGTTTATATACTTTTCCATCATTTTAGAGACGACTGAAAGGAGATAAATAGGCCTGTAGTTGCTAGGAAGCGCTTTGGATCCCTTCTTGGGGATGGGTTGTACTCGAGCAGTATTCCAGTTACTATGAAATATGCCTTTATTATAAGATATCTGAAACAGACGAGTCAGGACAGGAACAAGTTCTGGTGCGCATATTTTGAGAACAATTTCTGGGATCTCGTCAAGGCCAGAGGCTTTCCTGGTATTAAGAGAAGAGAGCATTTTTCGTACCTTTTTAGTTTTGAAAATGATATCCGTCATTTTATGCCCAACATTGGGGACTGTTGGTGGTTGAACATTTGGAGGTGGGTTGAGAGTAGAATTGCCGGCGAACAACGAAGCAAAAAGTTCAGCCTTGCCCAGGGCGGTAGAAACAATTTCATCCCCTGAGACAAGAGGTGGGAACGTGCTTTTGCAAAAATTATTTCCAATAGATTTAGCAAGAGTCCAGAAGGGTTTGCCGCCGTTGGAGCTTAAGAGGACTTTGTTTTTGATGTGGTTATTAAACGAGTTTTTTTGCCTCAGAAAGAATGCGGACATAGCGGTTTCTTGCGTCGTTAAATGCTTGACGATTTTCTTGACTGGGATTATGTAGAAGCGTTTTGTGAGCTTTGACCTTTTCAAGTCTGGCCTTGTCACAGGATTTAGAGAACCAGGGCTTTTGAGTGGCTGAAGAGGTTTTCTGTGTACGTGGGATAAATAATTCCATGCCAGCTTGGATAATTTCGGTCACGTTTTGTGAGATATCAGAGGGGTCAGGATGAGAGAAGCAGACAGACGCCCATGGAAATGAGGAAAAGTAATCCCGCATTTCGTCCCAGTTTGCGGAGTTGTAGTGCCAAACGATACGTGGGTGTGATGACTGTGTGACCTCGAGTTGCATTGCGCAGGAAGCAGTGACCATGCCGTGGTCTGAGCGACCAAGGGGGGTGGTGACTGATATCTTATACCAGTCAGGTTGTGTAGTAAGAAGGAGATCCAAGGGATTTGAGCTGTGTGTTGGGATACGAGGAAAATAAGTAGGTTGCTGAACCATATTGGCTAAAGAATTGCTGACTGCAAAGGCATCCGCTGCTCTCCCTTGTGGATCGGTTTTTGAAGATCCTAGCCATTCCTTATTATGGACATAGAAGTCACCAAGAATAGTGACCTCGGAGGAAGGATATTCAGAAATCAGATAGTCGGTTTTTTCAGAAAGGTAGTCAAAGAGCTGGACAAAGTTGTTGTCAGAAGGTGACCGGTAAATGCAGCAGATGAATTTAGTTGCAGCCCTGAGAGAGAGTTTTATCCATAGTATGTCTTTTCTTCCAGCTTCTAAATTGGGAAGTCTGGTGCAGGGTAGATTGCTACGGACGTATGCGCACACGCCTCCATGCAATCTAAAGGAAGTAAGGAGCTCATACCCCAGGAAATGGAGGTGATTAGTGGCTGTTTTTGGCACTGATTTGGGTTTCGGTGAGGAAGAGGAGTTGGGGCCTGTTAGCCTGGAGGAAATGATGGACGGAGTTCAGGTTAGAATTTAGGCCACATATATTTGAAAAGGACATGGCTAAATATAACAAATTACTCGGTTTGCTTAGTAAATAAATTAATTAAAAAATACAGAACAAAGAAAATTCGGAAAAGATCAAATAGACAAAAAGTGTATATATATATATATATATATATATATATATATATATATATATATATATATATATATATATATATACACGCCGGGTGTCCCAAGCTGATTTGACGAGGCTATAGTTCCTAAACCGTTTGAGATATCAAATTGAAACGAGAACGAAAGTTCTCAACTGTAAAGATGCTTCGAATTGACAGCAAAAAAACTTTGAAAAAAGCTACAACTCTGGTCAGCAGAGTTCGCGTACATGAAGATATAATCATCTGTGGTATTATTCTGTGAGAGGCATTGCTAATTTTATTCTTCAGGTCCTCTATTTCATGAGGTTTACTGAAACACACTGTATCTTTTAAGGATCTCCTCCACAAGAAAAAATCCAAGGAGGGAAGATCAGGTGAACGTGCAGGCCACTTTATCACGCCTGACGCATTTGCGACGAAATTAGCCTGGAACCTGTTTCTGAGGAATTCAGTGCCGATGTGAGCATTGTGAGTAGGTGTTCCATCTTGCTGCAACCACTGCTGCAACAACATTTGTTGTCTTTCAGCCAGCGGTGTTTCAAAACTGATTAAGAGAACTGCCTTGCAATGTCTCATACAGATCAATTTGACGAGTGTCAAAAATTATTTGTTTTAGTTTAATCAAGTAATGGCTTGATATGAGGGATAAATGTTGATTTTCTCATCTCTTTATTAACCAATTTTCATTCTAGAGAAAGCGTTGAGTATGGAATTAAAAATTCCACAAAATTGTCTGAAAGAATATACAGGGTGTTATTTAAAATTTTACCATTGGGGTCACATTTTTTCTGAATGAGTTTTTTTTTCCATATGTTTTTGCTGTCGTTTCGAAGCATCTTCACAGTTGAGAACTATCGTTTTTGTTTTTTTTTTGTTTCAATTCAAACGGTTGAGGACCTACAGCCTCGTCAAATCAGATTGGGACACCCGATATATATATGATTTTTATTAGATATTTTATTCATTAAGATTATTATACATCATGTTTATACTAATAAGTAAGAGGACTTGTACAGTATATTTTGGAATAATTTTAAGAGGTTTATTCCCGTAACATTTGACACCTGCTTTATTCAATCTGGCATGCTTCAAATTTTGACATCTTGAGAAATTTATTCATTTGCTAATACTCTCCATTACACCATGCATGACAAAACTGACCGTCTACTTATACTGACATTTACACATACACGCACACTTATATATATATATATATATATATATATATATATATATATATATATATATATATATATATATATATATATCAAGATATAGTATTTTCACGAACGCAATTTGCATATTTCTATGGTAAAACTCTCAGAACTCGCCAACGAACTTAGCCTCCGGAAATAAAATTCAAGGATAATGACAAAAACCGTGAGTCTCTAGGTGGCGTAGAAGCTTCGGAAACCATGTTCTACTTGCATATATATATATATATATATATATATATATATATATATATATATATATATATATATATATATATATATATACAGGGTGGGGCACCACATACGCGTCGGTCTCTCTAATGGACCTTGTTCGAATTTACAAATTCTGTTTTTTTCTAGCATATGCAGGGTCTTCAGGGGCATCTTCTGAAAATACTCTCGATGATACAGGGTGTTCACAAAAAAGATACATATCGAAGTTATGTTTTTTAAATAGAACATCCGGTATATTATTCGGTTTTCGTCATCTAGAGATAAAATATAGGTAAGTTACAATAGGATTCCCTATACCTAAAACCTACCGCTTTTGAGAAATACAGCAATTTTTGAAAATGGAAGCTTCAACGCAATTTTTTTCTTGCCCTCGGCAACGTAGAAAAATTCTAACTTATATTAGTATTTAGTAGAGAGATTGTTGCATGTAGCAGAAAAAAGAATTTAATGTAAAGTTATACAGGATGGTCAGTAACCTCCTAGTGATATTTGACGCATGGTATTGCAAATAAGTCTCTTATTTTAAATAGCACACCCTGTATATTATGGCTTATTTTTGTACAAAATTTTATTACCTTTTAATTGATTTTAGGGTTCCCTATACCTAACTCAAGCAGTTTTCGAGATATTTAGAATTGTTTGTTTTCCATAATAAATGTCAATATCCACTTGAGAAGCGAGAGGGCTCTGGCAGGGATATTGGATATACGGTTGTTATCAATTTATCTGACATTTGTCAAGTATTTTACCTCTATTGTTTAATAAAATTGTTCAAGAGTAGTATAAAAATGAAAACGTATGCTGTACAGGAAAGAATGGATATGATTCTTGTTATTGGGGAATGCCAAGAAAATTGTTTACCGGCTGCGAGGGCTTATGCTCAAAAATATCCATCTCGACATCATCCAGGCAAGAGAGTTTTACAGAGACTGTTGCAGGTGTTTTGTAGAACAGGAAGTGTCGCGTACGAAAAAGTCAACAGACAAAAGCCTTTCACTGAAAATGGAGAAATCAAGCTTGAAGTAATTGGCGCTGTTGTTGAAAATCCCCATACAAGTCAGCGTAACATACGCAGGGAAGTAGGCATTAGCAGACGAAGTGTTGGAGAATAATCCAAAGGAAAAAATTTCATCCATATCATGTTCAGTTACATCAGGAACTGCTTGATATTGATTTAATTCGACGAATTGAGTTTTGCTTGTGGGCCCTTGACAAAGTTGGTGAGAATGAAAATTTCTTTGATTTTGTGCTATTTTCAGACGTGAGTACATTTCGTAGCACATACCTAGTAAATAGACACAATTATCACTATTATAGTGACGGAAATCCACATCACGTCCATACAGTTGATCGTCAGCACAGTTGGAGTATTAATGTTTGGGCCGGAATTTTAGGAGGACACGTAATACGGCCTTACCTTTTTAATGGGAACCTGAACGGTCAAATTTTCCTAAGATTTTTAAAAGATGATTTGCCAGAGCTCTTAGAATATATCCCAAGAGATATTACGCGGCGGATGTGGCTTCAATTAGACGGTGCTCCCGCCCATTTTGAAACCAGTGTACGAGAACATTTAAACAGAAGGTACCCCAATAAATGGATAGGACGAGGAAGCCCACACAACTGGCCTGCACGATCTCCGGACTTAACGTGTTTGAATTTATTTTTGTGGGGGTACATAAAACGTATTGTTTACAAAGTACCTCCAACTAACCGAGAACATATGGAACTAAGAATACGAAGTGCGTTCCACAGAGTAACTTCTGAAATGTTATTGAAAGCCCAGAAATCATTAGAGAAAAGAATACGTTTATGCATTGAACAAGACTGCCGTCAATTTGAACATTTACTATAGTGTGTTAAATTGTCTTTTTTTGTTTGTTTTTCATGTTATTAAAATTTGACATTTGTATAACCCAACTAAATTTTTTTCAACTGTTGCAATACAATGTTCTTGATAAATGTTTTTCAGCGTTGATCTACAAATTTACTTAGCCTACAATATAAACGCTCACTATAATCAAGGCTCACTTGATGATGGAAGGTGACATTTATTATGGAAAACAAACAATTCTAAATATCTCGTAAACTACTTGAGTTAGGTATAGAGAACCCTAGTATCAATTAAAACTCGGGACGCAGCAAGTGCGTTATGGTAGTGAATTTTCATAGAAATGATCTGGCACAATATATTTTCTTATAACTTTTTTTTCTTGTAACATAGAAATCTAAATTTTGGTGTATAGTTTACTTTTTATATCGTAAACCCACCTACCAAATTTGGTTATCATAGATTCTTAATTTTTTAAGATTAAAATTTTTTTCAAATAAAAACTCAAAATTTTTTCGGAAAACCTCGTCCAATTTTTTATATTAACGAGCTTAGCAAAGCCATTTACAAGGGGAAGGTACATGCCAAATTACATCAAAATCGGCCTATTATTCTTTGAGATAAAATTTTTTTTCGAATAAAAACTCAAAATTTTCCCGGAAAACCTCGTTCGATTTTCCTGACAAACAAATTTGTCAAAGCCATTTACAAAGGAAAGGTACATGCCAAATTTTATTAAAATGGGCCCATTATTTTTTGAGATAAGAATTTTTTTGAAGGAAAACTCAAAATTTTCCCGGAAAACCTCGTCCGATTTTCCTGACTAACGAACTTATCCAAGCCATTAACAAAAGAAAGGTACATGCCAAATTTTATCAAAATCGGCCCATTATTTTTTGAGTTATCGGTGTGATACATATATATATATATATATATATATATATATATATATATATATATATATATATATATATATATATATATATATATGTATATATATATATATATATATATATATATATATATATATATATATATATATATATGTATATATATATATATATATATATATATATATATATATATATATATATATATATATATATATATATATATATATATATATAAACATATAAAAATTGAAACTGACCTCGGATATGGGTTCTAGGCGTCCTAGTTCGCGCTCATTTGCAAAAATTTTTTTCAAAATTCAAAAGTCGGGATCTCCCCATTAGTGAATTTTTTCTACGAAAATTCATTAAAAGGTAATAAAATTTTCTAAAAGAATAAGCTATTATATATAGGGCGTGCTATTTAAAATGAGAGACTTATTTGCAATATTATGCGTCAAATATCACTAGTAGATTACTGACCATCCTGTATAACTTTACACTGAATTCTTTTTTCTGTTACATGCAACAATCTTTCTACTAATTACTAATATAAGTTAGATTTTTTCTACGTTGTCGAGGGTAAGAAAACACATTTTTGCGTTGAGGCTTCCATTTTCGAAAATTGCTGTATTTCTCAAAAACGGTAGGTCTTAGGTATAGGGAATCCTATTGTAACTTACCTTTATTTTATCTCTAGATGACGCAAACCGAATAATATACTGGATGTTTTATTTAAAAAAAACATAACTTTGATATGTATATTTTTTTGTGAACACCCTGTATCATCGAGAGTATTATCAGAAGATGCCCATGAAGACCCTGCATAAGCTAGAAAAAAAAAACGGAATTTGTTAATTCGAACAGGGTCTATTAGAGAGACCGACGCGTATGTGGTGCCCCACCCTATATATATATATATAAACATATAAACTGAAACTGGCCTTGGATATGGGTTCTAGTGGATCTAATTCGCGCTGACTTGAATTTTTTTTGGAAATATTAAAATTGTCTTTATAAGCAAGACTTTCTTTACAATAACTCGCCAAAAAGCAAATTTACTGTTTATTGATATACCCTACAAAATATGATTTTTTTTATCCAAAAATTTAAATTCTAAACTGCATTAAATGAAGAAATCGACCAATATTCAAACTAAGATTAGATAGGCAGATTACAATAATCACAAAATGCAGTTTGTTCAGTGTTAGTCACCACTGTATACAAACAATGCATACATTTCACTAATTAATCATGAATTTCGACTATAATGCCACGAACTAACACAGCTTAGGTCTCTTAGACATGCAGGCAAATAACGTTGCCTAAACTCTGTGTTAAATCAATATTTATAACATAATACCTTGTTTATTGGAAACGAATACTCTTTAAGTAAATATGCATATTAAGCTGTAATTGTAAACTGCATTCGTTTCATTTTGAATGATTGAAAAGAAAGAACGTTCATATTACGGCACGTAAAACTTCATTCAATAAAGAACCTCTATTTCTTTGTGCGAGAATAGCTACAGAGACTCATATTAATAAATTGTTAAATCATTTTCATTAATTTGTTTCAAAAATTGGATAAGAATTTAAAAAAGGTTGGATGTAGCAAACGCGTTATGATAGCGAATCTTTATAGAAATGATCTTACAGTATTTTACTAAAATTATATATATATATATATATATATATATATATATATATATATATATATATATATATATATATATATATATATATATATATATGTTTATTTATTTATTTACATTTAACCTGACGTCGGTGGTAATCCTATAGTTTAGCTCTCCGTACCAGCCAGATCCCTGCGCACATGAATTTCGGTGTTCGAGTTTATGCGATGTTTCCACTTTCTCTTTATCGATTTTATAAGATATATATATATATATATATATATATATATATATATATATATATATATATATATATATATATATATATATATATTTACATATTTACTTTAACGTCGGTATATTTCCGCGACTATGGCCAATTACCGACAGCAGGGAGCAGTTTCACCTTACTATCCTAGAAATGTTGCTGAACCCCTGCCTTTCTGTAAGGAAGGTACGGATCTTTAACATGCCCAATATCGCATGGACACGGAACCAACGGTTTAACGCTCCCTCCGAAGGGCGTAACGTGCATTCAACTTGCTAAAATCCAATGCCACAACTTTGATTCACGTTAGTTTTACACTATGTACTAAAAAAGTGAAAGAGGGACCCTGGGAGTTGAACCTAGTACTCTTCGGTTCAGAGGCACACTTATCGCTGGACCACCGAGGCTCCTAGATGGTAAGTCAGAACAAAACAAAGAATAGCACATCAACACTGATTATCTAAACGTTAAAAGGTAAAAAGAACAAACAATTGAAAAAAAAAACAACTTTTATACAGTAATACTATCCATATCACAGTTAAAATGTTCCTGCAAACTATGCAAGCTCAGTTTAAGAAAAAAGGCCCTGGGAATTTAACCCAGTACCCTTCGGCTCCTCATAAGGTATTAGAATACGCATTATGCTTAATGGCAGTGAACTATATATAGTTCACTGTTTTATGGTTACGTCTTTCCCCTCTTGTTATGGTAACGAATAAGGTAGCACTTGGAATGCATTTGGTTTTTAGATAATTTTGCGGAAAACGAATAATTTCGAAAATATGTATACATATATATATATATATATATATATATATATATATATATATATATATATATATATATATATATATATATATATATATATATACTTTATTTATTTGCTAAACGTTGGTGATTTCTTATTGGTTTGCGTGGACTGCAGTTTCGAACCGCCCCGGTTCATCATCAGCACGCTACTGATTCTTATCGCTCCTGTGTGGTCTACGTCTGAGATTGTACGTGGCGCCTGCGCTGTGAGCTTCTATTGGTCGGTTAACTGTTCTCTGATTGGTTGTGCCTTCGGACTGTGGCGTGTGTATCCGTCTCCTGTCTTGATCACTGTGCTTTGATAATTTGTCTATTTGTATGGCCCTTATTAAGTTTTGTTTAAATGTTTGTACTTGGATTTGTTCTGGCATTAATTGTTTCTTATTGTTTGTTTGTTGAATGTAGTATCCTTCCCAGATTTCCATTTTAGCACAGTCAGTAGCGTGCTGATGATGAACCGGGACGGTTCGAAACTGCAGTCCACGCAAACCAATAAGAAATCACAAACGTACAGCAAACAAATAAAGTGTATATTTAAAAGTGATTACAGTGTAATGCAATATTTCAAAATCAAGTCATAGGACATATTTGTATTGGCATATTGTGCAATTTTAAACAATAAGGATTAAAGATCAAAGATTAAGATTAAAAGAAAAAAAGCTATAGGCATTTAAAGGAAAAAATTTTGGGTGCCACTGGAGATCAGACGAAAGCACAAGAATAAAATTCTTATGAAAATTCACTACTATAACGCGCTTGCTGCGTCCCGATTTTTTTTTAAATTAAAGGAGCTATCAAATTTGGTTACCAGTATAACCTATATTATAGTAGAAACAATGTACCAAATTTCATTAAAGTAAGTTTATTGTTTGAAAATGTACAAAAAGTTTCCTAAAATTAACTTTAAATGTTCTCGAAAAAACTGGTTTCCTAGCCAACGAACCTTAAGTTAGATGCAAATTGAGTTATTGAAATTAAATCATTTAATGAAAATTCGCTACCAAAATGCACTTACTGCGTCCCTAATTTCTTTTCTCACAAACATGTATTATATTTCCATGAAAAAGAGGTGTTCGATTAAAAAAAAAAGAAAATTTGTATCAGCAACCACTTATGGACCATGCTGTGATTGTAAAATTAATTTTATAAGATGCAGCTCAAGATAACCTTTACTTAACATATACAATTTTTTCTCATATTTTGTATATTAACGGATATATTGAGCTTTTTTCTACGATATTTCACTAAAAATTATAAACTATTAAACCATAAACTCTAACTACCAAAGCATTAGAGAAGGGGTCTATTTGAAATGAATTTTCTGGAAATATTTTAGTAAAATTCACTAAAGCCCAGGCGCAGTGCGTTATGCTAACGAATTTTCATAGAACTGTTTTTAATGTTAAAGATGTTTTTTTTAAGAAAGAACTACATTTTAGTGAATTTTCTTAAAAAAAATTCACTAATGAGGAGATCCCGACTTTCGAATTTTGAAAAAATTTCTTCAAATGAGCGCTATTTAGGACCCCCGGAACCCAAATCCGAGGTCAGTTTCAGACTTTATATGTTTATATATATATATATATATATATATATATATATATATATATATATATATATATATATATATATATATATATATATATATATATATATATATATATATATATATATATATATATATATATATATTTATGTGTCACACCTATAACTTAAAAAATAATGGACCGATTTTGATAAAATTTGGCACATACCTTCCTTTCGCAAGTGGCTTGGACAAGTTCGTTATCCAGGAAAATCCGCCGAGGTTTTCCCGGAAAATTTTGTGTTTTCTTTTGAAAAAAATCGAAAAAAATTTATATCTCCAAAATTAACAAAGTAAGGGCAACCAAATTTCATACGCGGGTTTATATAACTAGAGGCAAGTTAGCTACCAAAATTTAGCTCCGTAGGTTAAAGGACAAAAAAGTTACAGACATTCAAAGAAAAATAAATTTGGGTTCTCCTCAAAACGTCAAAATCGCGATTTTAAACGTCAAAATTGGTGAGTACCTTCCTTTTGCAAGTGGCTTGGATAAGTTCGTTAGCCAGGAAAATCCGACGAGGTTTTCCCGGAAAATTTTGTGTTTTCTTTCGAAAAAAATTTATATCTTCAAAATTAACAAAGTAAGGGCAACCAAATTTTATACGCGGGTTTATATCATTATAGGCAAGTTACATACCAAAATTTAGCTTTGTAGGTCAAAGGACAAAAAAGTTATAGGCATTTAAACAAAAATAAATTGAGGTTTTTCACAAAACGTCAAAGTTGCGATTTAAACGTCAAAATTGGCAACATTTAGGAAAATAACTTGAATCTAATACGGGCTATGGAAATAAAATGTCTCAAGAAGAATGTTTTACAAACCCTGAAGTCTTAGTGTCAACCGTCATTGTCCTTCATTTTAATAAAATGTTTCCAGAAAATTCATTTCAAATAGACCCTTTCTCTGATGCTTGGCAGTAGCCTTAGCTATATAGTTTATCGTTAATAGTATATAATTTTTGTAGAATTTTCGTAAAAAAAATCAATACAGCTCAATATATCTGTTATTATGTTATTGCATTTTTGCATTTTCCATCGAAATATAATGCATGTTTGTAAGAACAAAAATTCTGGACGCAGTAAGTGCGTTATTGTAGCGAATTTTGATCAAATGCTTAATATTTGAATAGCTCAATTTGCTATTAACCTATAAGGTTGACCAAAAAACGAGTTTTTTTATATAAATAAATGATTAAACATCAATTATGACTAAAATAATTACAACGCCCGCTGGAATACGACATTAAAACAAAGCTCCAACAACTGACTTGTTGGTCTACAGGTATGATTTCCGCTTAGAGTGCGGGAGCTCCCAGGTTCGAATCCCGGACAAGCCCAAATACCTTTTATTTGCTTTTTTTTAACCGACTTCAAACAAGGACGAGGTTCTCAATTCGCCTGTATGTTTTTAGTTAATTTTCTTTAAAAAAATTCACTAATGAGGTGATCTCGACTTTTGAATTTTGAAAAAATTTCTTCAAATGAGCGCTATTTAGGACCCCTGGAACCCAAATCCGAGGTCGGTTTCAGACTTTATATGTTTATATGTTTATATATATATATATATATATATATATATATATATATATATATATATATATATATATATATATATATATATATATATATATATATATATATATATATATATATGTATGTATGTATGTTTATATATTTATGTGTCACACCTATAACTAAAAAAATAATGGACCGATTTTGATAAAATTTGGTGAGTACCTTCCTTTCGCGAGTTGCTTGGATAAGTTCGTTATCCAGGAAAATCCGACGAGGTTTTCCCGGAAAATTTTGTGTTTTTTTTCGAAAAAAATCGAAAAAAATTTATATCTCCGGAATTAACAAAGTAGGGGCAACGAAATTTAGTACACGGGTTTATATCGTTATATGTAAGCTACCTACCAAAATTTAGCGCTGTCGGTTAAAGGACAAAAAAGTTACAAGCATTTAAAGAAAAATAAATTTGGGTTTTCCTCAAAACGTCAAAGTCGCGATTTTAAACGTCAAAATTGGTAATATTTAGGCAATGAACCTGAAATTAATATGATCTATGGAAGGAAAATGTCTCAAGAATAATGTTTTACGAAGCCTGAGCTCTTAGTTTCAATCGTCATTGTCCTTCATTTTACTAAAATATTCCCAGAAAATTAATTTCAAATAGACCCTTTCTCTGATACTTTAGCAGTAGTGTTGGCTATAGAGTTTATCGTTTAATGGTATATCATTTTTGTCGAATTATCTTAAAAAATCATCAAAGCGCAATATTTCCGTTATTATTCAAGTTACGAAAAAAAGTTGTATACATTAATTGTAGGGTGTCTTAAGCTACATCTTAAAAAATATTTCCACAATTACAGGCTGGCCCATAAGTCGTTGGTGATTCAAATTTTCTTTTTTTTAGTGAATTTTTTTAATCGAACACGCCCTATGTTATTGCATTTTTGTATTTTCCATCGAAATATAATACATCTTTGTAAGAAAAGAAAATCGGGACGCAGCAAGTGCGTTATGGTAGCGAATTTTCATTAAATGCTTCAAATTGTGAATCAATTTGCTATTAACCTATAAGGTTGACCAGAAAACCAGTTTTTTCGGGAAAAATTTAAGTTTACTTTCAGAAATTTTTGTACATTTTCAAACAATAAAGTTATTTTGATGAAATATGGTACATTGTTTCTAATATATAAATTATACTGGTAACCAAATTTGGTGCCTGCTTTCTTAAAAAACATATTTGCTATTAGAAACATTTTTATGAAAATTCACTACCATAACGCACTTGCTGCGTCCAGAGTTTTTTAGTAGATAGTGTAATCTTATAGTAGAAACAATGTACCGTATTTCATCAAACTAACTTTTTGTTTGAAAAAGTACAAAAATTTTCCGAAAATGAATTACTTTCCTGGCCAACGAACCTATTCAGGTAATTTGCACAAAAACTACTCCAGACAAGATACAATTATTCACAAAAAGCTTTTTGACAGAAATTGAAACAATCTGTTTCATGATACTTCGCCATTTTACAAAGATTGAAGTAATTTGAAAGCGTCCTGTATCTCGATTTTTTGACGAATAATATAATTGAAAATCTCCCTAAATGCGTCATTTTCTTGGGACTCCGATTTCTATTGGTAAAAACACCGTATCACAATCTTTGATATGTTCCAAAATGTAAAAAGTTGAAAAACAATTGAAATAACTCGAAAACGATGGGCAATATAAATGTTTTCTCCTTAAAAGTATGCATTAATATTGGATGGAAAATGCAATAATGAAACAATATGTGGGGTGTTCCATTAAACAAAAACAAAAAAACTTGTATCACCAATGACTTATGGGCCACCTGTGATTGTCAGCATAATTTCATAAGATGCAGCTCAAAACACCATATAAATAACATTTATAACATTTCCCCGTATCTTGTATAGTAACGGATATATTGAACTTTACAGTAAAAATGCTGCATCCTATATATATTTAAACATGTAAAAACTGAAATCGACCCCGGAGGGGGTGGTGGCATGCCAGGTCGCACTTCTTTGAAGAAATATTTAAAAAAATTTAAAGTCGCGAAAGAACGATTTTTTTATACCAAAATTCGCGAAAAAGTATAGACTATTAAACCACAAACTCTATAACTGAAACTACTGCCAAATCATCAGAGAAGGGCTCAGATCAATTTGAAATGGATTTTCTGCAAATATTTTAGTAAAATGAATTACCATGATGGTTGAAGCTGTAACTTAAGGGTTTGTAAAACACATTTATTTTGACATTTCCTTTACATAACACGTATTTGTTTCAGGTTCTTCTTCGAAAAATTGCAAATTTTGACGTTTAAAATCGCGACTTTGACATTTTAAGAAGAAAAACTATAAAATTTTCAAAGTAATTTTTCTGTTATTTCTTGACTTTTGGCGTCAAAAAAACGTAATCTTTGTAATATACACTAGACACTAGATTTTGTTATCCACACAAAATATTTTGCTTTTGTGCATCTCTGGTCTTCAGTGGCACCCATTTTTTTTTAAATGTCTGTAATTTTTTTTCGTTCCACTTAGAGATTTGAATTTTGGCATGTAGGGTAAGTGTAATAGTTTGAACCCAAGCACCCAATTCGGTTGCCATATATTTGTTATTTTCGGAGATAGAAAAATTTTCCGAAAGAAACTCCAAAATTTTTAGAAAAAACTGGTCCGATTTTCTTGGCCAACAAACTTATCCAAGCCACTTACAAAAGGAATGTACCTACCAAATTTTATCAAAATTGGTCTATTATCTTTTGAGTTGTGGGTACGATATATATATATATATATATATATATATATATATATATATATATATATATATATATATATATATATATATATATATATATATAGTGTGTCCCAAACTGGATGGGAATGTATTGCTATCTCTGTTATTATTAGAGATAGGGAGACGGTTAAATTAGCAATGTTTTGTAGAATGTCATGCTCATTCCAAATATGATTAGCATTTTGCCCTGCCTCGTTTCGTTTTCGATTTATTTAAAATAAAATAAAAATTGTCGATTTCTTTTTTCTTCAATATCTGAGTAGGCGTTGATCTGACATGTCTAAGACTTATTAGGTAAAAAACTGTTATTTTTATTTGTAGATTAGACAGTTACTTTAAAAAAAAATGTCAGGTAACTTCATTGTTGGTCCGTTCTTTTTTGAAAATTATTTAACTGGGGAAAGGTATCTTAATCTATTGAGAAATGATATCTTACCAAAAATTAGAAGAGCTCATGATAATTTAGACGAGATTTGGTACGAACAAGACGGTTGTCCAGCTCACAATGCTAGGATCGTCAACGAATTTTTGTACCAAAAATCGTGTCATTTGTAACAATGGGCCGGTTCATTGGTGTGCTCCAAGTCCTGATACAACACCCATGGATTTTTATTTTTGGGTACTCTGAAGAATGATGTATATAAATTCAATCCACCACCAAATATCAATGAATTACGAAACAGAATCACGAAAGCTATAAATCATGTTAACCAAAACACAATCACCAGAGTTTGCAGGTATGTTTCAAAAAGGTGTATAAAGTGTATTGAACAAAACGGTGGCCATATTGAACAACTTTCTATTTAGTGTATTTTTAAGTTTCTATTTTATTGTTTGTTGAGTTCGGTTTCTAATTGTGTTGTTTTGTGGAGTTTAAGTTTCTATTTGTTATTGCCGGGTTTCGTAATTAAACTGTTTCACATAATATTACCTAGAATAACTATCGTAATATCTTTTTATCTTGAATCATTACGGAAAATTATGTTAAAAATAGAAGTCTATTGTCAAACTCCATTGGCCCACTGCTTTTTGAACACTTTTTTTGTCATTTGTTTTCTGGTATTGGAATCGACAAATTTTGGTTTTTTCAAAATAACTCGAAAACGAACAGAGACAGGGCAAAATACTCTCCTTATATCTAATAATAACGGAGATAGCAATACATTCCCATCCAGTTTGGGACACAGGGTGCATATATATATATATATATATATATATATATATATATATATATATATATATATATATATATATATATATATATATATATATATATATATATATATATATATATATACATATATAAACACAGATCTCCCCGTTGGTGAATTTTTTTTAAGAAAATAAATAAATACATGCAAATTTTTAGTTCCCTATTGCATATCTCCATCGTCTCACGTTCTGATACCTCGGGCGGCGGCATGTTATTCCTATAACTATATCGACGAAGAGGTGAATGTGGTGCAAGCTGCAGTCTTCTGTCTGGTTATCCACCATCCGCCATCCGCCAGGTGAGTCCGCTGACCGGCGGCCCGCAACTCTGCAGACACCTGCCATTTTTTATTGTGTAGCCCACCGAACTCAAAACAACAACACCTAGTCTTCAGACACTGACTCAACCACTTTACTCACTCTACAATGATCATCTCACAATATAATATCGACTGTTTACTGCAGAGTAAAATAGGGCAAAATGCAAATTTTAAAATTCCATTCAGATTTAGGATTTAAGACTATTAGCTTTCATCGCACCACAATTTCCCAAAAGTCTGCACACAATAAGCGCGAATTTTCATAAAACTTTCAATATTTCAACTTATTCTTATTCATTGATTGTTGTTGCCCTTACTTGGTGAAACTTGTCCATACTGCATACAGACTTGGTGAATACTTCTCTGGCTTCACTGTTGGTTTTTAGTGGTGAAGGACGTAGCCAGCGCGTAAGCTAACTGGAGCAAGTGGCTCTTCGAATTCTGGAAGTTCTAGGATGTTCTTCAATGCTTCTGTGACTATAGTTTCGCTGCTTGACAGCATTTATTGTCGTGTGTGTGCCTTTTGACTTCTAAAGCTCCAAAAAAGTCTAGTTTACGTTTGTCATCATAAAAATGTAGTGGTTGTATGCGGTTATTTATTGTAGGTCTATGTTCGGTATCAATAATATGTTTTGCAAATGTAGATTTGTCAGCGTGGTTATTTCTAAATGCAGAAATATGTTCTTTGTATCGGGTGTTAAAATTTCTAGAAGTTTGACCTATGTAGATTGCGTTACAATGTGTACAAGCTAATTTATAAACTCCAGCTTTTGTCAGGAAACAAGATTTTTCTTTCGCGTTAAAAGCTACCTTTGTATTTGTACAAGTGTTTAAAATTTTTGAAATGTTTTCTGAAATGGTTCCAAAATAAGTTATCGAAACGTATCTGTTGTCTTCTTTGTCTCTAATATTTTAGACTTAACAATTAGAAAATTAGAAAATAATTCATTTAACTTTTCAATATATAGGAAACCAACTTACACTGACACAACCATACCATACGATTCATGTCACCCTCTTTCACAAAAGCTGTCAGCCTATCATTCTACGATACATCGTGCATTTTCAATACCTATGTCACAAAACAATTTTGAAAAAGAAATTTCAATAATTAATCAAACAGCATTTAATAATGGCTACTCTGTTAAAATAATAGATAAAATGATAGAGAGAAAAGAATACAAATTAGCGATTAATTTAATTTATCCAAATATTAGAGACAAAGAAGACAACAGATACGTTTCGATAACTTATTTTGGAACCATTTCAGAAAACATTTCAAAAATTTTAAACACTTGTACAAATACAAAGGTAGCTTTTAAATCTTACAACACGACGCGTGATTTGTTATTTAACGCGACTTAACTTCACGGTTAAGACGTTTGACTTTTTAAAATAATTTATTTAATACTTTGAACAATCAATACTTAATTATTTAGTCACAAGAAAAATGAATATATAATATACTAAAATAAGACGATCAACCTACATGTGATCTAATGTCTACGCACTCGGTGTGCTAATGACTAACTCGGAACAAGAATGAACGGTTCTACCTCTGTGATTAGCCTCCTTATAGTCTTCCCTCCAGGCGTGGCACTATTGTCTCTGGATCACAAGGAATCTGCTGATGTTGATTCTCACAGTGATATTCCGTTCTACTTGCACTTTGGACCTGCAAGTTCTTGGCTCCGTTAAGACGGCGGCTGACTCAGCGGTTCATACCGTGGGAAGGCGACATTGTATTATAATGGGCCATTGTTTGGGCTCCATTTATCTCCTCCCCCTTTTAAAGACGAAGCTATGGTTCGTTTCGGATTTTCAACGGAAATCCGGAATCGGTGGTTCCTGTTTTTGTTCCTTTATCTTCTGTGCGGGTTCTTCGTTTCTTCAACCCCATTCGGACGGCTATCGTTGTGATGGTTATTTAGACAGCTATGTACAGTAATATTGTCCATATACTCAGGTGATGTATTGGTATTGTTATAGGTCCTGGTATATTTTGTTTAATTTTTTAAAGTTGGTATTGGATTTGATTTATGTTGTGTAGCTGTACGTTTTCTAATGATATTTCGGGTACTGGTCCTGGATTTGGTTGATCTTCTTGAATGGGGGTTTCTAGTGTAGGCAGGTTAAATAGTTGTTGTGTTTCTGCTGTTGCTGGGCCGGTCTTGTAAATTTTGTTGCCTATGGTTAATTGGCAATTTGGTTGCAGGTTGATTAATTTTGTACCCTTGATGATGTTGGTCCACTCCTGTTCCTTGCAAGTTATTCTGGCGTTAGTTTCTTCGGGTGCTATAACTATATACTGGCTGGTTCCATATCTCGAAACTGTGGTTCTATTAATTTTGACTAATTCTTGATTACAATTGTTAATAGGTTTTTGAAATTTTATTAGCTTTATTTCACATGGGTTTTGATCATTCATGGTTGTTGGATTGTCGTCTTTGCAAAAATATATTTGGTTCTTTAAATTTTGACATTCTTCATTACGATAGGCATATTGTTTACTGCTTAGGATAAGGTATTTGGTTCTAGGAATTATCATGGTAAAAAGGTGTGTCTTTCTAGGGACAGGTAATGTATATAATTGATAATAATCATATTCTGATTCATCTACCAGAGGTATTTCTATTTGAAATATAATTTTGAAATTGTTTTGGACGGCTTTTATTTTAAAGACTTTTTCGTATAGATTCAGATCAGTGGTTGTTATTACTTTAGCATTAGTTGCATAATTTTGGATTTTATTGATTTCTTTTATTATAAATGTTGGTTTTAGTATGGATGTGTGAAAGATTCCTAATTTTGCAAAAGTGATGGCATTTTCTGTTGTTAGTGCTATTTCTTAAATATTGTTTAATAATTGTCCTAGTTGCATGAGTAACTCTAGGATCTTAATGCGATGATAGTGAGTTAATTGTTCACTTCGCAGGCTTTCTACTGTATTACCTAATTCATTTATCCTATTTACTATCGTGCCTTCGTTATGACTCAATCCTACTATCGTGTTATTAAACTCGACTATTGCCTCGATCATGATTGAATTTTGAGACCTAAAAAGTTCATGAATTTTATTTTGATCTGTCGTTAATACGTCTAATGCTTGTTGAATGCGTTCTCCATCTTGTGAATCGAGATTCCCCGTGATTGACTTAAATATAGAACCTAGTCCGTTTATTAGGCCACGTTTTCGTCTATTAATAATATGGTTATTCGGAAAAATCCTATAAAATATATCGTCTACATTATCTATGGTGAAATTCAATGTCAATATGAAATTATGATATTCAGAATGGTAATCTTTTGTCATGAAGGTAACTGTATTTGCGTAGTGTCTTTTTATTTGGTTGTAGTCTCTATGTAATTGTGTCAAGTCATGTATGTGTATCAGATTCCAGTTGCTAGTCTCAGTGTATGCTGTGCCTAATTTCTTTGGTAACATGCCTGGGTTGTCTGTCAAGTCTTGTAT
This sequence comes from Tillus elongatus, assembly GCA_964006375.1. Taxonomy (NCBI): domain Eukaryota; kingdom Metazoa; phylum Arthropoda; class Insecta; order Coleoptera; family Cleridae; genus Tillus; species Tillus elongatus. Next base: position 70,021,954 of record OZ023262.1, read on the forward strand.
TTGGGCTGTTATTCCCGTGGCAAGGAAGCTGCAATACGTAAATTTCTTAAATGTGCTATCGTCTGTTCGTCATTTTTATGATTTATTAAAATAGCTTTGTTATGTTCTAATAGGGATATTATTGAGTACGGTCCTGAAAATGGGTTTTTATGTTTTTTATGAAAGCCTGGTGGTATCTTTTTATAGACAATATCACCTTCCTTGAACGGTTGGTTCGTGTTTTTATTTGTCCGTTGTAACGTTTTTATTTTTGAATTCTCTATCCTGCTTCTGACTATCTCGTAAATAATTTGCATTAAATCTTTATGTTGTACGTTGTATTCCTGTGTAATTATGACTTCCGGGTCATAGTTAAACATTTCGGGTATGTAGCCAAATATTATATCAAAAGGTGGTTTTAGTGTCTGTGAGTGTATTGTCGAGTTGTAAGCGAATATACAATATGGTATTAAGTCTATGGGTTTCATATTTTTAAATTTCATTTTGAATAATCGATAATGTTCAATAATCGTGCTGTGAAATCTTTCGATAGGTCCATTGGATGTTGGGTTTTGCGGTGTTGTTATATGTAACTCTATCTGATATGTTTCTAATAGTTCTTTAACTACCTGGTTTGAAAACTCCGTACCTGGGTCTGCGATTATTATTTTACATGCTCCATACTGTGAAAAGTACTTGATCAAGTTTTTTGCAATTTCAGTAGCACTTTTACTTTTTATTGGAAACGCTTGGCCAAATTTACTAAATGGATCTATAATTGTTAGGAAGATAGCTTGTTCAATTTGGAATGTGTCAATGTGTAATATCTCTAGTGGTTTAGATGCTGTGGGGGTGTGCTCCAATGCTATTTGTACCGGGTTCCTATTGTATTTGCACGTTTTGCATAATTCGCAATTTCGTACATATTCCTCTATATGTTTCTTTAAGTTGGGATAGTAGTATATTTTCTTCATTCTTAGGTAAGTCTCATCAGCCCCGCGATGGTTACTCTTCCCCTCGTGATATTTCGTTATAGTCTCGGTTAATTCGTCCTCGTTAATTTCATTCCTAATTTCCAGACATCTATAAAATTTGGGTGATTCTACGTTATTAAAGTTTTTATTGATTGCCGAACTTACTAGTTCGTAATCTTGTTCATTTACAAAAATGCAATAATATTTCCTTTGTGGTAAACAGTATTCTTTTATAAATTTCTCTATCTGATCCGGTTTATTTAAATTGAAGTTTGCGTAGATGAAATTTCTTTTATCTCTTCTGACTGAGAATATGTCCGGTTTATCCGTATTTTTAAAAACTATCTGATTGGTTTTGCTGTTAACGATTTCTTCCTCGAGTATTGGTATGCCTGGTGCCGAATACGAGTCCGCATTCGAGTTTGCTGTGTCGTCATCGTCAATTTCTATGATTTCTTCCTCTTCGTCGATATTATTCGCCATTGACTGATTATCTATGTCTAGTGGGTTTATTTCCACTCTGGACAGTGCATCTGCTGCGCAGTTTAGCTTTCCTTTTTTGTATTCAATTTTAAATTCATATTCTTCTAATTTTAATCTCCAACGGAGCAATTTTGAATTTGGTTGTTTCAACGAAAATAACCATTTTAAAGGTTTATGGTCCGTGTATATAGTGAATTTCCTTCCGTATAAGTATGGTCTAAAATAGTTAGTTGCCCACACGATGGCTAATAATTCTTTCTCGATTGTGCTGTACCTGGATTCGGTGTCGTTTAATGTCCGGCTGGCGTAAGCTATCGGGTGATCCGCATTGGGTTCGCCCTGCCTTAATATTCCGGCTATCGCTACGTTTGAAGCGTCGGTTGTTAATATAAAGTCTTTAGAAAAATCCGGTGATATAAGTACAGGTGAATTCATTAATATGTTTTACATGTGTTAAAGGCAGCAATGTTTTCTTCGTCGTTCACGTTTATCTTCGAGTTTTTCCTTAAACATTTTGTTAGTGGTTTCGTAACGTGTGCGAAGTTTTCTATGAATTTACGATAGTATCCAACTAATCCTAGGAATGATTTTATTTCCTTTGGGGTTTTAGGTATCGGGAATTTCCTTATTGCGTCCAGTTTCTTTGGATTCGGACGAATCCCGTCTGGGCTGACCACGTGTCCTAAAAACTCGGCTTCCTTCCTTACGAAATCGCTTTTGTCTAGCTGGATCTTTAAGTTGCTTTGCCTGAAGCGCTCGAATACTAGTTTTAGTTTCTCAAGGTGTTCCTGTAAAGATGTGGAGAAAACTATGACGTCATCCATATATACAAGGCATGTTTGTCCAATTAGACCTTCTAATACGTTCTGAATGAGCCTAGAAAAGGTCGCTGGAGCCCCAGATAATCCGAACGGCATCCTGGTGTACTCCCAATGGCCTGTATCGGTGGTAAACGCTGTTTTTTCTATGTCCCTGGGGTCCATTTCAATTTGGTGATACCCAGAGATCAAATCGATCGTCGAAAAATATTGGGCTCGCCCAATTTTGTCCAGTATTTCATCAATTTTGGGAATTGGGTGTCTGTCCGGTATTGTTTTTTCATTTAGTTTCCTATAGTCCACCACAATTCTCCATGTTTGTTTATTTGATTTGTCCATTTTCTTTGATATAACCCAAATAGGTGAGCTATATGGGCTGTGGCTTTTTCTAATGATTTTTTGTCTTAACATGTCATTTATTTGTCTGTCTACTTCCGGTTTATGTACGTACGGGTATCTATATAATTTAGAATGGACAGGTATGTCGTCTGTTGTCCTTATTCTATGTTTTATCGCATTTGTGTGCGTCAATGGTTCGTTTTTATTTAAAAATATGTCCTGATATTCTGATAATAAACTAAATAACAATTGTTTTTCCTCGTCATTTAATTCTCCTGTATCTATTTGTTCAATTAAGACATTCTCATTATTAATCTGTTTTTGATTACGCCCCGTATCGTAAGTGTTTAAATTATTAATATGAGTTGTACTAGAATTGTTATTTTGTATAACTACTGGTGCAAACGGACTTCTCCTGTGGCTGTATCTGGTTTCAGATGCATATTGTTTATTTAATCTGCTGAATGGCCTATCTCTTACATTATAAGCTTGGTTATTATTTAGTACGTGATTAATTGTCTCAAGTTCTTCATTACGTATGAAATACTGCTGGGTTATTATATTGTTTAAATTTAAACGAGTCTCGGGTAGCTTTAAACCATCTGCGTTGGCTTCTGTTTGTCCCGATTGACTTACGCTAAGATCTGTGAATTTTATTGGTATAATATTCTTGCCTATATACAGTTTGTGCTTCTTAAAATCTATTTTAGCTTCGTTTCGTTTCAGAAATTCCATCCCAATCAATCCCGAAAAAAATGTGTTAAAGTTAAACAGGCAGAACTCTTGTGTTTCCTCTGAAATCGATTTAAGTTTAATACGTGCACGCTCACAGTGCTTCGAAATGCCATGTACGGTGCGTATGGTAAAATCATGCGTAAATATGTTTTTAGGGAACTTATAATATGCTACAGCAGGATTCAAAAGATTTTTTGAAGATCCTGAGTCTAACAAAAATTTACCTGATATTTCGTTTAATTCTATATATGGTAACTTACATAATGTATTCATATTATTTATATCTATCACGGTTCTCTCGTTGAGGGCCCTGCAGTGGGAAAATTTCGCTGTTGGATATCGTATTCCTCGGCTGGCGAATTTTCGTAATTTAATTCTTCGTTTACATAATTTAAATCGTAATTTGTTTCATTTACTTCGTTTTCATTAAATTCTATATTATTTACGTGAGCTGCTCTCCTTGGTAATGACAGTCTAGTGTTAGAACTATCTACTTCCATTGGTTCGTGATAATTTCTGTTAGCATTATGATTTATATTGGGTCGACCCGGTTGATTATTGAAGTTGGGTCTCCTAAATTGACTCGAAAAATTTTGCCTTGGTACAAAGTGTTGATTTTGTCTAGGCTGTGAATTTGTGTGATTGTTTTGGTTATTATGTTGTTGAAATGGTCTAAAGTTTGTTTGGAAAGGTCTCTGAAATTGTACATTCTGAAAAGGTGGGTTATTTTGGCTCTGAAAGAACGTACGGTTTTGTCCTTCTAATTTATTACTATTACTGAAATTCTTATTTATTGTTTTATCGCTATAATCGAAATTTTCCTCTGCGAATACGAATTTCAAGGCTTGTTCTATGCTCGAAGGTCCTTGACTACGCAAGACGAGCCCTAACGGATTGCGTAGCCCTCCTAAGAACGCTTTTAATGTTTGATTCTGGTATATGTCTTTCTTAATTAATCGCACGCCTTCATTTTGCTCGTTAGCTATTAAACTTGAGATGAGCAATTGCTCTATATGACGGCATCTGTTCGCGAACGACAGTGCGTCCTCAGCATTACGCTGTTTCAAGGTTAACATCTCCGCTAGTAAACTGTGATCATCTCTTTGATCGCTGAAATTCTGAACAATGGCCTCTCTCAGGTCTGCCGACGTATTAATTAGCTTTGTATTTACTATAAGCCGGGCTGTTCCCGTTAGTTTAGTTTGAACATAATTTAGCAAGAAGTGATTCATATACAGATTTTCATTTGGCACGTAGAACTGGTTCATGACCAAGTCACATGCTTTTAAAAAGTTGCCTACGTTGGCTGGTTGCCCGTCGAACTCGGGAATAGCTTTCAGAAAAAATTCTTTGAATTGGTCTCTCATGTTGCTACTATTACTACTCTTATTAATATTTGAATGATTTACTGTTATGTTATTGTCGCTAATGCTGATTGATCTGAATCTATACTCTATGTTACATAAACGTTGTGATTCTTCCTCTGAATCAGACATATAACGTTTCAATACAACACATATAAAAAAATTGGAAATGTAAAATGGGATAGCAGTAAACTTACCATAATACGATGGTTGCTGCTTCCATTTGGCTCTGCTTGGCCACTATTTCTGCTTTAACTTGGCTCTGCTTGGCTCGAATTGGTTATTAGGCGTCGATACGCTTAAAAATCGATATGCTTTCGGTTTTCTAACCAATACTAACGACTGCGCCACTTAACTTCACGGTTAAGACGTTTGACTTTTTAAAACAATTTATTTAATACTTTGAACAATCAATACTTAATTATTTAGTCACAAGAAAAATGAATAATATAATATACTAAAATAAGACGATCAACCTACATGTGATCTAATGTCTACGCACTCGGTGTGCTAATGACTAACTCGGAACAAGAATGAACGGTTCTACCTCTGTGATTAGCCTCTTTATAGTCTTCCCTCCAGGCGTGGCACTATTGTCTCTGGATCACAAGGAATCTGCTGATGTTGATTCTCACAGTGATATTCCGTTCTACTTGCACTTTGGACCTGCAAGTTCTTGGCTCCGTTAAGACGGCGGCTGACTCAGCGGTTCTTACCGTGGGAAGGCGACATTGTATTATAATGGGCCATTGTTTGGGCTCCATTTATCTCGCGAAAGAAAAATCTTGTTTCCTGACAAAAGCTGGAGTTTATAAATTAGCTTGTACACATTGTAACGCAATCTACATAGGTCAAACTTCTAGAAATTTTAACACCCGATACAAAGAACATATTTCTGCATTTAGAAATAACCATGCTGACAAATCTACATTTGCAAAACATATTATTGATACCGAACATAGACCTACAATAAATAACCGCATACAACCACTACATTTTTATGATGACAAACGTAAACTAGACTTTTTTGAAGCTTTAGAAGTCAAAAGGCACACACACGACAATAACTACCTTGTTTTAAACGAGCAAACTGATTTAATGAATTCCCTTTCTTGGATATTCTGCTTTCTAATTAAATATGTCAAAGAAAATAAATTTAACTATTATTTCAAAAAAGTTGTAATAAAATAATGAGTTGATGTATGTCGATATTTTCGTTGTATAGATACTACTTTTATACTGTTATTGTTTAGTTATTTTATTGTTGTAACTGTTATCATAGTTATTATAGGCTAGTTCTAGTTTTTATGTTAAATATTGACATACATCACATAGACATTTTGAAAACCTCATCTGTCATCTGTGTTTCATTTTATTTTCAATTTGATAAAAATTTTTTGATCAAAACATCATATCATAACATAGCAACAGATATTTATTTGTAGTTGTCATGATTTCGTACTAATTCAATTTTAATCTGTCTGAAAATGCTGTCAAGCAGCGAAACTATAGTCACAGAAGCATTGAAGAACATCTTCGAACTTCCAGAATTCGAAGGGCCACTTGCTCCAGTTAGCTCACGCGCTGGCTACGTCCTTCACCACTAAAAACCAACAGTGAAGCCAGAGAAGTATTCACCAAGTCTGTATGCAGTATTCTTATTCAACTAGAAATTTAAGTTTTCGTAGATAGTGTTGTTTATATAAGGCATTAATTCTGTGAATTACATCAAAATATTTCTTTTAGTGAATTCGGAGAAAAAATTCATGAAATCGCGACTTTTGAATTTTGAGAACTCTCTTTAAATGAGCGCCAACTAGGCGCTCTGGAATCTATATCTGGGGTCATACAGGTAAGTTTTAATTTGTTTATATTTATATACAGAGTGACGCAGAGAAAACGTTACAGATCCGAATCATATTTCCTGTTATTATTTAAAAAAGTCTGGACGCAGTAAGGGCGTTATGGAAGTGATTTTTCATAGATATGGTTTTAATAACAAATATGGCTCCTTAATGCCAACAGACAATTTGATTACTGGTATAACCTATATAGTAGAAAACTGTACCATATTTTATCTAAATAACTTATTGTTTTAAAATGTACAACAATTTTCAAAAAAAAAAAAATTAAAATATTTTCGAGAAAACTGGTTTCCTAGCCAACGAACCTTAGGTTAATACCAAATTGTGTTATTGAAATTTAAAGCATTTAATGAAAATTCGCTACCTAAGCGGACTTACTGCGTATCGATTTTTTTTCTTACGAACATGTATGATATTTCGATAAAAAATTTAAAAATTCAATAACATAAAGGATGTAAGACTCGATGCATTTTCGCAACAATTAGAACCGTAGACCGGTTTCGCTCTCATTAGAACTCTTCAGTACGGCATACTAATTGCAGCAAAAATTCATCGAAAATAATACGGCTATCGTATAGCCAGTCTTAAAATACTCAGTAAGTGGTGGACGTGCCGCCACCTAGTTGCGGAACCAAGTAGTATGCTGTCACGTCAGCTCCAAATAACACAAAGTGTTAAAAAATAGAGACTGGATACAGCTAACTAACAATTCAGAAAATTGTCAACCCATGCCCATTTCTACCCCAATATAGGGACAAAGTATGTAAGACTCGATGCATTTTCGCATTAGTATGCCGTACTGAAGAGCTCTAATGAGAGCGAAACCGGTCTACGGTTCAAATTGTTGCGAAAAGGCATCGAGTCTTACATACTTTGTCCTTATATTGGGGTAGAAATGGGCCAGGGCTGACAATTTTCTGAATTGTTAGTTAGCTGCATCCAGTCTCTATTTTTTTAACACTTTGTGTTATTTGGAGCTGGCGTGACTGCATACTACTTGGTTCCGCAAATAGGTGGCGGCACGTCCACCAATTACTGAGTAATATAAAGGATGTTACGAAATAAAGCTGTGGGTATCACCAACGACTTATGGGCCACCTATGATTGTCAAAATAATTTTATAAGCTCAAGACACCCTAAAATTAACGTATACATTTTGTTTTCGTATCTTATATATATATATATATATATATATATATATATATATATATATATATATATATATATATATATATATATATATATATATATATATAGAGTAAACACTGTTCTTACCGGATAGCCAGTTTGATCAGCTTAACCGAATTATCTTTGCAAGAAGAAGAAGAAGAAGGAAAAAGCGAAAGAAAAGCAAACTGCATTTCGGGATAGGTCTGTGAATGTGGCATTTAATTACAAAAATTAGGCTATTGTAAATGGACAGTAGTGGCCGCTGCGTATGTGGAGTTAAATCAAGATTCGACTTATAGCCACATCCGCGGGTACACAATTACACAAGTATCATGAAATATGCATTAATTAGAAGGTGTACCACTAAAAATGTGACAGGTCATTTAAAATGTATACTTTTGAAGTATTTCCCATTCAAACTAACATCGAAAACTTAATGTAATGATATAAAAAGTCTGGTCGCAGCAAGTGCGTTATGGTAGTCAATTTTCATAAAAATGTTTTAAATAGCAAATATGTGTTTTTTAAAGAAAGCAGGGATCAAATTTGGTTACCAGTATAACCTATATAGTAGAAAGAATGTATTATATATCATCAAAATAGTTTTATGTTTGAAGATGTACAAAAATGTTTCGAAAATAAACATAAATTGTTCCCGAAAAAACTAGTTTCCAGGCCAACGAAGCTTATAAGTTAATAGCGAATTGAGCTATTCAAATTTGAAGCATTTAATAAAAATTCGCTATCATAAGGCACTTGCTGCGTCCCGAATTTCTTTTCTTACAAACATGCATTATAATTACGTGGTCAAAATTCGATACATTAAAGATCAGCTCAGAACTGGCATGGACCGGGGCAATACAATTTTCTAATTAAAACAAAGCATTGTTCAATCTATTTGGACTGAGCAGATTTTATTTAAAATTCGCTAGCATAACGCACTTGTTGCGTCTCTAATTGGTTTTCTTACAAACATGAATTTTACTAATAATTAACGTGGCCGAAATTAGATTCATTAAAAGTCAGCTCAGAAGTGACACTGACGGGGGAATCAGACTGTGTAATTAAAACACAGCAATAGTTAGTCTATTTGGACGGGGCAGATTTTCCTGTCTAACGAATTTACCCAAGCCACTACGGAAGGTATAAAGTTTAAAAATTTAATCTCAAAATCGGCCTATTATTTTTTGAGTTGTTGGTGTTATACACACACACACACACACACATATATATATATATATATATATATATATATATATATATATATATATATATATATATATATATATATATATATATATTGATATGGTTTCTATAAGGGGTCACATATACATATATATATATATATATATATATATATATATATATATATATATATATATATATATATATATATATATATATATATATATATACAACCCATACAAAACCTAAACAAACAACAACAAAAAACCTACTCTTGGATGTATAATGTCTAGGCGGTGAATGATTGAAGTCCATGAACTGCTAGTCTGTTTGTAAAATTTTACAGACATATCATAACACCTGATATAAAAATTTAAATCTCAGAATTGATTCCCAAAACAATGACTTATGTATGAATAAAAAAAAGGTAAGATAAGAATAAGAATTGTAAACTAGTCTATAAGAGTGAAAGGTCTAGACGAAGTGAAAGTGATATCAAAGACAGAGAGGACTGCATAAAATTGATATGACATAGTGCGAATAGATTAAAAAGACTCTAAAACCTTTTTTTTAACTTAATGTAAATATTGGACAATAAGAAATGTGTAAGTAGTTTTTAGGTAGGTTAAGAGGTTCATGTTTAGTAGAATTAGGAAATTTATGGTATTAATATTTATTAGGATTAGGCTTGTCAAATTGTATAACCTAGAAACTATGGAACAGATGATTTCATTCAATTTAAAACGTCAAAATGACAATGACAATATCTTAGATAGGTTAAGGAATGCTGTCAAAAATAGTGTATATAAATATAAAGTATAGAGTAAGGCATTAAAATTATAACAAGGTTACCCCGGAAATGACGATACAAACAAAAAATTTTAAGAGGAATTTGGAAGGCGGCGAACAAGAAATTTTTCACTTGGAGACGGTAGTCATGAGAAAAATAAACAGAATATTATTATAAAAAGTATTAGAATGTTGGATGATTAGAAAAAATTTGGAACGAGGAAAATTGTGTTAGAAATTTGGGAACGAGAGGTTGAAGTGAAAAACTTTAAGGAAACAGATACGAGACTGACAGATCACCTTGTAGCAGCAGAAGAACTAGTCGGCAGAAGAAGCGTTTGAGAATAAAATCGTAAGTGTGATCGTCATAATACTTACTTTCTGTGGCACAGCTACAGCATCAAAAAACGTATTATACAAAACATTAAATTGCCATAATCTTTCAAAGCAACCATATTTCGACAATAGAGACCATCATACTTATCTCAGCACCGAACAGATCATGCATTGATTACACGTTAAATTTAGTAAAGTGAATAAGCTAGCGTTCTCCAGCTGGTGTTGTCTTTATAGTCTATTTAGTGTAAGAGATCTATATAAGTAAATTTGAATATATATATATATATATATATATATATATATATATATATATATATATATATATATATATATATATATATATATATAGTAAAGCAATATACTGGCCAGTCGCTTTGTAAGGGGGTTGACTTTGTTAAATAAAATAATTAAAAACTGAATATTCAGCAAATGAGCAAATTATAAATATCTAATAGCAATAGGCATTTGTCATCTGGTTTCAATAATAATAAAAGTTTCTTATTGTGCGTTAAACTTAAAATTCTTGCTTTATTTTTGTTCACACAAATAAATATTTGGGAAGGCCACTAATATTAAAAGGGTCAGTATCAGGAACAATAAAAAAGGGAATTATAAATTGATAAATAAAGGAAAGGAGCAGTGCTCTGAAATTTTATATATGTAAACATTCGAAATTACAAAAAAAACCCAAAGGGGACTTGAACCCATTTGCTTAATAAGCTCCCTGAGGTGAGAGGCAGTTCATGTATGTTATTAGTTGTTTTCTGTGTGTTAAACAGGTAAAAAAAATACATTGAGTACATCCAGGTGTAAGTTACACACACAAATACATATATTTCATAATAACAACATTTACAACACATTTCACTAAACTTTACAGGAAAATAAAACTTAAAAGCTAAGATACCTAAAATATAACTAAAAAACTAAATATATATATATATATATATATATATATATATATATATATATATATATATATATATATATATATATATATATATATATATATATATATATATATATATATATATAAATTCTATATATTAAATTTAATTTAAAATCCATAGCTTATTACAAAACATTGTCAAGATATATATATATATATATATATATATATATATATATATATATATATATATATATATATATATAACACATGAAAAAAATAAAACTGACCCCGGATATGTGTTCTAGCGAGCCTAACTAGCGCTCATTTGAAAATTTTTTTTTCAAAATTCAAAAGTTGGAATCTCCTCATTAGTGATTTTGTTTAAAAGAAAATTCACTAATAGACAATATGAAAGTGTAAAAACCATTTAGAATTAAATAATATATAACACACTCGTAAAAATTGCAGAAAAAATTGTGTTGAAAAAATAACTATGTAAAAATGGGAGAAGTAAAATGGATTAGTTTGACACAACTCCTTAACCTATATTACATTGTACACAGAAAACTGAGTTTACTCATCATCTCATTAATAACCAGCTGATAAATAATTACGCTCACACAAACAGATAGTACCTAACTTGTGGCAAAAACTATAGATGATATCCTTCTCGTAAAATGCTTTATAACAATATGACATTTGTCAGATGACACGCGTCAAGCAACCATTATGGTAAATGACATTGTCGAACTGAAAAATACGTGAGAAGAATCAATTTAAAAACGGTTGTTAAATTAAAGATTCACTCAATTGACCTAATCTATGAACAAAAAAGTAATTTTTGATAGTTAATCGAGGTTAATCGGGCACTATATTAATTCCGGAGGTAACGTACACGACGTGATTACCCTGCAAAGTGTAGCGAATTTTGACATTTGAGCAAATAGTTTTTAAGCCCCCTCTGTCAAAAATTCCACTGACGTGATTTTTAATGAATTTTTATTTTTTAAAAATCATTAATAGAGAGGTATCGATGGTGCGATATATATATATATATATATATATATATATATATATATATATATATATATATATATATATATATAGTAGGTGGTAGTGGACTTTTCCTTTACGTGATAATAAAGGACTTTCTCACGCCCGAGGAGGTACCACCCCTTACATCAAGGGGTCGGTGAAGTCCCAACGGACGTTTCCGTTTCTGGTGTACGGGTCGGTTTCGCTTATAAACAAAAGATTCCGGAGATAAAATACCTCTCTATTAGGATCTCCGGGAGAGGGGTGTGCAGGGGGCGACGACATCAAGATTTAACATATCCTTCTCGAATATAAATGGCCTAAATCGTAACCTAAATTCCTTCCACCATTTACTCCAGGCTAATAGGTCCCAACTGCTCATCGAAACCCAAATCAGTGCCAAAACAGCCACTAATCACCTTTAATTTCCCGGGGTATGAGCTCCTTACTTCCTTTGGAAGGAGGTGTGTGCGCATACGTCCGTAGCAATCTACCCTGCACCAGACTCCCCAATTTAGAAGCTGGAAGAAAAAACATACTTTGGATAATAGTCTCTCTCAGGGCTGCAACTAAATTCATCTGTTGCATTTACCGGTCACCTTCTAACAACAACTTTGTCCAGCTCTTCGACTACCTTTCTGAAAAAACTCACCATCTGATTTCTAAATATCCTTCCTCCGAGGTCGCTATTCTTGGTGACTTCAATGTTCAAAATAAGGAATGGCAAGGATCTTCAAAAACAGATCCACAAAGGAGAGCAGCGGAGGCCTTTGCAGTCAGCAATTATTTAACCAATATGGTTCAGCAACCTACTTATTTTCCTCGCATCCCAATACACGGCTCAAATCCCTTGGATCTCCTTCTTATTAAAGAACCTAAATGCTATAAGACATCAGTCACCGCCCCCCATTGGTCGCGCAGATCACGGCACGGTCACTGCTTCCTGCACAGTACTTACTTTTCCTCATTTCCATGGGCGTCTAACTGCTTCTCTCATCCTGACCCCTCTGATATCTCACAACACGTCACCGAAATTATCCAAGCTGGCATGGAATTATTTATTCCATGTACACAGAAAACCTCTTCAGCCACTCAAAAGCCCTGGTTCTCTAAATCCTGTTACAAGGCCAGACTTGAAAAGGTCAAAGCTCACAAAACGCTTCCACACAATCCCAGTCAAGAAAACCGTCAAGCATTTAACGACGCAAGAAACCGCTATGTCCGAATTCTTTTTGAGGCAAAAAACTCGTTTAATAACCACATCAAAAACAAAGCTTCAACGGCAGCAAACCCTTCTGGACTCTTGCTAAATCTATCGGGAATAATATTTGAAAGAGCACGTTCCCACCTCTTGTTTCAGGGGATGAAATTGTTTCTACCGCCCTGGGCAAGGCAGAACTTTTGCCTCGTTGTTCTCCGGCAATTCTACTCTCAACCCACCTCCAAATATTCAACCACCAACAGTCGCCAATGCCGCGGATAAAATGAGGGATATGATCTTCAAAACTAAAAAGGTACGAAAGATGCTCTCTTCTCTCAATACCAGGAAAGCATCTGGTCTTGACGAGATCCCACTTATTTTAATTTTTTTTAAATGCGCCTCAGAATTAGTTCCTGTCCTGACTCGTCTGTTTCAGGCATCTTACAATAGAGGCATATTCCCTAGTAACTGAAAAACTGCTCGAGTACAACCCGTCCCCAAGAAAGGATCCAAAGCACTTCCTAGCAACTACAGGCCTATTTCTCTCCTTTCAGTTGTCTCTTAAGTGGTGGAAAAGTATATAAACACCGAATTACTAAAATTTCTTAAAAAACACAGTCTATTCCACGACAGGCAATAGGGATTCCGTCAGCGCAGATCAACTGCCGACCGCCTTGCCTTTGCTTCCCATTCTTGGAACAAGTCTATGGAACTACACGGTGAATCCCAGATTGTCGCTCTAGACATATCCAAAGCATTAGACCAGCTCTGGCACGTAGTGCTGCTTAATAAACTTCCGGCATATGGCCAACCACCAAAACTCTGTACCTGGACAGCAAATTTCCTCTCCAACCGGATCATTTCTCTTGTCGTGGATGGCCATTCCTCTAAACAGTATCCAATTAATGCAGCAGTCCCTCAAGGTTCAGCTTTAGCCCCTACTATGTTTCTTTTACACATCAATGACCTCCTCTCTAGCACATCCAACCCAGTTCACAGTTACGCGGACGACAGCACCCTCGACTCAAATATACAATATTCTAAGCCTGTCTCTTTAGCACAATTAGAGTCGCAGAGTCATGGAGGGTTCTGTCTCTGTGGATCTCCAAAAAATATTAGACTGAGGAAGTAGAAACCTTGTACAATTTAAATCCACCAAATCTTAGTCTTGCTTTCTATCTCATAAGAGATACTCCAGCCCTAGACCCCTCACAATGAACAACCAAGTTAGTCAAAGTAAGGAGTCCTTTTCACTTGTTGGCATTTCTGTGGATCCAAATCTCAATTAGCACCAACATGTCACATCAAGTGCAGAAGCAGCTGCTAAAAAATTAGGTTTCCTCTTCCGGGCTCGCAAATGCTTTTCACCAGCTAATCTCTATACCTTATATACTTCACAAATAAGTCCAAACCTCGAATACTGCCCCAGATCTGGGGTGCCGCTGTCGCTACTACACTCGCTCTCCCGGACTCATCGCTATACGTCTCATCGGTGACCCTACCCTCACCCAAAGGCTGCCATCCCTTGCCCACCTACGTGTGGTTGGTGACCTCTCTCTTTTATAGATATCTACACGGGCACTGCTCAGAGGAGCTTTCCTCCATAGTTCCTCCACCTGCGATCCCCAACAGATCTACCAGGGGAACAGAGCGAATGTACCCTTTTACTGTCTAGATCATCAGATAAAGAACATCTTGTTATGCCAGCTCTTTTGTCCTGAAGGCTTTCAAGTTGTGGAACTCCTTGCCGACACACGTTTTTCCTTCTCCTCCGAACCTCCAAACCTTCAAGTCCAGAATTAACAAGTTGCCTCTTTCCTCCTTGTCGACACCCACGGTACGATAGTATTTAGGTTGTGAGCTCTCATGGTGTGTTTTTGAATAAAAAAAAGTATTAGCTAGTGCTGTTAGAATACGAAATAAATTAGTTGTCGAGTCCGAGTATTGAAATATTCCTATTAATCCGAATATCTCTGGCAGCCTGATATGTAGACCAAGTTGTATATAGTAAAGTGTACATGTACGATACAAAATCTTTATAATACGTAATACGGAATCGTATATAATAAACAGAGTGTATGTGTATGATACAAAATCTCTATAATATAAGCTGAATGACGTATACTGCAGGGTCAGCTGGGAAATAACAGCATCAACAGAATAAAACAGATTCAGTATTCGTAAACCTGCTTAATCTCTACGTACCCCGTACCCGCAATATTGTATAACGGCAATCGAACTTTTTCATATATTCCTAGAATTCCGTTATATCCTGCTTATCTATTTTAAATTGTGTCAATTAGATTACACAGTGGTGTGTTGAAACGAGAAGTTGAATTTAAAATGAATGTTTTTTGCTGGTGCAGTTACAAATTATTTTTTATTAATAAAAGAAAAATAATAAACACCACAGAATCTTTTTCGTTTAGTTATTAGTTATCATTATATTTTATTAATTACAAAAAATTTAACATGAACTTATCCTATATATTTGTAAAAATACCTTTGTGTTCCCTTGCCAATAATAATAAAACAAAATTATATTTAGCACTTGTACGTTATTATTATTACTTATTACTATACCGCATATACGATTCCATTCAATACCACGCTAAATATAAATATAATATACCCTTGTTAATGTGAAAACGTAATCGGATGATTAATACTAGTATTAACAATTGGTATCAGCAGAGTCGATTTCCAGGTTATGCGATGCGCAGAGCGCAAGCATACACGCTTCTCTGTGACAAATAGCTACGTGTGGTCAGATTAAACTAGGATAGAGAGAGAGAGAGAGAGAGAAAGATGGCTTTTAACTTTAAATACCGTGAACGTGAAGAATGGGAAGCTTAATATTTATACATAATGAAACGTCGTTCTAGATTGCTTTTAAACAAATTGAAGCAGTCATTAATTTTTTTATTTATTAGTATACATTCGCATGTTAATATCTGGTGCTTTTGGACGCAACTTTGTCCCGGTATTAGGAAATAAATGGTCATACTCTGACAACTGACAAAATCGTTAGTTACACAGCTCTATCTAAAAAATTTTGTGTAAACTAGAGTTGTTGTGACACCATACCAGCTGGTCCTGCACCGAGATGGCGTCCCTGTCGTATCTCTCACAATATCTGACCTTTTGCAATAATTTCCATTGTTTATATTTTTACCAACGATTTATTTAACTAGCATATCAGTACCGATAACGTCATATGTCTTTGTCCAACATTGTAGATATTGCATTATTAAATTCGAATAACTTTATTTTCCTTCGATCAAACGAATTGAAAATTGGTACACATGCCCGTCTGTCTATGTTCTTTTAAGTAGAAAATTTTGTTTCAATCACTTAAAAAATTTGAGAGTTATTGGGTTTTAAAAAATATTTTTTAAATTTTTTATTAAGAAAATTGGCCGTTAAGATATGATGAACGAACTCATTCAAGCCATTAGCAAAATAAGGGTAATTCCCAATTTGGTCCAAATCAATGAAGTATTTTTTGAGTTATCGAATGGATACATATATATATATATATATATATATATATATATATATATATATATATATATATATATATATATATATATATATATATATATATATATATATATATATATATATATATATATATACATAAACTTCTTAACTGACCCTGGATATGGATTCCAGGGGCCCTAGTTCGCGCTCATTTGAAGAAATTTTCCGAAAGTCTCACCATCGATACTTCTCTGTTAGTGAATTTTCATTAAGAAAATTGGTTGCCACGTGAAGGCGACTCGCATTCAGAGTATGATTTGATGATGAATTAAATAAAAAAGTTACTAGCCGCTGACTTCAATTAAAACCAACTTTATTCAGAAAAGTTAAAATTCAACATATAAATTAACATTGATTTGGCTTGACCTAGATAATGAAAAATGTGTAATGTGTTTATTAAAAACAGTGATAACGTTACACATTAAAAAGAAGTGAAATAATGACAGTCGCCCTGTGCTATCCGTATATATTATATCTCTAGCTGTATTCTAAGCTATCTCACAAAAATGTCTTCTATGATTGTGATTAAAGGTTCAACATTACTTGTTTTGTCAATGTTTGCAGTTCTGGTTTCTGTAAGTGTTGTTTCTTAATATTGACTTTGTTAAGTGCTATCTGATCAAGGTGTTTACATCTATTGGATTTTTTAAATGAAAATCACTGAGTAGCAAATTAGTTAACCATGTTAAATTTAGTTAAAAAATAAAATACTTGTTCAGAATTTAAAGTTTGAAATTGTTACTACATTTTCACATTGTATTTCGAAAACTATAAGGCTTCATTCGGGTAAGTCTCACTATAACTCGTTTTTATTTTGGTCGCAGAAAGTGAAAAGGCAATTATACATGTTGTTCCGTTTAAAAAATACCACTTTGATCTTTAAGTGAATTTTATTAAAAAGTTCAATAATAAGGAGATCGCGAATTTGAATTTTGAAGAAGCGCGAACTAGGCCCCCTAGAGCTATATCCAGGGTCAGTTTGAGGTTTTATATATATATATATATATATATATATATATATATATATATATATATATATATATATATAGCGAAGTAGTCTATGCTTGTGATAAGATAATTCTGTAAGTAGTCTCGATGTCAACAATTTAGTCTCAACAACGTAAAATTTTACTCGTAAACAACGCGTCTAAAGTACTTAGTTGTTGATGGACCCAACGGTGTGTTTATTGAGTCCTGTTAATAGACCTACTATTATTCAAATGACATTTCTGCTATCTCAACTTCTGTAAATTTAGGCAGATGATATTGTACATCGCGCATGTTTGTCAATAGGTTTGCTGTCAACATTTTAGTCTCAACAACATAAAACTTTACTTGTAAACAACGCGTCTAAACTACTTAGTTGTTGATGGACCCAACGGTGTGTTTATTGAGTCCTGTTAATAGACCTACTATTATTCAAATGACATTTCTACTATCTCAACTGTTGTAAATTTAGGCAGATGATATTGTACATCGCGCATGTTTGTCAATAGGTTTGCTGTCAACATTTTAGTCTCAACAACATAAAACTTTACTTGTAAACAACGCGTCTAAACTACTTAGTTGTTGATGGACCCAACGGTGTGTTTATTGAGTCCTGTTAATAGACCTACTATTATTCAAATGACATTTCTACTATCTCAACTGTTGTAAATTTAGGCAGATGATATTGTACATCGCGCATGTTTGTCAATAGGTTTGCTGTCAACATTTTAGTCTCAACAACATAAAACTTTACTTGTAAACAACGCGTCTAAACTACTTAGTTGTTGATGGACCCAACGGTGTGTTTATTGAGTCCTGTTAATAGACCTATTAGTATTCAAATGGAATTTCTGCTCCTTTATCTTTTGTACATTTAGGCTAACTCTGTGGACGCTCTTTTTGCCGTGGGGAGCTTTTTTCATTATTCCAATGTTTTTGACCTGGAGGTTGTTTAGCAAACTCTCTTATATAATGCTTAGCGTCAAAAAACTCATCAGGCACCTGGACGCGCTTTCCTAGGCCAGTTAACCTGCCTTATCGTTCCCCTTATGACACTCATGTGGTCCAAACCATGCTATTGTCATTTTGTTTTAACTTCCTAATTTTATTAGGGTTATCAGACGGCCCCACACTATTTTTTAGTTGGTCTCTGTGGTACCTAGTTCCTTCAGCGCTTCTTGGCTATTTGAGTATATGCAAATCAACTGGTTCATCGCTTCTTATATTCTGTTTTGCGCAAGGTTGTATTTCGGCCATCTCAGTCTAAAACCTTTCTTCGTGTTTTCCTAGGCTTACTAAAATTTGGCTGTTGGTTTTATTTTGTAAAGCTCTGATTCAACCTCTGAGTACATATTGTGTTAAAACGATTACTAAATATTTTCTTATTTTAGAACGCACCAGTCGAGGAACCTTTAGACTGTCCTGAAGAACCTGAGTACAGCATCGGATGGTTTTTCTCAGCGATAATCCAACCAGAGACTGCATCGAGTGAAGTACTATGTGCTGTATTATGCGAAGCAAAGAGAAACGATTTAATTCGTCCAAATGGTACAATTGACTTACATGAAATCGAACTTTCAGATATGATTCCAACAGAGAACGGAGATACATTTATTAAGTGTTTAGAAAACTTCCACAAAATTGAAAAATGTGACGAGATGAAGCAATTACTTCAATGTTTTCCAGAGGGCCATTTTACTGATAAAATGGTAAGTCATTTGATCTTTTGAGCTACTACGTGAGACCTAGAACCTGCGATGAGCACTAAAAAGTACACTTAGGACAATCGAGTTCTCTACCAATTATTTTCCGATGATTTTGTTGACGCAACGACCGTTTTATCCAAAAAATTGTTAGGGTTAAATTAATTCTTCAATGGCTTCTATTAATTTATGATAATTAATAACATACATATTACTACTGAATTTGAATATTTTAATGGGGTGATGTACTTTTTTAAAATAAAATTTGAATCGAATTTTTTTTACGAAATTATATATGCGCCAAGGAAAATAATTTGTAACACACACAATATTTTGGTCTTGTGGCATCCTGTGACCTCCAGTGGCACTAAACATTCTTTTAATAGATGTTTAAAACTTTTCTTAATTTGAACTTGGAGATCTGGTTTTGGCACATTATCTACTTTCTATATAGTAAACATGCATTCCAAATTTGGTTATAATATATTTGTTATTTTTGGGTATACTAATTTATTAATATGGGTTTTAGTAGTCCTAGTTCACGCTTCTTTAAAAACGTTTTTTCAAAATTCAAAATTCGCGATTTCCTCATTTCTTAGCAAAAAGAAAATCTAATAACGCCATTTCTGTAATTTTCCACGGAAATGTGAACCAGTGGAAGTAAAGGAAAAAATGTTTTCGATGTTATGGTGGCTTTGCACGTTTTCGTTTAACTACGGTCTTAAAGAAAATATAAGCGGAAAAATACTCATATTTTCATGTCACAAGCGGTCAGATATAAAAACGTTATGTAAGTCTGTTACTTTGAAGTTTCATTTGACATTTATGAAAACAATTTATCAACTAATAATAATTATGAAAATGTAAACATAGATAATCCTATCAAATTATTACTTCTTACATGTTTGTATCAAAATTTATTTAAATATTGAAGTATTTTTCTTTGAAAAATTCGCAAAATAATCACATAATCTGTCGGTAATTAGAATTGAATAAAAAACGAACAAAAAATGTTGTGAACTGACCCCTAAATGAATCATGGTATGCGATTATAAATGTAAATATTCCCAGAACTAGAGCTTTTAGGTATAGGGAGTGTTATATAAGAGTTGAAGCAAAGGGCATGCTATTCACTTCTGAAATATAAAATACAGGCTGCTCCAATTGAAAAATTGAGTTACGGCAGTTTGATTTTTTTCTCAATTCAGTCATTATTTGAGAGCGCCTGTATATCGCATCTCAATTTTTTCGAATAATATGAACAAAAACCTCGCCGTCAGTTTTATGGGACTCCGCTATCTATTGGTAAAAACGCCGTATCATAATTTTTGAAATGTGCCAAAAATAGGAAAAGTTGCAAAACAATTGAAATAACTCGAAAACCATAAACGATGTCAATTGTTTTACTTACAAGCATGCATTAGTATTCGCCGGAAATTGCAAAAATGCAATTTTATTAGCTGTGTTTTGTTAAAACAAAAACTTCTTATGGGCCACCTGTCAAAATAATTTGTTGTAGCTTAAAACACCCTGTAATTAACGTATATAATTTTTTCTCGGATCTTGTACATATAATAACGGATATATTGAGGTTTATATAGTAGAAATGCGCCACGCTGTATGAATGTGAACATGTCAAAACTAAAATTGATCGCGGATATTTGTTTTAGGGGGCCTAGTACCCGATCTTTTGAGAAAAGGTGTCCAAAATACAAAAGTCGCGGTCTTCTCTATAAAGATTTTTATTTTCTACAAAAAATCACTAATAATTATAGACTGTGTAACCATAAGCTCTAACTGTCAAAGCATCAGAGAATTAGTCTATTTGAATGGAATTTTCTACAAATATTTTAGTAAAATAAAAGGTTGTGATGGTTTTTTCATTGTTCTTTAACGGCGGACTATTTTCGCGACTACGACCATTCACCGACGTCAGGGAGTAGTTTCACCTTACTATCCCGGAAATATTGCCGAACCCCTACCAATCTGTAAGCAGTGTAAGGATCTTTAAAATGTCCAACATCGCCGGACACGGGACAGGCGGCTTTACGTCCCCTCCGAAACGCGGATCCTGCAGACATGTAACTTACGCAACTCAACCTCGTTTGATGTTAATTTTACAGTATGCACTGAAAGCGTGAAAGGGGTACCCTGGGAATCGAACCGAGTACCCTGCGAATCTTGTTGGTATTAATCCCCGCGTTTTCCCAATATAGATTTTCTCGCAATTACTACCAGAAAATATCTGGTAATAATTGGATGACTATTGACTTCCGACAAAAATCGGGCATTTATCAAATAGATAAATGCCCGATTTTTGTCGGAAGTCAATAGTCATGACTACTGATGAAGACAACTTCGTTGTGGAAGTATATATCTGGCACATAGGTTAGGTTAGGTTAGGTTTGTATGTGAGTGGGCCATATCGGCCCTCCACCCCGACCTCAAGGTCTATTGTGGCTCACGCCTAAAGTCTATATTTCGCCCAACAAATCCAGCCTCCTGCAGAGGTCGATAATCTTTGTGGGCGAAAGTTGATCCAGGTCTTCTGGAGCAAGCTTTACCTTGCCAAAGAGCAGGTATCTAGTCCTGTCCGCTGCCGGACAGTAACACAGCACGTGCTCTGCTGTTTCTTCATTCTCCATGCACAGCCGGCACTCGGTCTCCTGACCGACCCCAAGACGGTGCATGTGGTGCCGCAAGCGGCAGTGTCCTGTATACAGGCCGACTAGAGTTCTCAGTTGTTGTCTGTTCAACTCTAGAAGCTTTTTAGCCCTTGACTCGGACAGGCCATTTATGAAGGCCTTAGAGTGGGCTAATCCTGGAAGATTTTGCCAATATTGGATTGTCATTCTTTCTGTCCAGGTCTTTAAGGTGCGTTTTGCTGTGCAAGATGTTATCCAACAAAGTCACTCTGGGCCCTACTCTTGGCAAGCGCGTCGGCCGCAACATTGCCGTCATGGTCCGAGTGACCCGGTATCCAGACCAGCGACACCTCATTACAGCTGCCCAATTCATTAAGGGCAGATTTACAACTCCATACCGTCTTTGAATTACACCGGTAGAAACCAAGAGCCTTTATTGCAGCTTGGCTATCTGCATATATCTTTATCGATTTGTTTGTGCACAGGTCTTTTAAACTTTCCCTTGCACACATCTCGATGGCATACACTTCTGCCTGGTGTATGGTTGCGTACTTGCCGAGGCTAGCAGTATCCTGTGACAATCACTGTCATCAAGGAGACCGGACCCTCTCAGATTGACTTCCCTGGGCATGTTATCTGCCGTTTGTTTTAGTCTGTACGTTGTCCACCTCGCCACCCTCTCCAATCATATGTGAAGTGGGGGAATATTGAGGAGGACCTCCAGAGCGGCTGATGGTGCGGTGCTTATCGCTCCCGTTATCATCAGACAAGCTTGTCTCTGTAGATGAGCCAGTTTGGCCCTCGCGATACCACGAAGTACCCTAGGCCACCAAACTATGGCTCCATATGTTATCATTGGCCTGATAACCACCACATAGAGCCAGTACATCTGTTGGGGGTTTGTTCCCCAGTTGTTACCACAGATTCTCCGGCAGGTCCACAGGGACAGTTTTGCCCTGCGGATAACGTTTTCTAACTGTATGTCCCAGTTGAGCTTCTTATCTAGGATAACTCCCAGATATTTTGCTTGGTCCGAAAATGGAATGGTTTCTCCCATGAGAATAGGTGGTTTTAATTTGTCCAACCTTCTTCTTTTGGTAAATGGAACAATGATCGTTTTGCGAGGGTTCACAGACATCTGTTCCCTCCGGCACCAATCATTGATTACATTTAGTGCTTCCTGAAGAGTACTAGCCAGTTCCTCCTCAGATTTGCCTCTAACCATTATGACGAGATCATCAGCATACGCCTGGACCTCAACCTCCCAGAGTTCGAGAATAGCCTGGCGCATAACTCTCCGTTATTATTTGTGTGGCTTCAGTTTCCAGCCAGTGTCCAACTTCAGTTTTTTAAAATAAGAACTATTCAAGCAAATTTATTTCTGCCCAAAAAAGCCTAAAATATATGGCCCTATCAGAACTGAAGTTTATTTAAGAAATAGTTTTTCCCTTAGGGTCCGTCCGCGTCTTTGCCGCCCCGATAGCACCCCATCCTTTGGCTTGTTGTGCATGCCCTTTGTCTTTTCTACTCCACACATTCCAAAATCACTGTGCCTTGAACTATTCTGCACAGCAATTGGTAGGGTAAAGTTTTATATTGCTCTGTCTTCGGTCTAGACCGTCCGTAGATCAGTTGTCTTTTGCGGTCCAGAGCTTTACACTCACACAAGATGTGCTAGGCTAATTCCTCCCCCTCGCTGCAGAGTCTGCATTCCAGGTCCCTCTCGAACAGCCCCATTTTATGCAGGTATTACTTGACCGCCATGTGTTCTGTCAAGAGACCTGTTATGTTCCTGAGCTGTCCTCTGCTAAGATTTAACAGCCCCACAGCTCTCTTTGAACTGGGTTCCTCAATTACTGACGTCCCAGGTCTGAGCTCTGGAGAGTGTGCCCAGTACACCTTATGTTCGTTTCTGACCCAAGACTTAATGGATTCCTGGCAGTGCTCTTCGTCACGCTCAGGACCGCTTCTGGTTCCATAAATGGAACTGCTGACCCTCTCTTCGTGAGACTGTCAGCTTCTTCATTGCCTTTGAACCCTGAGTCAATCGGATCCGCTTGATAGTGTAGCCCCTCCTTTTGTTCTCTCGCACTCAGTGCAAGATGGCATACAGTTCAACCTGAAAGACCGTTGCATCAGCTCCGAGGGAAATACTGTGACTTACGCTCGGTCCAAATAAACGCCTGCCCCCGTCCCACGCTCCCCGCCAAAGCCGTCCGTGAACCAGACGAGCGCGTCTCGTGGTAAGCCCGGCGTCTCTCCCCGCCATGCCTCGCGGGCAGGGATTTCCACTATAAAATTGATTTTCCTGCAGATTCGCGGGCTCACGAAGTGTGACCTCATTTCAAGCATAGGCTCCTTCACGATCTCCTGAATTTTGCAGTGGCCCCTGTAGCCTGGGTTGATCTCCAGTCTATCAGTGCAGGCTAGTCTGTATAGCTCTAGCCTGGCCTCCCCATGATAACTAAGTGTAAGGGGGGCAGATCTAGCAACACCTCCATGACTGCTGTTGGGGTTAAAGTCATGGCCCCTGTGATGCCCAGGCAAGCCATCCTTTGGATCTTTCCTAGTTTTTGTTTGGCACTGGTTTGTGTCACTTTAGGCCACCAGACCAGTACCGCGTTTGTTAACAATGGGCTGACCACCCTTGTGTACAGCCAATGGGCCGTACTAGGTGTTACTCCCTACTTTTTTTCATATAGCCGCCTAGCGACGGCTAGGGTCCTAACTGCCCTACGCAGTATTTTTTCAACATGACCATTCCAGGTTAGCTTAGAGTCCAATACGACCCCAAGATATCTATCTCCTTAGAGATTGGGATGTTTCTATAGTATAGAGTAAGAGTTATGTGGCTCTCCCACTTCCTCCTCCTCGTAAACGGTATGACGTTTGCTTTCTCGGGGCGCACTCTGAGAACTTGGCCAACCGTTTACCTTTATACTACTTTCAGTGGTGTCTGCACGCGCTCCCACACTGACTGTATAACCTTTCCTCGGACTATGATGACAATGTTTTCCGCATAGCCCTGTACCTCGTACCTCCCGAGAACCTTCCTAGCAGTCCGTCCACGACTAGGCACCAGAACAGGGGAGACAGAACGCTCCCCTGTGGGCACCTCGCCGCGACTCCCACCAGCAGTGTCCCTGTCGGGAGTGAGGGAACACCGCCCTGTGCTTGAGCATTTAACCGATCCACCTGCAGCGGGTCTCCTGTATTCCCCGCTCACTGACAGCTGCCAGTACCGATCTGAGTGGGGTCTTGCTCAAGGCTCCCCTCTATATCTAGGAAGGCCCGCAGCGCCACCTACCTGTTCCCCAGCGTATTCTCCAGATTGAACACCAATTAGTGGTGTACTGTTGCTGTTGACACTCCTGCTCTGTATGCATATTGGTGCAGTGTAGCGGAAGAAATAATATAGGCTACACTTTAATAATTTCACCCAGAAATTTAGTTTTTTGGGAGGTTTAAAAATGCGAATGCACCAAATATATTGAATTTAGACATGGATCCGGTCAATTTAACACTCTTTGTAACAGCACTAAAATAGCACGAAATTCATGGTTGCTTTCAACATCGACACAAGAACCGGTTAAGTTTGTCCACTGACACAACAATAGTCCTTCATGCTCTGTTGTATCATCCGGTACTGAGGCATCCCATATTGCATCTTGCGGTTATACATCATCCGGTAATGCATCACCGGTACTTCATCACAGGTATAACATGATTTGTAGTTTTTTTTGTGTGTTGGATACAGGAGGGGAAAATGCTCATGCAGACCCCATTCACGACACCGTAGTGCCGTGGGATATCGCGGTACTGTGAGACTGTACTCACTAAAACCCCCTCCCTAGGAGTACCGGACCTTAGTCCATACTTCCGTCGGAAAGATTTCACACAATGACTTTTTGGGTTTGATGTTTCCATTCTGTTTTTGCCGCGGGGGCGTTAGCGAGTAAGTATAAGCTTTGGACGCTTATGCTTATGTGGAAGTTGCTCACCGTAGTCGGTGGCACTACGGAGAAGAGCATTTGGGTGAAAAGCGGCTTTTGCGAACTGAGTTTGGGATAGTTGAGTTATAAACTCAAGTATCGAAGGCATTTCTAGATCAGAGTGAATCTGACTGTTACTGACAAACCATGGCGCTCCGGTAACCATTCTCAGAATTCTATTCTGGATGATTTGAAGGGTCTTGATGTGTGTTGCGGCCGCGGTGGCCCATGCAGGTGATGCATATGTCAAGGCTGGCTGGATGATGACTTTGTACATGAGCAATTTATTGTTCACGGACAATTTGGAATTTCTATTTAGAAGGCTTTTTTTGGGCGTGATCGACATGGAGGCGCCATGTTAAGTGTTTGTCGAGGAAAACCCCGAGGTATTTGGCGGAATCTTGCCAGGGAATTAGACGGTTGTCTAATGATACGTGTGAGGTGTGTTTCTCCTCTTAGAAAATAGGACAGCTGAACATTTATCGGGGTTTATGGCTAGAAGGGATTTTCTATACCATGCTTGCAGTTCACCTACGGCGGTCTGAAGTCGTTCGGGTATTATCTTCGGCTGAGTGGAGTTGCTGAGGATGGTAGTGTCATCTGCGTACAGTGGGTATGTCACGTTTATGGGGGCTGTCGGAATGTCTGCGACAAATATATTGTACAGCAGAGGGGAGATAGCAGAACTCTGCGGGAGACCACCCGTGGCTGAGTATGTTCTAGATCTGGCTCCCAGATGTTTGACCTGGTACTTTCTCTGTTTCAGGTATGACCTGATTAGCAGAATCAAAGGGAGAGTATAATTAAATGATAGAAGTTTATTTAGGAGGCCCGTATGCCAAACTCTATCAAAGGCTTGAGCAATGTCAAGAAATATTGCACCAGTCGGTGATGTTTTCCACCACACGTAGGACTTGGTCTGTGGTGGAGTGCTGGTATCTGAATACGAATTGCTCATCCGGGAGGATATGATTGTCCGAGGTGAATGAAGCTAGATTTTTCTGAATCAGTTTTTCGGCGATTTTGCCGATAACTGGTAGTAGGCTAATGGGCCTGTAGTTCTGAGGGGACAGCGGATCTTTGCTGGGTTTCGGTATGTTGATAATATCGGCAAGTTTCCACATGGAAGAAAAATGTTGAAATCGCAGCATGGCATTCATAATCGTAACTAGGAATACCACGGCTTTGCGGGAGAGGTTTTTCAGGGCTACGTTGGAGATTCCATCGTATCCCGGAGCTTTCCTATTTTTTAATGATTTGATTATTTGGGAAACTTATTCGAAAGTTGTGGGCTCGATAGTTGTGTCTGGGGTGGAGCGAAGCGCACTTCTGACATAGCGGTGCATTCTTGGTACGTGCGACAGATCAACGTTGTTATAATTCGGGCTGAATTGCAACTCCAGATGATCTGAGAATGCAGTAGCTTTCTCCGCATCCGTGTATACGACACCGTTACGGCCGTGAAGTGGGGATATCGGAAGTTTTTGGGAGCGAAGGGCTTTAGCCATTTGCCAGATGGAATTGTCTTGGGTAGACAGGGTTTGCAGGCGCTCCTCCCAACGATTGTTGGGGAGTTCTTGTAGGGCGGATCGTACCTGCTTGATGAGTCTGTTTGCGTCTCGTTTGTCGGTGTGGTTTGCGCTGCGTTGAGCTAGTCTACGAACGCGGTTTTTTTCGAGTATCATTTCTCTGATACTGGACGGAAATGCGATTTGTAGTGTAGATGGTTTAGGTTAATAAACAGGAGAATTTTGCTTATGCAGTTAGTTTAGCGGCAGCTACTGCTTAAGAAAACTTCCATTGTCGACATACGTATGTAGGACAACTTTGTTTTTATTTTGTGGTTTTGGGTGATTCTGATTTTTGTTTTAGTTGTATTGATACCGAATTTTATGACGCCAATAATAGTTGTTTTGATATAGTTTTATTTTGCAGACAATAGAACCCGCAGACCCATCGGATCCTGATGTTGCTTATTGCCTAAGTGAACTTGAGAACCATCCAAGAAAGGAAGCACTCTTGGTGCCTTGGTTAGATCCTACTGTCATGTCATATGGGTCCATGTGCTTCTACAGGTGCTATGGACAGAGGAAGGGATATATTTCAATAAATGGCACAATAGAAACAAGTCGTTTCAACGAATGGAAGCCACAAATGGAAGGCACAGAAAAGGCAGAGTTTGATATGTGCATTAACAGAATAACTAAAATTGAAGAGTGCCATGATGTACAAGAAGTTTTCAAATGTTACCCAAAAGATTATTATCCGAAAAAAGCAGTAGGGACATTGTTGGCCGCTGTAAACAACAAGGCTATCAGGGGATTTAATTATGCATTTAGTAGTAGTTGAAACCTCCTTCAACGTAAAAACAAAAGTGTTATTTATATGAGTGATTGACAACATGTAAATAAATAATTAAATAGATAAATAAATAAATATAAATAAATATATAAATAAATAAATCCACAGTGCATTAACTAACAATTGTTTCTTT
Organism: Tillus elongatus; assembly: GCA_964006375.1. Classification (NCBI taxonomy): domain Eukaryota; kingdom Metazoa; phylum Arthropoda; class Insecta; order Coleoptera; family Cleridae; genus Tillus; species Tillus elongatus. Next base: position 70,050,486 of record OZ023262.1, read on the forward strand.
TTGTAATAGCTTTTGTGTTTAGTATTTATGTGTTTGAAAATTATTTCTCAACGTAAACACGTCTGGGTTTGACATGATTAAAAGAAACGAGAATAAAAGACAGAAATTGTTTTTTGTTTTTAATCCCCACGCGTTTCGGTTCATCTGAACCATCTTCAGGGGTTAAAGACTATCTCTGTTTGTATTATGAAAAATGTGCTGTATGGAAAATTGTCAAAGTCTTAATTTGATATATTGTGTTCAGATTTCCAGAAGAAAATAACATTGAGGAAGAGAATAACCGCATCTCCAGGCATGAAGCAGCGAGAGGATTAATATCGACGTCGCTTATTAGTGAGTTTTCACCAAGGAGATCGCGACTTTCGAATTATGATTTTTTTCTTCAAATGAGCGCAACCTAGGATCCCTGGAACCCAAATCCTAGGTCAGTTTCAGAATTTATATATATATATATATATATATATATATATATATATATATATATATATATATATACACCGATAACTCAAAAAATAATAGGCCGATTTTGATAAAATTTGGTGAGTACCTTCCTTTTGCAAGTCGGTTGGATAAGTTCCTAAGCCAGGAAAACCGGATTACTTTTTTCCGGAAAATGCTGTATTTTCTTTCGGGAAACTGTTATATCTACGGAAATAACAAAGCTATGGTAACCAAATTTGGTACGCAGGACATATTATAAAAATAAAACCACGTACCAAAATTTGAATCTCTACATTAAAAAAATCTATAAGCATTATAGTTTTTCTTCTTAAAACGCGAAATTTAAGTTTTTATCCCCTCTTTATTAAATTATTTTGTATACCAAAACCCGCTAAAAAATTCATCGTGATAACAACAATCTAATCAGCTAACAGTAAAATGAAATTAAAGTCTAAAATTTTTTTACAAAAAGTGAAATCATTAACTGGGTTTAGAACTCATCTTATTATAGAACCCATTCATCTGATGCCCACCGCTTAGCACACTAGATCATCGTCGACATGACAGATGTGTGTGTACAAGCAGGTATATAGCTAGTATGTTAATTACTAACATCTTTATTATTTATACCAAACAATTTGTATTTCCAATAGATTTTTTCATCATATTTTAACGAAATGTAGGAAAAAACGACTTAGACACAGATCTAGGAGCTTGTGTCATTTCGTGTCGTATTAATGAATTTTCATTAAGAAAGTTAACTAATAGGGAGGTAACAATGGTGAGACTTTCGGAAAACTTGTTGAAATGAGCGCGAATTAGTGCCCCTTGAACCTATATCCATTTTGCATTTTTGTATGTTTAAATATATATATATATATATATATATATATATATATATATATATATATATATATATATATATATATATATATATATATATATATATATATATATTTATTTATTTATTTATTTATTTACTACAAATACTCAACGGGTATTATCCCAAATTAAGAGTATGAATACAATACATATCATACACTATAAAAATTAACATAGTAAAGTTCTACTAATTACCAAGCAGCGATGCAACGTGTCTCATCTCAGACTCACCACAACACAATATGTCTATTGACTGATGCACGCTGTTATAAATGGAACACGATCTATAAATCGGTGAGTTAAGCCTAACATTGGTCCTAGGTGGCGGTAGATAAAAGAAGTCGTGTCTTCTAGAGTTGACTCTAGGGGTGTGAAAAAGCAGAGTGCGCAACAGTTCAGGACAGATGATCCTACTGTGCAGTAAATTATGTATCAGGGAGAGAGCAGAGTAAGTACGCCTAGCCTGCAGAGATTCCAATGAGAACCTCGACAGTAAATCGGCCTGTGGTGTACCCGTAGCGGGATACACCCGATCTGCTCTGTATGCAAGGAACTTTACAAATCTCCGTTGGACACCCTCAAGAGCCCCTATATGGACGTCATACAGAGGAGACCAAACCACACAGGCATACTTCAGCGGCCGCACATAGGCACAGAACAGGAGCCTCAAGGTGTCTGCATTATGAAACGAACCGGAATTGCGAATAAGAAATCCGAGTGTCTTCGATGCCCTAACAATAGCATGTTCACAGTTCTCCACGAATGAGAGTTTCGAGTCAAAGACGACACCCAAGTCTTTAAAGGTTGCAGGTCTCAGAAGAGGCTGTCCATCCATGGAGTATGGGAACTCGATTACACGGCGGTTGAGCGTATAAGATTTTACAACACATTTTTTAATATTCAGTGGGAGGTTGTTAATGGAGCACCAGTGTTGAAATCTACGCAAACATCTCTCAAGCACTGAACAATCACAGAGACCAGCAACGGATGAGAAGATTTTTACATCATCCGCATACAGAAGATGGGGTAATTCGATAACATCCGAAATATCGTTGATAAACAGATTGAACAGCAAGGGTCCCAGAACAGATCCCTGAGGAACACCTGATTCAGCCAAGACCTCCACGGACTGACACCCATGATAGTGGACAACACTAACTCGATCACGAAGATATGATTCCATAAACTTCAGCAAGTTCGGTGAGAAATCCATGTTATCCAGTTTCCTCAAAAGAATATCGTGATTTAATCTATCAAAGGCCCTGGAGAGGTCCAGGTAGGTAACATCCGTCTGCGACCCCTTGTCCATGGCAGCAGATATATATTCAGTTATGCTGATTAAGTTAGTGGTCGCGGAGCGGCCCCTCACGAAGCCATGCTGAGCGCTGCTAATCACATTTTTTACCGCAAACGAAATTATCTCATGCAGGACAATCTCGAACACTTTCGCAAAGTTGTCCATTATAGCAATTTGTCTATGGTTCTCAATCAACGTAGAATCACCTCCCTTTGGAACAGGTATTGACTTCGCCTTCTTCTAGGTGCTAGGAAATACAGAAGACCCCAGCGATATATTGAACAGTATAGTCAAGGGCTGAACAAGTATGTGAGCACAATCCCTGACCAGAAAAGCTGGAATTTGGTCAGCGCCCGACCGCTTCGGTTTGATCTTAAGCAACGCGCTTAAGACCTGTTCTTCCGAAACCCGTTTGATATCCCAGGCAGTCCCACCACTGTAACAAGGAGCACAGCCCACTAAAACGCCGCCAGACGCATCCGAGCATGAGCCCTGAAAAAACTCAGCAAAGGCATTCACTGCATCTGCGTCGCTCGCAACAACCTCCCCCCTATATGAGAGTGTAGATTGACCAGATTGACCTTTTTTGAGGTTGCCATACCTCCAGAAGCTAGCCGGATCAACGCGGATATTTCTCTCCACCATCTCCTCATAAAGCGACTGTTTGGTTGCAGACAAGACCCTGACACGCCTTCTAAGTCCCCTGAATATCTCATAGTCCGCAGGATGATTTGAACGCTTAAAGCATTTCCAGGCCTGAAATTTTCTTCTTGTATAACTGATGAGTTCAGAGTCAAACCAGGGTGGATAGCGGCGGCGCACTCCTGAACATGTCATGGGTACGTAGAGGTCAATGATTGAGTATAACAAAGCATAGAACACGTGGCAGGCTTCGTCCACATTTGAGAACTGGGCAAGTGAAGTCCAGTCAACTGAAAAGAGATGGTTATATAAACCAGGAAAGTTGGCTTTGCGAAAGGAGTATCGGAAGGATGTAGGTATGTTCACAGCGTGTTTGTTCATCGGACGTTCAATTGTGAGTGTTATCTCAAGCGCGGGATGATGACCATCCTTGACCACCAATATGTCAGAAGCACCATGCACACAACCTCTCGCATTAGTGAAAACAAGGTCAAGAAGTCTGCCGTTGGTATTTCTGATTGCATTCAGTTGTTTCAATCGAAAAATGTCTTGCAACGAAAGAATGGTGCGCAATTTATTAGTAACTGGAGCTCCATCTATATAGGCAGCATATTCCGGAATATTGAAGTCGCCCAAGATTAGTAACACGGAGTTCAAAAGAAATTCGCAGGCACACAAAGCATCAAGAAACACATTGAAAGCAAAAGCAGTGGTGTTGAACACCAAATAGGTCAGAATAACGAACAGTGGAGAATCGTTTATATATATCTTGACGAAAATAATATCTATCAGTGGTAGACTGATAAGATCCGCACTAGAGATGTCCACAAAATTGCGTTATAGAGTGAACTGACGGCCAGTAGGATACCCCCACCTCGGCCAAGACCAGTTTGCTCAAATTTCCTGTCCGACCTGAAAATGGTATAACCACTTCCAAGTATTTCAGAGTTATCGACGTCAGAGTCAAGCCACGTCTCAGTAAATGCTAGTATGTCATAATTACAGGAAAGTGCAGCATTGTACAGCGGGCCAAGCTTAGTCTTAATACTCCGTGGATTCTGCAGATAGACGCATAATTTCTGCCTACAAAAGTTATCGTCTGCTACTGACGCACGCACATATGGCTGTGGTTGCTATGTAGGAAAAACATCAGCCTTTAACTTGGCCAATGCTATTCTGTAGGACGAGCACTCATCATGATTCCACGCGCAATGACCAACGCTTAGATCAATTTTATGCCTTTTATTGTGATTTAGGCAGTTAATACAGGACAATGACTCGCTTTTGCAATCCTTAACTTCATGAAACTCACCGCACCTAGGACAAACAACTCTATCAGATTCACACCTACCAGCAGTATGATGAAATGAATTGCATCTATAACAGCGTAATACCTCTACCGCATCATAAACTGAACAGGAGTCTTAACCCACTAAAAGATGTCCAGCATTTAAAGCCCGGTTGTAAGCTCTGTGATCCACCTGGACCACTGCTTGGTATACATCTTTGTTTTTTCTTAAAGGCGTTACAGAAATAATCTTACAAGTATCAGACTGAAGAAAGATTCCACCGTTCTGTTTCACAATATAGTCAGATAGAACTCTCTGAGGTAATTTTTTCCGACATGCCAACAATTCTAAGTCTAGGCCTAACAGTCCCCAGTTTGCGGATAACGTAGTCCTCCGAAAGCTTATTCGTTGCGGCTCTTCTTGTCAGCCTCCTCTCACTAATATTGTTTTCTCTGGCAGCATCTGTTGGCGGAGTTTGTGAATGTTCTGCTGGCTGGTATGCTTCATGTAAAGGTGAGTCTGCCCGTGGGAGTATACTACCTTCTGATAATGAACGTCTGATGCTGTGTATCTGATCTCCGTCCTCCGGCTGCTCCTCTAACGTATCCTGAAGTTCTTCAGCGGTGTATACTTCATCATTTACACAGAGCTTATTTCCTCTAATTGATGCATTTTGTTTTCTGTTCTTAGCTATTTTTAAATGTTGAACCAGTATTTTCCTTCCCTGCTGTTCCTCTCTTGTCAGGTCGTGTGAACAGATATTGAAGTGCCTTTAAATTTATGAGACTGTTTAAAAATCTCTACTTTTTTTAAAAACGTTGATAGTTCCACTTTTACGACCTTTTTAGTTTTGCCAAATATGTCCACACTATTCACATCATATCTTTCCAGGTTAACTTCCAATATTTCCTTAAACTTCTCTGCAATAATTTTCAAGACTGTGTTCCTATTTTTACTATCAGTGGCCAGTCCATGCACAATAATGTTATTTCTTCTGCTTTTCTTCTCTAAGTATTTAACTTTGCTCTGTAGCTCTTTGTTTTCAGCTTCAAGGTACTCTATCTTTTTATTAGCTATTTCAACATCATGTCTAAATAATCTAAATTGATCTTTTATAAATGCCTTGATTTCCTTTTTGTTAGAATTTATTGCCTTTAGCAAATCATCATTTGATATTCCAGTTGATGCACTCATATTATATAACAATTAAATTTAACAGGACCCAATATAAACTATTTACAGTGAAAACCATGTGTGTACCCACCTTTAGCTAAAACTTGCAATTGTTATCTCGCTAGTATTATGTTAAAGATAACAACTTTTAAACAACATGGATTTTTAAACAGTCTTGTGATTTCTTGAAATTCGTTTTATTAATTTGTACCAAGTCAATTTATTGCATTCTTTCACACAATATGTAGTCCAGGCACTATGACACTATGTAACACATTTTTTCTAAATTATCTACACCTAATACCCGAAGAACAGACTCTAATTCTGTCACACGCCCTTGGAAACTTCCATCATGCTAAAGCACCACACACATTTTATATATATATATATATATATATATATATATATATATATATATATATATATATATATATATATATATATATATATATATGTGTGTGTGTGTGTGTGTGTGTGTGTGTGTGTGTGTCCGAGCGATAACTCAAAAAATACTCAACTGATTTAAACGGAACTTAGCACAAGCCTTCATTTAGTCCCAATCGCGGACGAGTTCGTCAGTCAGCTATAACGGACGTATTTTTCCCCAAAAAAATATACAAAAATATTTTTGAATACGCTATATTTTTTAAAGTATTAAAGTAACTCGAATGACATTTTACATGTAGCTAGAGATGAAGTGGATAAATCTCTGTTGTGAATTTTAAGTAATTTAGTTAACGAATTTTTGAGTTTTTCCCAAATTAAACATAAAATGCGAAAGACATGAATTGAAACAAGTGGTTACACTATGATGCCAGACAAAAACAGAGTAGTCACCTGCCACGCGTAAATTGATACATATACCACAGGCATAATGCAACGAGGACGAACTGTGGTGATCCTACCTAAATGACCGCCTTCGTGTATATTCGGATGTGCAGATTTGTAGAGGAAACTAAGGAAGTTTAATATCAGCTACTTGAAGTTAAAAACCATATGGAATAGTATGTTTTGTTTATTTATTATGCTTTCACAGTTCTGTTTTGAGGTTAAGTAAATGATCGTCTCTTGCTTTTAAAATTGCAAACTAAAGAACAATAACCTGTTTCGTTTATTTATCAAGGTTTGACAGTTCTTTTTTTAGGTTAAATAGTAAATAATTGTATGGAAATCAAAGAATAAGAATATTAACGTTAATATTCGTTGATTAATTGTTCAAGTAGGTAAGTTATTTGAATCATGAATTTACTTCTTGGGTATGAATTAAGTTTCCTTCTGATAAGCTCTTCTAACTTTAATGAAATGTGTATACAGGTGTCTTTTAAAGAGACTTACAATACCTAGGATCACCAAATTTTAATTTTCTAACGTCATAGGAAACTGAGTTCTGAGCATTCAAATATTTTTTTCAAATAATCTGGAACACCAAATTTGAATATTTTTTATGATAATAGAAAGAGAGGAATTTTTCAAATGAGTTTGTATTAAGACCTCCAAATCCGCTCTTGGACGTCTGTTTGAATTAAAAGTATTACTTTTAGTAATATCCCGTAGTAATAGCCTACAATTATTATGAAAATTCACTATTATAACGCACTTGCTGTGTCCTGAAATTTTTTTCTTTACACTAGTACGCCTACCATAATTATCAATTTTGCTGTTTTAACATTTTTTAACCAAAGACTTACCTATAACTTTTTTGTCTTTCCACTTAGATATCTGAATTTTGGTACATAGGATACTCTTTATGACGGCAAGTAGTATCCAAAATTTTGTTTCCCTTACTTTGTTATTTCCGGAGATATAAATCTTTCCGAAAGAAAATACACAATTTTCCGGGAAAACCTGAGCCGATTATCTCGGCTAACGAACTTAACCAAGCCACTTACAAGAGGAAGGTACGTGACAAATTTTATCAAAATCAGTCCGTGATTTTTTGAGTTATTGGCGTAATAAATAAATAAATAAATAAATAAATAAATAAATAAATAAATATATATATATATATATATATATATATATATATATATATATATATATATATATATATATATATATATCTATGCATATACAGGGTTAGTAAAACTCGTGCCTCAACATGGGGATCTCGGAAACGGTAAGAGATACGAAGACGGTTAGATTAGGGCATAGTTGCGCATTTTAGCGCTTAATAATTCTGCCGGAAAAATCCGAGCTGATGCTCTTAGTTTTTGAATTATTGCAAAAAAAAGTAAATTTTCAGGAATTTTATTTTCTGCCATATCTTTCTTATTTATTATCAGATCTAGATGCAGTTTTGGCCCTCTGAAGGCACTTTTTTGCTCAGAACATCTCTGTGGTATCAAAATTTTCAATCAACGTTTCGGTTTTCGTGGAACATCATCAAGTTCATTTTTGAGCTAAGAGCATTAGCTCGGTTTTTTTTCGGCAGAATTATTAACGGGTAAAATATGCTACTTTGCCCTAATCTAACCGTCTTCGTATCTCTTACCGTTTCCGAGATCCCTATGTTGAGTCTCGAATTTGACTAACCCGAGGAAGCTGAAGAAAACGTTGTTTGCCATTTGAGCCTCGTGTATACAGGGTCATTCACAACGCAATGGACACAGAATGTGTGCGTGTAGAGCACCTCAAAACATGCCGATTTTTTATATAAAATAATTCTCTGACGCCCATTTTTTTTTTCCCTCAGGGCTCGTCCGCGGCCTTGCCGCCCCGATAGCACCGCAACCCTTGGTTGATTGTGCATACCCCTAGTCTTACTCCACCCATTCCAAAATCACTGTGCCTTGAACTAGTCTGCACAGCGATTGGTAGGGTGAAGTTTTATATTGCTCTGTCTCCGGTCTAGAGTGACCGTAGATCAGTTGTCTTTTCCGGTCCAGAGCTATACACTCGCACAAGATGTGCTGGGCTGATTCCTCTTCCTCGCCGCAGAGTCTGCAAGCGAGGTCCCCTTCGAACCGCCCCATTTTATGTAGGTGTTTCTTGACGGCCATGTGTCCCGTCAAGAGACCTGTTGTGTTTCTGAGCTGTCCTCTGCTAAGGTTTAGCAGCTCCACAGCTCTCTTTGAACTGGGTCCGTCAATTATTGACTTCCCATGTCTGAGCCCTGGACAGTCCGCCCAGTACACCTTGTGTTGGTTTCTGACCCAGGACTTAATGGCTCCCCTGGCAGTGCTCTTTGACACGCCCAGAGCCGGTTCTGGTCCCATAAATGGTTCTGCTGACCCTCTCTTCGCTTTGTCAGCTTCTTCATTGCCTTTGACCCCCGAGTGACCCGGCACCCAGATGAGGGTCACCTCATTCTGCCCAGCCAGGTCGCTCGTCTCGTCTCGGCACTCACTCACCAGCCAGGAATTTACCCGTGGGCTACTTAGTGCCTTAAGGGCTGCCTGGCTGTCTGTGGCTATGAGGATCCGCTTGTTGGTGTAGCCCCTCCTCTTGTTCTCCCGCACACAGTGCAGGATGGCGTACATCTCGGCCTGAAACACCGTTGCATGGGCTCCGAGGGAAATACTGTGGCTTACCCTCGGTCCTTCCGAGTAAACACCTGCCCCCGTCCCACGCTCCCCGCCAGATCCGTCCGTGAACCAGACGAGCGCGTCCCGTGGTATGCCCGGCGTCTCCTCCCGCCATGCCCCGCGATCAGGGATTTCCACTGTGAAGTTGTTTTCCCTGCACATTCGCGGGCTCGCGAAGTCTGACCTCATTTCAAGCATGGGTTCCTTCACGATCTCCTGAATTTTGCAGTGGCCCCTGAAGCCTGGGTTGATCTTCAGTCTACCATTGCAGGCTAGTCTGTATAGTCCTAGCCTGGCCTCTCCCATAATAACTAAGTGTAGGGGGGGTAGATCCAGCAACACCTCCATGGCGGCTGTTGGGGTTGAAGACATGGCCCCTGTGATGCCTAGGCAAGCCATCCTTTGGATCTTGCCTAGTTTTTGTTTGGCACTGGATTGTGTCACCTTAGGCCACCAGACCAGTGCCGCATATGTTAACGATGGTCTGACCACCCTTGTGTACAGCCAGTGGGCTATACTAGGTCTTAGTCCCCACGTTTTTCCATATAGCCGCCTAGTGACGGCTAAGGTCATGACTGCCTTACGCAGTATTTTTCCAATGTGACCATTCCAGGTTAGCTTAGAGTCCAATACGACCCCAAGATATTTTACCTCCCTGGCCATTGGAACGCTCCTACCGTATAGAGTGAGAGTTCTGTGGCTTTCACACTTCCTCCTCCTCGTAAACGGCACGACGGTTGCTTTCTCGGGGCTCACCCCGAGCCCTTGATCAACCGTCCACCCTTCCACCACTTTCAGTGCAGTCTGCATACGCTCCCACACTGCCTGTGTGACCTTTCCTCGGACTATGATGACAATGTCGTCCGCATAGCCCTGTACCTCATACCCCCCTCCCGAGAGCCTCCCCAGCAGGCCGTCCACGACTAGACACCAGAGCAAGGGAGACAGAACGCTCCCCTGCGGACACCCCGCCGCGACCCCCGCCAGCAGAGTCCCTCCCGCGAGTGAGGTGAACACCGCCCTGTCGCTGAGCATGGAACCGATCCACCTGCAGCAGGTCTCCTCTATTCCACGCTCCCGGGCAGCTGCCAGAACCGATCCGAACGAGGTGTTGCTAAAGGCCCCCTCTATGTCTAGGAAAGCCCCCAGCGCCACCTCCTTGTTCTCCAGCGTATTCTCCAGTTTCAGCACCAGTTGGTGCAGTGCTGTTTCTGTTAAGAATCCTGCTCTGTATGCATATTGTCCGCAGTGTAGAGGATATGCTTCCAGTACACCGCCCCTAATGTGCCGGTCGAGCAGTTTTTCCACTGTTTTCAGCAAGAAGGACATGAGACTTATTGGCCTCAGGGACTTTGCCTGGTCTGTTGGACGCCCAGGTTTAGGAATAAATACAACCCTGGCCAGTCTCCATGCCCTCGGAATGTACCCCAGAGCCAGGCTGGCCCTCATAATGAGGGTAAGCACCGGCGCCAGTATATCTATCCCCTGTTGGAGCATGATGGGCATTATTCCATCAAATCCCGGCGATTTGTATGGCTTAAAGCTGTTAATGGCCCATCTGATTTTGCTCCAGGTAACCACCTCTTTAGCGACTGTCCAGTCTACTCTAGATGCCCGCCTATAAGGCGCCTCTATTTCTGAGTGTTCCCAGTCCGGAGGTGATTGGTTTATTATGTTACAGCCGGGGAAGTGCGTCTGGAGTAAAATTTCCATAGTTTCCTCCCCCGAGCTTGTAAAGCCTCCTGTGGGTGTTCTAAGGGAGCCTATGTTAGTCTGAGGGCCCTTAGACAGGATCTTGTGTAGTCGAGCACTCTCGGACGTGTTTTCCACTTCTTCGCAGTGCCTTCTCCACAACTCCTTCTTGGCGTCCCTCAGTCTTTTGTTATAGGTCGATAGGGCCTGTCTATATTCATCCCATGCTCCCGACCTTTTGGCCGCGTTAAACAGCTTACGAACCTGCGTCCTCCTTTGCCTGAGGTCCTCGTTCCACCATGGGACGTTCCTGGTGGACACCCTCATTTTCAGGGGGCAGTTGGCGCTATAGGCCGAGGTAATTGCGTCTCGCAATTGGACTGCTGCAATCTCGAGGTCTATTGAATCGCTTATGGCACTCTCAACCCCCCGCAGTTCCACAGCTAGGTCTGCCCTGTAGGCTTCCCAGTCCGCCTTGCGGGGGTCCCGGTACCATACCGTTTCTCTTTCGACTTTGGCGATTTCAAACCGGATGTATCTGTGGTCTGAGCTACTCACTTCCCCAGACACAGCCCAGCTTTTAACAAAGTCACCCAGAAACTGGGTGGAAACTGTTAGGTCTAAAACTTCCTCACGCCGTGTTGTGACGAATGTCGGTTTATTACCTCTATTCAATATGTCTAAATTAAATTTCATAAAGAATTGTAAAAGTGCCTCACCCCTAGAGTTTGTGTCCGAGCTACCCCACAACTCATGGTGCGCATTCGCATCCATGCCAATGATGGTCTGCCATCCACCTGCTCTGCTACCCACCATCAGCTGCTCCAATTCGTTGGGTGGAGGAGGGTCCGTGCTATCCCCTGGCAGATAGGCTGACGCGACAGTAATGTCCCTCAGCCCATCCGCTCCTCCACATCGGATTTTGATCGTTGCCAGGTCCCTGGAACAGAAATTCATTAGAGGGAGAAACTCTATCCCTTCCCTGACAAAAATGCAGGCCCTCGGATTCTCGCTGGACCTGCTGTAGATGAGCTTTCCAGTAGCTCCGCCGAGTCCCTTGATCTCTCCTTTGTAGGAGTACGGTTCCTGGATGAGGGCCACATCCGTGTTCCTCAGAGCCATTAGTAGTCCGGCCGTGGCTGCCCTACTGTGTTGGAGGTTGACCTGAAGGAACCTAAGTCCCATTAACCCTTAATTGCTTCCCCAGTGGGCGGAAGCTAACCCTTCCCATGCCCCAGAATGCCTTGAAGGAGGTTCCTTCAAGGGCTCTGTAAGATGTCGGGTCGATCGAGAAGGCGAGCGTCTGTCCTTTCTCCTCTGCCTTCCTGCTTAGAACCGACCAGTGTTGCGTCCCCAGTTCAGGGTTCTGGATCTTAAGTCTGCTGATCACCGTCTCCTGCGGGACGGTGTCAGGGATCCGTACGAGGACCTTGCGTCTCTTTGGGAGTTCCTTGGGCTCGACGGCTGTCAAGTCCGCCCCCTCCCAAATCTGACCGAGGCCCCCGATCGTTTTCCGCAGCCAGTCCCGCGACTGCGGGCCGGCACAGGTTGTCCAGAGGATGCCCCCCGTCAGGCGCGTCCGGTGGAACTGAGGCGGGCTCTCCCCTTCCTGAAGAGAGTCCACTGCAGCTACCACCGCAGCCTGGATCAGGTCCGCCTTCCCCTGGTCTAGCGTGACCTCAGGATGGCGTCTGTCAATCACCGCCATCCCGAGGCCCTCCGCAGCCTCCCTGTAAGAGCCAGTCTGCGCCGGTGTTCCGGCCTTGGTTCCTTTGGGAGGTCTGTCTGTAGTAGGCGTGCTAGAGCCAGAGCGCGGCGTCTTCCGACTCGCACTCTCCTCTTGCGCCTTTACAGGCACCCTGGCCCTTTTGGAACGTCTGTCTGTAGTGGGCGTGCTAGAGTTCGAGCGCGTCCTCTTCTGACCCGCACTCCCCTCTTGCGCCTTTACAGGTTTCTCGACCGTCCAGGTCCCGGCCGCCATTTTTTGCGCCCTCCGGAGCTTCTTTCTTTGCGCCCCGGAAAGACGCTTGGACTGCCGGGGCAGTCCCTCTACTCTAACAGTAGAGTCCTCACTGGTGGAGGGGCCCCCGGAGTCCGCGGAGCTCGCCGCCCTCCGGTGGGACCCAGCCTCCAGCTTGGGTGTCGGGGACAGGTCTCTGGCCGAAGCTATCCCCTGATCCCCCGTATCTACGCCGGTCGTGGGACCTCCAGAGTCCGCTGCCGCCCCCTGGCTCGTCTCCGTTTCCGGGATAGACTCAAGGCACAAGTCTGTAGCCGGAGCCACTCCTCGAGCCTCATTGGTTTTGGTTTTATATGTATTTATAATCTTCATGTTGTTCCCACGAGAATGGGGGAAATACTGTCCACACCATCAGAACCCCCTGTGTGGTGCAAGGCGGGTTACTCTGGAGGGTTGCCTGGTACTCCAGAGGTTCCGTTCACGACACCATCGCCCTGATGCCATCCATCCATAGGCACGGGTCACGTGACACCGTAGATTGGGGGAGTTTAGTTCGACCTCCTTGTCTAGATCCGTCATGTTTAGTTATTAGCAGGGTCACCTCGTGCAGGATGCGGATTTTTACCGCGCATGACGGTCTTGGGGAAAGCTTCATCGGGAGTTTATGTTGTTATTTCCACTTCCTCAGCTTGCCCCCTGGAGTCCTTTGGCCCGCGACTCCTTAACCCCTCTGACGCCTATGGTCGGTGAGATATTGACCTCGGAAGATTTTTTAACAATTAAAAGAAACAGCTGTATTGCAGCAGTGAACTAACATAGAATGGTTTTCTTTTATTAACATCCTTATTTGACAAAAATTTGAAGTGGATATAAACTCAAAAAGGGGTGAATTACGGGTGGGTCACCCTTTTAATGATTGGATTTTTTTAACCCTAACCTAATTAAAAGCTAACGTCCATCAATTTTATAGCAAATTAAATTTGCTACCTTTTACTCCTCTTGTCACTTTTTCGACACCACCCGCCCTCTTGAAGATTTTATTAGACACAAAATCCAAGAGATGCCTTGGGCGCTCTGCAAGTCATCTGTTGCTAGGTTACAAATCTGACATTACTTAAATTTATTAAGTTTTACAATAATTAATGTCTTGTGTTTCTTGTTCATGCAGTGACGCGTTCATGCAGTGAACTCACGAACTGAGGAGCGTCTTCTAGACAATATTGAAAGTGAGCGTCAAACCAGCACCAGATAACTATCCAGGCAGTTTCATGCAACAGAGCCGACTGTCCGTAGAATTATCTGACGCAATCTGCTGCATTCCTATCACCTTCAAAAGGTGTAAGAACTGCTACCGCAGGATTTAGAGGCAAGACAGTTTTTTTGTAATTTCAATTCACATCAGAACATTGATTTTCCCGAGACCATTCCTCTTTACGGATGAAGCTTGCTTTACAAGGAGAGGGATTACGAATGTGCACAACTGCCACGAATATTCGGATGTAAATCCACATGCTACGGTTACCCATCATTTCCAAAGGGAATATGAAATAAATGTGTGGACATGTATTGTTGGAGGATATTTGGTTGAACCAGTTATTTTACCAAACCGCTGAAACGGCGCAACATATTTGGTTTTCTTGCAAAATGTTCTTCCTTAGCTACTGGAGGAGCTGCCCTTAAACTGCATAGCGAAATGTGGTTTATGCTTGATGGGGCGCCATCACATTTCACTACAAATGTTCGGGGATTTTTCAACCAACAGTTTTCAAATCGCTGGGTAGGTCGTGAAATTAATTGCCCTTATTGAATAAATGTGACTTTTAGTGAATTTTCTTTAAAAAATTCACTAATGAGGAGATACCGGCTTTTGAATTTTGAAAACATTTCTTCAAATGAGCGCTAATTCGGCCCCTTACAACACATATCCGGGGTCAGTTTCGTATTATATATATATATATATATATATATATATATATATATATATATATATATATATATATATATATATATATATATATATATATATATATATGTATGTATCACACCGATAAGTTAAAAAATAATGGGGCGATTTTGACTAAATTTGGTGAATACCTTCTTTTTGCAAGTGGCTTGGATAAGTTCGTTATCCAGGAAAATTGGCCGAGGTTTTCCTGAAAAATTTTGTATTTTCTTTTGAAAAAAAAAACTATATCTCCAGAAATAACAAAGTAAGGGCAACCAAATTACACGTACAAGCACACGGATTTATATTGCTGTAGGTAAATTACCTATCAAAATTTAGCTCTGTAGGTCAAAAGACAAAAAAGTTACAAGCATTTAAAGAAAAATAAATTGAGGTTTTCCTCAAAACGTTAAAGTCGCGATTTAAAACGTCAAAATTGGCACCATTTAGGCAAAGAAGTTGAAGCTAATACGAGCTATGGAAAGAAAATGTCTCAACAAGAATTTTTTACAAACCCTGAAGTCTTAGTTTCAACTGTCATTGTCCTTCATTTTAGTAAAATATTTCCAGAAAATTCATTTAAAATATACCCTTTCTCTGATGCTTGGCAGTAGTCTTATCTATAGAGTTTATCGTTTAATGGTATATAATTTTTGTCAAATTTTCGTAAACAATCAATAAAGCTCAATATATCCGTTATTATACAAGATCTGAAAAAAAATTGTATACATTAATTATAGGGTATCTTGAGCCACATCCTAAAACATTATTCTTACAATCACAGGGTGGCCCATAAGTCGTTGATGATACAATTTTTATTTTTTTTAGTCGAGCACGCCTTATATTATTGCATTTTTGCATTTTCCATCGAAATATAATGCACGTTTGTAAGAAAAGACATTCTGGACGCAGCAAGTGCGTTACGGTAGCGAATTTTGGTTAAATTCTTCATATTTGAATAGCTCAATTTGCTATTAACCTATAAGGTAGACCACCAAACGGGTTTTTCGAGAACACTTTAGGTTTTCTTTCGGAAATTTTTGTACATTTTCAAACAATAAAGTTATTTTGATGAAACATGGCACATTGTTTCTACTATATAGGTTATACTGGTAACCAAATTTGATGCCTGCTTTCTTAAAGAAACACACTTATTTGCTATTAAAAACATTTAAATAAAAATTAACTACCATAACGCACTTGCTGCGTCCAGCCTTTTAGTGAATTTTCTTTAAAAAAATTCACTAATGAGGAGATCTCGACTTTTGATTTTGAAAATATTTCTTCAAAT
The DNA here is from genome assembly GCA_964006375.1 of Tillus elongatus. Lineage (NCBI taxonomy): Eukaryota > Metazoa > Arthropoda > Insecta > Coleoptera > Cleridae > Tillus > Tillus elongatus. The sequence continues at coordinate 70,066,622 of OZ023262.1, forward strand.
GAGCGCGAATTAGGCCCCCAGAACACATATCCAGGGTCAGTTTCAATTTATATATATATATATATATATATATATATATATATATATATATATATATATATATATATATATATATATATATATATATATATCACACCGATAACTCAAAAAATACTTAGCCGATTTTGATCAAATTTGGTGAATGAATTCCTTTTGCAAATGGCTTGGATAAGTTCGTTAGCCAGGAAAATCTGCCTAGGCTTTCCCAGAAAATTTTGTATTCTATTTGGAAAAAAATTTATATCTCCGAAATTAACAAAGTAAGGGCAACCAAATTTGCTACGCAGGTTTACATCCCTATAGGTAAGTTACCTATCAAAATTTAGCTCTGTAGATCTAAAGACAAAAAAGTTATAGGCATTTAAAGAGAAATAAATTGGGGTTTTCCTCAAAACGTCAAAGTTGCGATTTAAAACGTCAAAATCGGCAATATTTAGCAAATAACTTGAATCTAATACGGACTATGGAAATCAAATGTCTCAAGAAGGATGTTTTACAAACCCTGAAGTCTTAGTTTCAACCGTCATTGTCCTTCTTTTTACTAAAATGTTTCCAGAAAATTCATTTCAAATAGACCCTTTCTCTGAAGTTTGTCAGTAGTCTTAGCTATAGAGTTGATCGTTTAATGGTATATAATTTTTGTGGAATTTTCGTAAAAAAATCAATAAAGCTCAATATATCCGTTATTATACAAGATATGAAAAAAATGCGTATATATTAATTATAGGGTGTCTTGAGCTACACCTTAAAAATATTTCGACAATCACAGGATAGCCCATAATTCGTTGGTGATACAAATTTTCTTTTTTTTTTAATCAAACACGCCTTATGTTCTTGCATTTTTGCATTTTCCATCGAAATATAATGCATGTTTGTAGGAAAAGAAATTCTGGATGCAGCTAGTGCGTTATGGTAGCGAATTTTGATCCAATGCTTCATATTCGAATAGCCCAATTTGCTATTAACCCTACAAGGTTGACCTAGACACGAGTTTTTCCGGGAACACTAAGTTTACTTTTGGAAATTTTTGTACATTTTCACACAATAAAGTTATTTTTATGAAACATGGCACATTGTTTTTACTATATAGGTTATACTGGTAACCAAAATTGATGCCTGCTTTCTTAAAAAGAAAGCACACATATTTGCAATAAAAACATTTCTATGAAAATTCACTACCATAACGCACTTGCTGCGTCCAGAGTTTTTTCTCTGTGGGGGGCTCTAAAAGGATATGTGTCTTTGACACCAGTTCAAACTGAGGAAGATTTGTGGAGTCGCGTCAATAATAAGTGAACCATTATTAAAAGTGACATCCAATTATTTAACAGAGTCTGCTCTATAATTTTCGACGAAGGGTGCAGTTGTGTGTGAGAAAAAATGGAAATCATTTTGAACAATATCTTTGCTGTTTTTAGTGAATTTTCTTTAAAAAAATTCACTAATGAGGGGATCCCGACTTTTTAATTATGAAAAAAAATATATATATATATATATATATATATATATATATATATATATATATATATATATATATATATATATATATATATGTATCACACCGATAACTCAAAAAATAATGGGTCAATTTTGACAAAATTTGGTGAATACCTTCCTTTTATAAGTGGCTTGTATAAGTTCGTTAGCCAGCAAAATCGGTCGAGGTTTTTTTGGAAAATTTTGTGTTTTCTTTAGAAAAAAATTCATATCACCGGAAATAACAAAGTAAGGGCAACCAAATTACCGTACATCGTTTTACATCGCTATAGGTAAATTACCTACCAAAATTTAGCGCTGTAGGTCAAAAGACAAAAAAGTTATGGGCATTTAAATAAAAATTGGGGTTTTCCTCAAAACGTCAAAGTGACAATTTAAAACGTCAAAATTCGCAACACTTAGGCAAAGAACTTGAATCTAATACAGGCTATGGAAAGAAAATGTGTCAAGAAGAATGTTTTACAAACCCTGAAGTCTTAGTTTCAACCGTCATTGTCCTTCATTTTAGTAAAATATTTCCAGAAAATTAATTTCAAATAGACCCTTCTCTAATGCTTGGCAGTAGTCTTAGCTATAGAGTTTATCGTTTAATGGTATATAACTTTTGTCGAATTTGCGTAAAAAATCAATAAAGTTCAATATATCCGTTATTCTACAAGATATGAAAAAAATTGTATACATTAATTATAGGGTGTCTTGAGCTACATCTTAAAAAATATTTCTACAATCACAGGATGGCCCATAAGTCGTTGGGGATACAAATAATTTTTTTGTAGTCGAAAACACCTCATGTTTTTGCATTTTCCATCGAAATATAATGCATGTTTGTAAGTAAAGAAATTCTGGACGTAGCAAGTGCGTTATGGTAGCCAATTTTGATTAAAGGCTTCATATGTGAAAAGCTCAATTTGCTATTAACCTATAAGGTTGACCAAGAAAGGGATTTTTTCGGTTACACTTTAAGTGTACTTTCGGAAATTTTTGTACGTTTTCAAACAATAAAGTTTTTTTGATGAAACATGGCACATTGTTTTTACTATATAGGTTATACTGGTGATCAAATTTGATGTCTGCTTTCTGAAAAAAAAAACACACATATTTGCTATTGAAAACATTTTTATGAACATTCACTACCATAACGCACTTGTTGCGTCCAGAAATATTTTATTTATTAGTTTTTACTAGCGTTTGCTAAATTTCAGATATGTTAGTGTTTAATAAAGTCTTCAAGGGACATAATCTTATTTTGATCTTAATTATAATGATCTCAATTTTCTAAAAAACGGGTGGTTTGTCGAAAACTTTTAATTAGGTTAGGGTTTAAAAAAATCAAATTATCAAAAGGGTGACCCACCCATAATTCACACCTTATTGAATTTATATCCACTTTAAATTTTTGTCAGATAAGGATGTTGATAAAAGAAAACCATCTACCAAATTCGGTTGTTCTGCTAAGGCACTGCTGCAATACAGCTTTACATTTCTGAAAAAACCGACTATCTGATTTCTGAATATCCTTCCTCCGAGGTCACTATTCTTGGCGACTTCAATGTCCATAATAAAGAATGGCTAGGATCTTCAAAAACCGATCCACAAGGGAGAGCAGCGGAGGCCTTTGCAGTCAGCAATTCTTTGGCCAATATGGTTCAGCAACCTACTTACTTTCCTCGTATCCCAACACACAGCTCAAATCCCTTGGATCTCCTTCTTACTACAAATCCTGAAAGCTATAAGATATCAGTCACCGCCCCCCTTGGTCGCTCAGACCACGGCATGGTCACTGCTTCCTGTGCAATGCAACCCGAGGTTACACAGTCATCACACCCACGTATCGTTTGGCACTACAACTCCGCAAACTGGGACGAAATGCGGGATTACTTTTCCTCATTTCCATGGGCGTCTGTCTGCTTCTCTCATCCTGACCCCTCTGATATCTCAGAAAACGTCACCGAAATTATCCAAGCTGGCATGGAATTATTTATTCCACGTACACAGAAAACCTCTTCAGCCACTCAAAAGCCCTGGTTCTCTAAATCCTGTGACAAGGCCAGACTTGAAAAGGTCAAAGCTCACAAAACGCTTCTACACAATCCCAGTCAAGAAAATCGTCAAGCATTCAACGACGCAAGAAACCGCTATGTCCGCATTCTTTCTGAGGCAAAAAACTCGTTTAATAACCACATCAAAAACAAAGTCCTCTCAAGCTCCAACGGCGGCAAACCCTTCTGGACTCTTGCTAAGTCTATTGGGAATAATTTCTGCAAGAGCACGTTCCCACCTCTCGTCTCAGGTGATGAAATTGTTTCTACCGCCCTGGGCAAGGCTGAACTTTTTGCTTCGTTGTTGGCCGGAAATTCTACTCTCAACCCACCTCCAAATGTTCAACCACCAACAGTCCCCAACGTCGCGCATAAAATGACTGATATCATTTTCAAAACTAAAAAGGTACGAAAGATGCTCTCTTCTCTTAATACCAGGAAAGCCTCTGGCCTTGACGAGATCCCAGCAATTGTTCTCAAAAAATGCGCACCAGAACTTGCTCCTGTCCTGACTCGCCTGTTTCAGATATCTTACAATAAAGGCATATTCCCTAGTAACTGGAAAACTGCTCGAGTACAACCCATCCCCAAGAAAGGATCCAAAGCGCTTCCTAGCAACTACAGGCCTATTTCTCTCCTTTCAGTCATCTCTAAAGTGATGGAAAAGTATATAAACACCGAACTACTAAAATTCCTTGAAAAACACAGTCTAATCCACGACAGGCAGTATGGATTCCGTCAGCGCAGATCGACTGCCGACCTCCTTTCCTTTGTCACCCATTCTTGGAACAAGTCTATGGAACAACACGGTGAATCCCAGATTGTTGCTCTAGACATATCCAAAGCATTCGACCAGGTCTGGCACGCAGCGCTGCTTAATAAACTTCCGGCCTATGGCCTACCACCAAAACTTTGTACCTGGACAGCAAATTTCCTCTCCAACAGGAGCATATCTGTTGTTGTGGATGGCCATTCCTCTAAACTGTATCCAATTAATGCAGGAGTTCCTCAAGGTTCAGCTTTAGCCCCTACTTTGTTTCTTCTCCACATCAATGACCTCCTCTCTAGCACATCCAACCCAGTTCACAGTTACGCGGACGACAGCACCCTCCACTCAAACATACAATATTCTAAGCCTGTCTCTTTAGCCCAATTAGATGAGGATCGCAGACTCATGGAGGGTTCTGTCTCCGTAGACCTCCAAAAAATATTAGACTGGGGAAGTAGAAATCTTGTACAATTCAACCCCACCAAAACTAAGTCTTGCTTTCTTTCTCACAAGAGATACAGCAGCCCTAGACCCATCACAATGAACAATCAAGTTATTCAAAGTAATGAGTCCTTTTCTCTTGTTGGCATTTCTGTGGATCGAAATCTTAATTGGCACCAACATGTTACATCAATTGCAGAAGCGGCTGCTAAGAAATTGGGTTTCCTCTTCCGGGCTCGCAAATACTTTTCACCAACTAATCTCTATACCTTATACACTTCACAAATAAGGCCAAACCTCGAATACTGCTCCCACATCTGGGGTGCAGCAGCCGCTTCTACACTCGCTATCCTGGACTCCATTCAAAAGAGAGCTATACGTCTCATCGGTGACCCTACCCTCACCCAAAGGCTTCCATCCCTTGCCCACCGACGTGCCGTTGGTGACCTCTCTCTCTTTTATAGATATCTGCACGGGCACTGCTCAGAGGAGCTTTCCTCCATAATTCCCCCACCTGCTGCCCCCAGCAGATCTACCAGGGGAACAGAGCGAATGCACCCTTTTACTGTCCAGGTCACCAGACATAGAACATCTTGTTATGCCCGCTCTTTTGTCCCGAGGACTTCCAAGTTGTGGAATTCCTTGCCGGCACATGTTTTTCCTTCTCCTCCGAACCTCCAAACCTTCAAGTCCAGAATTAACAAGTTGCCTCTTTCCTCCTTGTCAACACCCACGGTACGATAGTATTTAGGCTGTAAGCCCTCGTGGTGTGTTGTTGACATAAAAAAAAGCTGTTTCTTGTAATTATTGAAAACTGAACCTGGATACGGATTATAGGGGGCGCAGTTCACGTTCATTTGAAGAAATTTTTTCATAATTCATAAGTCGGGATTTCCTCATTGGTAATTTTTTTAAAGAAAATTCACTAATAAGATTAACCTTCTCTTGATCTAAGTTATGCACACGTAATTAAATTTAGCAGAAACTGCGATAACAGCACCATTAATATAAAAGTAAACAACATTATCACTTCCAGTAAGACTCAGATAGACCTATATTTTGTGTCTTGGTTCATCTTATAGGTTAGTTTACAAAAATGACGTTCATAATAAAAAGTTTAACACTGTTTGTGTTGTCATTTGTGGTTCTTTGTGCGGTAAGTATTTTTTGTTTTGTTTTTTAATTTTATTTTAAGCATGTTATGTCTTAGATTTTTAAGTGCTTTGTCAAGTGTTTTAACATAACCTATTTTCTTGTATAAGCCAGTCAACACTCAAAATGTCGCTCGCAAAAATTTTCCCATTTTTAGTGAATTTTCTTTAAAAAATTGAAAAAATGATGAGATCCCTACTTTTGAATTAAAAAAAAATTCTTCAAATGAGCGCTAATTAGGACCCCTAGAACACATGTCTGGGTTCAATTTCAATTTATATATATATATATATATATATATATATATATATATATATATATATATATATATATACATATATATATATATATATATATATATATATATATATATATATATATATATATATATATATATATATATATATATATATATATATATATATATATATCAAAGCGATAACTGTAAAAGTAATGGGCCGATTTTGATCAAATAATTTTGTGACTACCTTCCTTTTGCAAGTGGATAGGATAAGTTCGTTGGCCAGAAAAATCTGATCAGTTCAAATAGATTAAAGAGTCCTTTGTTTTAATTAGTCAGGCGATTTCCCCAGGTCCGTTCAAGTTCTGAGCTGACCTTTAATATATCGAATTTCGACCAACGCACAGGTCCACTAGTTTATATCTCATAACCGATCAGATGACGTGACTAGGTATTTAGCAATTTTTAGTGAATTATCTTTAAAAAATTCACTAATGAGGAGATCACGACTTTTGAATTTTGAAAAAATGTCCTCAAATGAGAGCAAATTAGGAACCCTAAAACCCATATCCGGGCTCAGTTTCAATTTTTATATGTTTATATATATATATATATGTACCGATTTTGATCAAATTTGGTGAGTACCTTTTGCAACCGGTTTGGATAGGTTCGTTAGCCAGGACAATCGGCCCAGGTTTTCCCAGCAAATGTTGTGTTTTCTTCGGAAAAAATTATATCCCCGGAAATAACAGAGTAATTTGGTACGCATATTTGTATTATATATAGTGACCCACGTACCAAAGTTTAGGTCTCGATTTAAAACGTCGAAATTTGCAACATTTAGGCAAATAACCTGAAACAAATACGGATTACGTAAAAAAATGTCGCAAGAAGAGTGTTCTGCAAACCCTTAAGTTTCCCCTTCAACCGTCATTGTCTTTCATTTTACTAAAATATTTCGTTAACCAAGAAAATCGGACTAGGTTTTCCGGAAAAATTTGGGTTTTGTTTCGGAAGAAACTTAATGTCATCGAAATTGAAGAAGCTATGGCCACCAAATTTAGCACGTAGGTTTTAAGACCTAAAAAGTAAACTATGTAACTACAATTTAGATCTTTATGTGAAAAGAACAGAAGTTATAAACATTTAATAAAAAATCTTTGGTCCAGATCATTCTTACGAAATTTAACTCATATATTTGCGGTCAAACTACAGATGCAAAACTCCAAATTTTAGTGTTGTTAAATAATTTTAAACCAACTTTTTTCGAAATTTAAATTATCATAATTAGCAAAATACCGATAACAAAATTACTGTTAGAAAAGGACATAACTGTGAGATATAAAGTTAAATAAGGATGGACATAAATGGTTTTCGTCAGTAAAGTTTGTACGACTTTCATTTTTGCATACTTCTCTTTAGTTACGGTACAAAAGTTTTGAAAATTCACTATTATAACATCCCGACTTTTTTAATGTGGATTGATCTTAAAAGAAAATCTCCTACAACTTTTCTATTCATTTTTTTTTCTAACATGAAAATTAGGAAGTCTGAACGCAGCAAGTGTGTTATGATAGCGAATTTTCATTAAAATCTGTCAAATCAAGACATCCTTACATTTTTTTCAAAAATTGGGTTATTAGAACAGCACAAATTACTTTTATAAAGATTTTCTTACATGTCAAAAATGAATTTTCCAGGTAGAGAAGAAATTATTAAAATCTGACAAAAAAAGGTTTACGAAAATTCATTACCATAAGGCATTTGCTGCGTCCGAAATGACTAAAAAGTCTGAACACAGCAAGTGCGTTATAGTTGCGAATTTTCATAAAAATCTCTCAAATACGAGATATCCTCGAAATAATAAAAATACTGTGTCTCCGAAAACAATAAAAGTTCTGTACACATGTTGCCTTCATAAAATTTTGGTTGTTTACTTAAGTTGGAATCTATTGATTGAGAGGAAATGAGTTTATTAAAATTTAAAAAAAGTTGCGCTACAATCCAAACGACACATTCAAACTATTACAACCAGTTGTATATAGTTTGTCCGTTTATCGATTTATTGACTGAAGCTAAAAATTTGCCATTTATGTTGTGAAATAAAAAATGTAACACCCTTAAATTACAAGTTCTATACTCTATAATTCAAACTGCTGCTATAAACTCGCATAAGGGTCTATTTCAAATAAATTTTCTGCAAACATTATAGTCAAATGACGAACAAACATATATTGAAACATAAATGTAAGGCCATGTTAACCATTCTTTCTGCAATGATTATTGTCCAAAACCCGCCTTTATTGTAGAATGTTTGTTTAAAAATCCCCAATTTTGACCTTTGAAAACGCAAGTTTGACATCTCTACAAGAAAAGGCATTAAATTTTGAAAGCATTGTTTTGGCACTTTAGACCTTTCTGCGCCAAGAAAAAGTCAATCTTCATCTGTATTTTGCAATACATTTTGTTAATCCTATGTATTGTTTTGGTACTTTGATCTCCGTTGACCTCCAGTGCAACCGAGTTTTTTTTAAACGCTTATAACTTATTTTTGCTTAAAAGCTAGAGAGATAAGGTTTATAACTTTTTTTTTTTTAATTTCAACAACACACCACGAGGGCTTACAGCCTAAATACTATCGTACCGTGGGTGTTGACAAGGAGGAAAGAGGCAGCTTGTTAATTCTGGACTTGAAGGTTTGGAGGTTCGGAGGAGAAGGAAAAACATGTGCCGGCAAGGAATTCCACAACTTGGAAGTCCTCGGGACAAAAGAGCGGGCATAACAAGATGTTCTATGTCTGGTGACCTGGACAGTAAAAGGGTGCATTCGCTCTGTTCCCATAGTGGATGTGTTGGGGGTGGCAGGTGGGGGAACTATGGAGGAAAGCTCCTCTGAGCAGTGCCCGTGCAGATATCTATAAAAGAGAGAGAGAGGTCACCAACGGCACGTCGGTGGGCAAGGGATGGCAGCCTTTGGGTGAGGGTAGGGTCACCGATGAGACCTATTTAAATAAAACTGAGTATAGCTCTCTTTTGAATGGAGTCCAGGATAGCGAGTGTAGAAGCGGCAGCGGCACCCCAGATGTGGGAGCAGTATTCAAGGTTTGGCCTTATTTGTGAGGTATATAAGGTATAGAGATTAGCCGGTGAAAAGTATTTGCGCGCCCGGAAGAGGAAACCTAATTTCTTAGCAGCCGCTTCTGCAATTGATGTGACATGTTGGTGCCAATTAAGATTTCGATCCACAGAAATGCCAACAAGAGAAAAGGACTCATTACTTTGAATAACTTGGTTGTTCATTGTGATGGGTCTAGTGCTGGTGTATCTCTTGTGAGAAAGAAAGCAAGACTTAGTTTTGGTGGGGTTGAATTGTACAAGATCTCTACTTCCCCAGTCTAATATTTTTTGGAGATCCATGGAGACAGAACCCTCCATGAGTCTGCGATCCTCATCTAATTGGGCTAAAGAGACAGGCTTAGAATATTGTATATTTGAATGGAGGGTGCTGTCGTCCGCGTAGCTGTGAACTGGGTTGGATGTGCTCGAGAGGAGGTCATTGATGTAGAGAAGAAACAAAGTAGGGGCCAAAGCTGAACCTTGAGGAACTCCTGCATTAATTGGATACAGTTTAGAGGAATGGCCATCCACAACAACAGATATGCTCCTGTTGGAGAGGAAATTTGCTGTCCACATACAGAGTTTTGGTGGTAGGCCATAGGCCGGAAGTTTATTAAGCAGCGCTGCGTGCCAGACCTGGTCGAATGCTTTGGATATGTCTAGAGCAACAATCTGGGATTCACCGTGTTGTTCCATAGACTTGTTCCAAGAATGGGTGACAAAGGAAAGGAGGTCGGCAGTCGATCTGCGCTGACGGAATCCATACTGCCTGTCGTGGATTAGACTGTGCTTTTCAATAAATTTTAGTAATTCGGTGTTTATATACTTTTCCATCACTTTAGAGACGACTGAAAGGAGAGAAATGGGCCTGTAGTTGCTGGGAAGCGCTTAGGATCCTTTCTTGGGGATGGGTTGTATTCGAGCAGTTTTCCAGTTACTAGGGAATATGCCTTTATTATAAGATATCTGAAACAGACGAGTCAGGACAGGAGCAAGTTATGGTGCGCATTTTTTGAGAACAATTGCTGGGATCTCGTCAAGGCCAGAGGCTTTCCTGGTATTAAGAGAAGAGAGCATCTTTCGTACCTTTTTGGTTTTGAAAATGATATCCGTCATTTTATGCGCGACATTGGGGACTGTTGGTGGTTGAACATTTGGAGGTGGGTTGAGAGTAGAATTGCCGGCGAACAACGAAGCAAAAAGTTCAGCCTTGCCCAGGGCGGTAGAAACAATTTCATCCCCTGAGACTAGAGGTTGGAACGTGCTTTTGCAGAAATTATTCCCAATAGATTTAGCAAGAGTCCAGAAGGGTTTGCCGCCGTTGGAGCTTAAGAGGACTTTGTTTTTGATGTGGTTATTAAACGATTTTTTTGCCTCAGAAGGAATGCTGACATAGCGGTTTCTTGCGTCGTTAAATGCTTGACGATTTTCTTGACTGGGATTGTGTAGAAGCGTTTTGTGAGCTTTGACCTTTTCAAGTCTGGCCTTGTCACAGGATTTAGAGAACCAGGGCTTTTGGGTGGCTGAAGAGGTTTTCTGTGTACGTGGGATAAATAATTCCATGCCAGCTTGGATAATTTCGGTGACGTTTTGTGAGATATCAGAGGGGTCAGGATGAGAGAAGCAGACAGACGCCCATGGAAATGAGGAAAAGTAATCCCGCATTTCGTCCCAGTTTGCGGAGTTGTAGTGCCAAACGATACATGGGTGTGATGACTGTGTGACCTCGGGTTGCATTGCGCAGGAAGCAGTGACCATGCCGTGGTCTGAGCGCCCAAGGGGGGCGGTGACTGATATCTTATAGCATTCAGGTTGTGTAGTAAGAAGGAGATCCAAGGGATTTGAGCTGTGTGTTGGGATACGAGGAAAGTAAGTAGGTTGCTGAACCATATTGGCTAAAGAATTGCTGACTGCAAAGGCCTCCGCTGCTCTCTCTTGTGGATCGGTTTTTGAAGATCCTAGCCATTCCTTATTATGGACATTGAAGTCACCAAGAATAGTGACCTCGGAGGAAGGATATTCAGAAATCAGATAGTCGGTTTTTTCAGAAAGGTAGTCAAAGAGCTGGACAAAGTTGTTGTTAGAAGGTGACCGGTAAATGCAACAGATGAATTTAGTTGCAGCCCTGAGAGAAAGTTTTATCCATAGTATGTCTTTTCTTCCAGCTTCTAAATTGGGGAGTCTGGTGCAGGGTAGATTGCTACGGACGTATGCGCACACGCCTCCATGCAATCTAAAGGAAGTAAGGAGCTCATATCCCGGGAAATTAAGGTGATTAGTGGCTGTTTTGGCACTGATTTGGGTTTAGGTGAGGAAGAGGAGTTGGGGCCTGTTAGCCTGGAGGAAATGGTGGACGGAGTTCAAGTTAGCGTGGTTAACGTGGCATACTCTATATATGGGCACCCTGCGTACCAAATTTGGTTAACATATCTTTGCTATTTTCAAATATAGAAAAATCTTCCGAAAGAAAACGCAACATTTTTCCGGAAAACTAGCTGGAATTTTTACAAAAAGAACACGCGTGCCAAGTTTCAATTTTATCAATCATAAATATATAAATATATAAATATATAAATATATAAGTATATAAATATATAAATATATAAATATATAAATATATAAATATATAAATATATAAATATATAAATATATAAATATATAAATATATAAATATATAAATATATAAATATATAAATATATAAATATATAAATATATAAATATATAAATGTATAAATATATAAATACATATATAAATATATGGATAAAGAATTCTTCTACGAAAATTTGCTAAAAGTAAATTTCTTACTCGATGGGCTGACATAAGATATGTAATTTTTTTAGAATGTACCAGTTCAGGATCCCTTTGGATGTAATGTAGAAGTTCAAACGAGTTTTGGAAAACTTTATTCAGCTTTGCTTTATCCAGAAGGGGCCTCAACTGAAGCATTATGTTCTTTAGCATGCCTTGGAAAAGAGACCGGTGTAATTGAGCAGAATGGAACAATTAATTTGGAAGAAATTATAAATCAAACTGAGGCTCAATCAGACTGTCTAGGAAGAATTGGAAATACAATAGAAAAATGTGACGATATAAAAGCAATGCTTCGTTGCTTTCCAGAAGACAATTTTGTTAATGCAAAGGTAAGTATGTTTAGAAAAATGTAAAGCGTGATATAACAATTATAAAACTCAGTAAATCTAAATATATTTCATTAATACTCTCGGGAACGATTGATATAAATGTAAATAAGATAAAACTTCTGGACGCAGCAAGTGCGTTATGGTAGTGAATTTTCATTAAAATGTTTTTAATAGCTAACATGTTTTTTTAAGAAAGCAGGCATCAATCTATATAGTAGAAACAATATGCCATGTTTTGTCAAAATAACTTTTTTGTTTGAAAATGTACAAAAATTTCCGAAAGTAAACTTAAATTTTTCCCGAAAAAACTGATTTCCTGGTCAACCTTATAGGTTAATAGCAAATTGAGCTATTCAATCTTGAAGCATTTAATGAAAATTCGCTACAATAACGCACTTGTTGCATCCCGAATTTCTTTTCTTACAAAGATGTATTATATTTCGATGGAAAATGCAAAAGTGCAATAACATAGGACGTGTTCGATTAAAAATTCGCTACCATAACGCACTTGCTGCGTCCCGAATTTCTTTTCTTACAAATATGTTTTATATTTCGATGGAAAGTGCAAAAATGCAATAACATAGGGCGTGTTCGATAAAAAAAAATTGAATCATCAACGACTTATGGGCCAGCCTGTAATTGTGGAAATATTTTTTAAGATGTAGCTTAAGACACCCTATAATTAATGTATACAATTTTTTTCGTAACTTGCATAATAACGGATATATTGAGTTTTAATGTTTTTTTTACGAAAATTTGACAAAAATGATATACCATTAAACGATAAACTCTATAGCCAACACTACTGCCAAAGCATCAGAGAAAGGGTGTATTTTAAATTAATATTCTGGGAATATTTCAGTAAAATGAAGGATAATGACGATTAAAACTAAGAGTTCAGGCTTTGTAAAGCATTCTTCTTGAGACATTTTATTTCCATAGCTGATATTAATTTCAGGTTCATTGCCTAAATATTACCAATTTTGACGTTTGAAATCGCGACTTTGACGTTTTGAGGAAAACCCAAATTTATTTTCCTTTAAATGCCTGTAACTTTTTTGTCCTTTAACCTACAGAGCTAAATTTTGGTAGGTAGCTTATTTATGATAATATGAACCCGCATACCAAATTGGTTGCCCTTACTTTGTTAATTCCGGAGATATAAATTTTTTTCGAATGAAAACTCAAAATTTTCCCGGAAAACCTCGTCAGATTTTCCTGACTAACGAACTTGTCCAAGCCATTTACGAAAGGAAGGTATGTGTTAAATTTTATCAAAATCGGCCCATTATTTTTTGAGCTATCGGTGTGAAACATATATATATATATATATATATATATATATATATATATATATATATATATATATATATATATATATATATATATATATATATATATATATATATATATATAAACATATAAAATTGTAACTGACCCTGGATATGGGTTCTAGGGGTCCTAGTTTGCGCTCATTTGCAAAAAAATTTTCAAAATTCAAAAGTCGGGATCTCCCCATTAGTAAATTTTTTCTACGAAAATTCACTAAAAACAAAAGATAAATACATAATGGACCAGTTCAGCTCTTCTCGTACATCGATGTGCATCTTCTTCTTGTTACGCAAGTTGCGACGCATCCACACTCGCCGCTATAATAAAGTTATAAGGTTTCGTTTTATCAAAGTGGTGCTTAAAATGTCCACTGATTTAGAAAGTGACACTGACACTTTAAATGCTTCAAAATTGTGCTTATTATCATTTAGAAACGAAAACTGGAGACGAAATGTACATCCATTAAATCAAGACTGCTGTAGACTTGGGTAATTCTGTCATCTGTACCAGTAATATAAATGATACCCTGATCAATATTATGAATATTTACGGATGATTATGTTTGGGGGAGCGGAAGGTGCCCAGGCTCACCGACTGGGATGTCTATAAAATGCATCTTCGTTCGGAAGAAGCCTCAAGTTACGAAAATTTAATTATATAGGTTTCCTACGAGAGTAGCTGTCCTGTTAAGCAAAAGGCAACCGAAAGGGGCGTGCCTTGGCTGTTTAACAGTGCAAAAGGGATCGGGGGCTCGGCTGAACACCGACAAGGCCTTTCCTCACATAACAAAGATTTTAGACGATACAAAATGAGAACTTGGATTTTTGCGAAGTGATAAATGAATTGGCCCTCGCACAACGTCTGCAGAAAATCCTATCAACGGCATTGGCCTACCTAAAAAGCCAAACGATGAATATAAAAACAGTGCAGAGGAAAACACTAGAGTTCTCCTACAGACTCACTTCTTCTGGCTCACAATACACAGAAGATAATTTGCACCAGAGCAGCCCAGGTGATCAAGAGCTGAGAAACCCAATGAGAGTTGGGAAAAAAGTGGCAAATAAATTCTACAATATTAACAAAATCAAATGGGCAACAGAGAGGTCCAAACTCTATAAATCCCCTGGCTGAGCCTGTGGTGTTTATACCAAAAACAGGACGTCGCCCTACGGACTAAGCAAAATCCTACCGCCCCTTTAGCCTTACATGCTTTCTCTTAGAGACCATGGAGAAGGCACTAGATCAGTACATTAGAAGCGAAATCGCTCCATGTACAACAATTCGCATATCAGGCGGGAAAATCCACATTAGATGCCCTACACTGCTTGGTGAGGGGTATAGAAAAACCCTTTGTGACCAAAGAATTAGCTCTAAGTGAAATTCATCGACAACAACTCATAACAATCCATCAAACGGGCCCTACAAGAAAGGGAGTGGGATTCTGCACTGTAAGGTGGTATCTCGCACCTGAAGTCTTGTAAGTCGATCAGGTTACCGCAGTTACTTTTAGCCAGTATTTGGGACTAATAGTGTTTACTGATATTGTGATGTTATGCGTAGTTCAATGAGCAGCTAATTACCAAATTTTTCAAACCGCCCCCAATATCTCGCAATTGAAGTCTTGTAAGTCAATGACGTTACCGCAGCTACTTTTATCCAGTATTAGGGACTAACAGTGTTAAATAATATTGTGATGTTATGCGTAGTTCAATGAGCAGCTAATGACCAAATTTTTCAAACCGCCCCCAATATCTCGCAACTGAAGTCTTTTAAGTCAATGACGTAACCGCTGTTACTTTTAGCCAGTATTAGGAACTAACGATGTTGAATGATATTGTGATGTTATGCGTAGTTCAATAAGCAGCTAATGACCAAGTTTTTCAAACCGCCCCCAATATCTCACAACTGAAGTCTTGTAAATCAATGACGTTACCAAAGTTACTTTTAGCCAGTATTAGGGCCTAACAGTATTGAATATTGTTGTGATGTTATGCGTAGTTCAGTGAGCAGCTAATGACCAAATTTTTCCACCATCCCCCAATATCTCGCACCTGAAGTCTTGTAAGTCAGTCACGTTACCGCAGTTACTTTTAGCCAGTATTAGGGACTAACAGTGTTGAATGATATTGTGATGTTATGCGTAGTTCAGTGAGCAGCTAATTGCCAAAATTTTCAAACCGCCCCCAATATCTCGCAACTGAAGTCTTGTAAGTCAATGACGTTTCCGCAGTTACTTTTAGCCAGTATTAGGGCCTAACAGTGTTGAATATTGTTGTGATGTTATGCGTAGTTCAGTGAGCAGCTAATAATAAAATTTTTCAACCCGCCCCGAATATCTCGCACCTGAAGTCTTGTAAGTCAATCACGTTACCGCAGGTACTTTTAGCCAGTATTAGGGACTAACAGTGTTGAATATTGTTGTGATGTTATGCGGAGGTCAGTGAGCAGCTAATGGCCAAGTTTTTCAAACCGCCCCCAATATGTCGCACCTGAGGTCTTGTAAGTCAATTACCTTACCGCAGTTACTTCTAGCCAGTATTAGGGACTAACCGTGTTGAATATTGTTGTCGTGTTGGGCGTAGTTCAGTGAGCAGCTAATAGCCAAATTATTCAAACAGCCCCCAATATCTTGCACCTGAAGTCTCGTAAGTCAATCACGTTACCGCAGTTACTTTTAGCCAGTATGAAGCAGTAATGGTGTTAAATGATATTGTGATGTTATGCGTAGTCCAATGAGCAGTTAATGACCAAATCTTTCAAACCGCCCCCAATATCTCGCAATTAAAGTCTTGTAAGTCAATGACGTTACCGCAGTTAGTTTTATCAAGCATTAGTGACTAACAGTGTTGAATATTGTTGTCATGTTGGGCGTAGTTGAGTGAGCAGCTAATGACTAAATTTTTCAAACCGCCCCCAATATCTCGCAACTGAAGTCTTGTAAGTCAATTACGTTACCGCAGTTACTTTTAGCCAATATCAGTGAGCAACAGTGTTGAATATTGTTGTGATGTTGGGCGGAGTTCAGTGAGCAGCTAATGGCCAAAATTTTCAAACTGCCCCCAATATCTCGCACCTAAAGTCTTGTAAGTCAATCACGTTGCCGCAGTTACTTTTAGACAGTATTAGGGACTAACATTGTTGAATGATATTGTGATGTTATGCGTAGTTCAATGAGCAGCTAATGACCAAATTTCCGCCCCCAATATCTCGCACCTGAAGTCTTGTAAGTCAATGACGTTATCGCACTTACTTTTAGCCAGTATTATGGCAAACTTTTTTTTAAACCGCCCCTAATATCTGCCATCTGAAGTCTTGTAAGTCAATGCCGTTATTGTTGTTACTTTTAGCTCGTATTAGTGGTTAACACTGTTGAATATTTTTGTAATGTAATCCGTTTTTCAGTGGGAGCTGATGACAAAATATCTCAATACATATCATGTAATTATACATTTACATTTTACATTTAGTTTACCCCTGGTTTATTATACATACTTTCTGATTAATATTGTCGTTTTTATGAACAATTTTCTTTATTTTTTCATTTTTTATCGTTTCGCTATATGAGCTATTATTGTATCACATTAATTAACACATTTTCTAAAATTGACACCAAACCTACTTCACGGTTCGACTTTTTAGGGAAATGCTAACAAAAATATTGCTTTTTAAAAAATATTTAAAATTATGTATATGTACATATTCCTGCCATAACTTAAAAGTAATTAACGATTTTTTATGACACTTGGCTTTTGTCTTTCTTTTCTGAATCTTTCTGGCTGTTTCGTTAGCCACCCAAATCAGACCACTTTTCTACGAAAAATTTCAGTTTACGTTTTTAGCAACAACAAAAAACATATTTTTAAAGGGCTATTCTAATGAAAATTTGTATACATGTTCCTTCTATAAATATTTAAATATCTAACTTATTGCAAAATCAAGTTGTTAAAATTTTAAAGATTTTTTGAAAAATTCGATGATCTAACGCATTTGCTGCGCCTGGATTTAAAGTAAAAAAATTTTGTTTAAATTAATTAAGGAGAAGCATGATTTTAGCTGGTCTACGCCGTTGGAATGCAAACGGACTAGCCTGCAAAAGAAATGAGCTCCAAGAATTCGCTTAACGATTAAAACTGGACGTTATTCTAGTCCAGGAAACCAAAATGCGTCTTCCAACCAATCCGAAACTCCCTAACTATACACTGTACCGTAATGACCGCACCACTTCTAGAGGTGGCGGCACGGCAGTGTATGTCAAGACAAATATTGACCACCACCCTCTCAGCACGCCACCTCTGCAGAACATCGAGGCTACGCAAATCGTAGTCAACACTTTCTCTGCAGGCCCAATTAAGCTCATTTCTGCATATAATCCGCCACAAAAGAGAATTCTAGACGCCGATCTAGACCTCTTATTCGATACCAACCCGCCCATAATAATTGATGGCGATTTAAATTCCAAACACCCCAATTGGCATTCTCGTAATGCCAACACAAATGGGAGATTCCTCCAAGCCTACGTCGACAGCCGTGCAAATTGCACGGTTGACGCTCCCCAAATACCTACACACTTCGGCAGTGCAGGTCGACCCGACGTGCTTGACATAATAATCATGTCGAACACCACCCTTCTCCATGAAATAACAACCCAAAACGACCTCTCGTCGGACCATAACCCAGTCATATTGCAGCTCGGAGACGTCAGCGACGAACCCGCCCTCCCAAGGAAAAAGGTACTGTGGCCAGTCTTCACAGATCACCTTAAAAGCACCCTTGGCAATATTTCGGTTAGCCGCAGCATCCCCGAACTCGAGGGTGCAATGGATAATCTACAGTCCAAAATTCAATCTTCTATCGAACATGCATCAAGGACGTACCCCGCCCAGAGCAATCTCCCACCTTTTCCGTCCAGTATCAGAGAAATGATACTCGAAAAGAACCGCGTGCGTAGACTAGCTCAACGCACCGGAAACCCCACCGACAAACGAGACGCTAACAGACTCATCAAACAAGTACTATCCGCCCTACAAGAACTCCGCAACAATCGTTGGGAGGGGCGCCTGCAAACCCTGTCTACCCAAGACAATTCCGTCTGACAAATGGCGAAAGTCCTTCGTTCCCAAAAACTTCCGATATCCCCGCTTCACCGCCGTAATGGTGTCGTATACACGGATGCGGAGAAAGCTACTGCATTCGCAGATCATCCGGAGTTGCAATTCAGCCCGAATTATAACAACGTTGATCTGTCGCACGTAGCAAGAACGCACCGCTACGTCAGGAGTGCACTTCGCGCCACCCCAGACACGACTATCGAGCCCACAACTGTCGAACAAGTTTTCCAAATAATCAAAGCATTAAAAAATAAGAAAGCTCCGGGATACGATGGAATCTCCAACGTAGCCCTGAAAAACCTCCCCCGCAAAGCCGTGGTGTTCCTAGTCACGATTATGAATGCCATGCTGCGATTTCAACATTTTCCTTCCATGTGGAAACTTGCCGACATTATCAACATCCCGAAATCCAGCAAAGATCCGCTGTTCCCTCAGCGGGCCCATTAGCCTGCTACCAGTCATCGGCAAAATCGCCGAAAAACTGATTCAGAAAAGGCTAGCTTCTTTCACTTCAGAAAATCATATTCTCCCGGATGAGCAATTCGGCTTCAGACACCAGCACTCCACCATAGACGAAGTCCTTCGTGTGGTGGAAAACATCACCGAAGGATTTAATAAAAACAAGCAAGTCAACTGGTGCAATATTTCTTGACATTGCTCAAGCTTTCGACAGGGTTTGGCATGCGGGTCTCCTAAACAAACTTCTATCATTTAATTATCCTCTCCCTCTGAGTCTGCTAATCAGGTCATACCTGCAACAGAGGAAGTACCAGGTCAAACACCTTGGAGCCAGATCTAGAACGTACCCAGCCACGGCTGGTCTCCCGCAGGGTTCTGCTATCTCCCCTCTGCTGTACAATATATTTGTCGCAGACATTCCGACAGCCCCCCTAAACGTGAAATACGCACTGTACGCAGACGACACTACCATCCTCAGCAGCTCCACTCAGCCGAGGATAATAACCGAATGACTTCACACCGCCGTAGTCGAGCTGCAATCATGATATAGGAAATCCCTTCTAGCCATAAACCCCGATAAATGTTCAGCTGTCCTATTTTCCAAGAGGAGACACACACCTCACGAACACGTTTCATTAGACAACCGTCTAATCCCCTGGCAAGATTCCGCCAAATACCTCGGGGTTTTCCTCGAAAAACACTTAACATGGCGCCTCCATGTCGATCAGGCCCGAAAAAAGCCTCGATGCTCATCTCGAAGCTGTTGCCACTTCTAAATAGAAATTCCAAATTGTCCATGAACAATAAGTTGCTCACGTACAAAGTCGTCATCCGGCCAGCCTTGACCTATGCATCACCTGCATGGGCCACCGCGGCCGTAACACACATCAAGACCCTTCAAATCATCCAGAACAAAATTCTGAGAATGGTAACCGGAGCGCCATAGTTTGTCCGAAACAGTCAGATTCACTCTGATCTGGAAATGCCTTCGATACTTGAGTTCATAACTCAACTATCCACAACCCAGTTCGCAAAAGCCGCTTCTCACCCAAATGCTCTTCTCCGTAGTGCCACCGACTACGATGAGCAACTTCTACATAAGCATAAGCGTCCAAAGCTTATACTTACCCGCTAACGCCCCCGCGGTAAAAACAGAATGGAAACATTCATACCCTAAAAAGTCATTGTGTGTAATTCTTCCCAACGGAGGTATAGACTAAGGTCCGGTACTCCCAGGGAGGGGGTTTTAGTGAGTACAGTCTCACAGTAGCTCGATATCCCACGGAACCTACGGAGCCGTGAATGGGGTCTGCATGAGCATTTCCCCCTCCTGCATCCAAAAAAAAAGTAGGTTGCCGATTTGGTGATCCTTGTGAACTTCTGCCAGAATAAATCTTCTATAAGTGAAGATGGGAACCTGTGATGACCACTGATAAGTACAATTTGGAGAGCCCAATTCATCATAATACAGTTTTTTGACCCGACGATCGTTTAGCTAACAAAGTTAGCGTCATTAAGGGGATGAATAAACTGTTTATTCATCCCCCTGTTTAATGTTTATTCATCTACTTGTTGACGCTAATTTTGTTAGCGAAACGATCGTTGGGTCTAAAAACTGTATAGTGATTAATTGGGTTCTCCAAATTGTACTTAACAAATCTTCTGCTAGATTAACACCGGTCACATGGCTGGGTTTTGTGGAGTCTGCTAGAAGTCTTGGTTTGACGATTGATTCCCGTCTTCGTTTTAGTGAACATGTCACAAGTATCAGAAAAAAAGTCGTTTCTTAGTTTGAAACCTTTATATTCCAATCGTCATATTTTAAATGTAAGCTTGAGAAAGCAGATAATTTGTGAGTCACTTGTCCTATCACACTATAACTACTGTGATATTGTTTACTCACCTGGTCTTGGTTCGGTGGACAAAGGTCGTGTTCAATAGGTTCAAAATGCCTGCTGTCGTTTAATTTTTGACCTTAGGCGTCGTGATCATGTACCGGAAGGATTAAGGAGCTGAACTGGCTGTCGACGGAAAATAGGTGGAAGTTACATATGGGCAGTTTTGTCAATAAGCTGCTTAATATTCATTGTGGTTCAAAATCACTCAGGGCTCGGTTGGTTCCTAGATCTGTTAACACCAGACACACGGATAAATTAAATTTACCGCGTTACCGCACGGCTATGTTTCGTAGATCATTCACATATAGTGCTATAAAATTGTTAAATAGTTTGCCTGACACATTTCAAGCATATAATATTAACAAGTTTAAATACAAATTAAAAGAACATTTGTTTTCTGGACAGTGACAACTGCTGATGCATGATACCTCTTTTTCTCTTTAATTTCTGTTTAAGTGAATTTTCGTAGAAAAAAATCACTAATGGGGAGATCCCGACTTTTGAATTTTGAAAAAAGTATTGCAAATGAGCGCGAACTAGGATTCTTAGAACCCATATCCGGGGTCAGTTTCAATTTATATATATATATATATATATATATATATATATATATATATATATATATATATATATATATATATATATATATATATATATATATATATATATATATATATCACACCGATAACTCAAAAAATAATGGGCCGATTTTTATAAAATTTGGCATATACCTTCCTTTTGTAAATGGCTTGGATAAGTTCGTTAGTCAGGAAAATCAGACGAAGTTTTCCGGGAAAATTTTGAGTTTACATTTGAAACATATTTTTATCTCAAAAAATAATAGGCCGATTTTGATCAGATTTGGCATGTACTTTCCTTTTGTAAAAGGCTTGGACATTTGTGGGAGTGTGATGCAGGTCTGCGCATGTGCTTTTTTTCCTCAGTGTTAGAATGTTTGAAATTTTAATTATGATTTTTATAACATCTATATTTCTGCTTGTTGGTTGAGTAGAGTAGCAATTTGCTAGACTTCGTCAACGTGAAATGCTTACTTTTGTCATAATGTGTGTACGATATAGCTTGTTAATAAAGTCATGTTATTATTATTATTATTATTGCTATTATTAATATTATTATTCTGTGCTGAATTTAAATTAGGGGTTGAATGTGTGGGGGTGTAACACTGTTGACAAAAATTTCGAATTTTTTTTTTTGCTAGAACGGCGTAAAAAGCAGTGGCGTCTCCTGACCAAAAATTTCGGGTGTGCGCTAACGAGTTGCTGTTAGTGGTGACGGCGAGAAATACAACTTTTTTTGCATACAGAAGGTCAATTTTAAAACACGAAAAGAACAATTAAAGAATTATTATACAACCTCTTTTCTTCACACAAATTTGTGTTAGCGTTAGCACCTTCCGGAAAGGGGTGAAAACTGAAAACATCAAAAGTAGTTCAATGTCAATATGGTACTAAATAATAAAATGTACAAAAATGTATTATAGTCTTTGATTTTAGAATACTGTGGTATCTGCAAGCTCAGTCGTAATGCTCGTAAATAATGCTGTCGCAGAGTTGGTTAGAGCGGCGTTCCTTTCATTTGTCTTGAGCGATATTTTTACAGCTCACCGCAGCGTTAAAGTCAATGGTATTTTCCTCACTATTTTAAAGACGTGGGTGTTGGACTGCATTGTATAACAACTCCATCGACTGAAGTTATTCGGAAATATTAACGCACACCTAACGCGAATTCATTTCCCGTTGCTATTGACCTACTAATATTCTCTGAATATGTTAGAAAACCTACTTAATTCCAAGTCACTATTAACCGATTATTCATAAAATTAAATAAGTAAATTAAATCGATTTTCACAAAATATGTAGTGTCCTAAGACTAAGGGAAAAACATATTTAACTGTGCACATTTTGATTAAATTTTCGGGTGTGCGGCGCACATCACTGGTAAAAAGTCTAAAACATATAGAAAATTTGATTCTGGAACGAAATTTTTTTGGCTGTCGGCTTGCCGGTCGGTCGGTCTATCGGCATGTACGTCTGTTTGTTACTAGGCGCAATAAATTTCGAACGAAATGAGATATCATGCTCATTTGGTATCCAGTTACATCTGTACATCATTTGGTATCCAGTTAGCACCCGATAAAGGATAGCTTCGAATTGTTTTTGGGTAAGACCGCCTCAGTGGGTAGGGGATAAATAAGGGGCGATTTGGTGAAAATTTACATTTTTTCAATAACACTCGAGTAACATAGCGTTTCAATAGTTTATGGGTACAGGAATACAAATATTTTCTTTGTGGTCAAGCCATGGGCCCTAAATTCATTACATGAGAATGTCTTTCTGAAGAGAAAAAATTAGCACAGCTATGTGGAAGTTATGATTCAATTTGCAGCACTATTTAAAGGGCTTACCGTCTAGTTCTTTGAAAACCAATGGCAATTTGTTATATAATTTAGCGTCAGTGAACACACAGGAAAACTGGAATCTCCTTGAGCGATGCCGGGCTGTGGTGAATCTGTCCCTATGTCTTGTATTGTGACAGTGAAGATCTGAGTGCCTAACAAATTCGCTTTGGTGATCGTGGAAACACAGACAGAAAAGAACGTACACACACGGGATGGTAAGTATTCTGTACTTCACAAACAAATCTCGGCAGCTTGTCGTCTGCGGCACACCAGCGACCACCCTCATCACTTTCTTCTATTTCGGGAATACTCTAGATACATCACTTACAACACCCCAAAGGATAATGCCATACGTCGCCACACTATAAAAATATATGCTGATTATGCTGGAAAGTGGTTCAAACGAATTAATCTAAAGATCAATACGTCGAGAACAGAAATAGGACGGCGCAAATAGATGTTAAACTTAACGGCTAACAGCTTGAAGAAATAGTACGTTCACGTAACCTGGGAGTATGGGTGAGGGTAAATGTAACCAGGATTTGTGAAAGGCAATCGCGGTGACAAAGCAAGAATTCGGTAGACAAACTACCCTTTTCACTAATAAACAATTTTCTCTTGTATCTGAGAAAGAAGTTTATCATTCCGTACGTATGGAGTGTGGTGGAGTATTAACCTTGACTAAGCAGGACATAAGCAGAATAGAAGCTTTTGAAACGTGGACATGGAGAAAAATAACAAAGTCAGGGTATAACGAGAGAAAGATTACTAAAAGTGTTTTAGAAGAGGTAATAGAAGAAAAATGATTGCTAAAAAAATTGAAGCGAGAAAACCAAAATTTATTGGACATAGCTGAGACACACTTTTCTAACACTTACATGGAAATATGGAGAGAGGTGGACCAAGGGGGACATTTTTGGAAAACCTGAACTAAAGAAAGCTGCTGTAGACAAAGAATCATGTTGGTGACGACAGCGCGACATAGCCTTTAGATTGTGATCATGAGACCATTTATAACATATAATAACAAAAGGTAGAACAAATATATTGGAGCTCAAATTTAATTATTCCAAAAATACTTAAACATTTTGAGCATACCGGAGCATGTCACAGCCTTGACAAATTGTGCGTTTGTGGTTTTTATTTTCCGCGCAGTTTTTGCATCTTCTTCCCGTTGTACCTTTCTCTGGAAGATATAAAAATACATTTTCGAGTCGTCGTCTTTTCCAAAACGGTCTTCCTCTCTTCGATAAAGGTCGAAGAGAATTTTTTCTTCGTTCAGCTATCATTTCTTCCGACAGGGGCACGATAAATTTCAGGAAACTATTTTTGCTTTTTCTTCTCTACATAGATTATCCATACGTTTGAGACGGCCATCTTAAGCAGGCGATAAAAAACCTTCTTTAACAAATTGTTTGATTTGCGATATAGTTCGTATAGGCCCAACATCTGGTACGCCAAATCAACCCCCACCATAATCGCTGCATATAATGCAACCATTTTTGGACATGGAACACTGATTTTGGAGCCATCTTTCACAGTTTCCGCGACAGACACAATATCAGCGTGGTCGCAATTGCTCAACATGAGGACATCTTTTGTGTCTTGCCATTTCACAAACAACAGTCCATCTTCGCTCCACTCAAACTCGTATTCACCTCTTTTGAGCTTATCCTTGATTTTAGGGAATTTTTTTCTATTTTGGTTGCAAGTTCCTACTGCTGCATAATCTATATAGAGTAAAGTGTCCTAATATCGCATACTTTTTTGTTAACTATAATCATAATTTCAATCTGTCAATAAATTCACGACGTTTTTAGAGCAAAACAAAGGATAGGGTATACAGAACCATATATTAAACCAAAATAAATCATTGCCAGCTGTTAAAATGTAAAATTCAAATTCTACGAAAAATAATCAATTTTAGTTGACAAAAAAAATGTTCCTAATATCGGATAGCAGGATAACAGTACGAAATTAGCCATCGGGGCAGAAATCACAAATATATACGTCTTTTTTGTCAATATTGTCACAGTCGCTATGAGCCCACTTGAAACATTTTGAGCACTGAATCCATTGTCCACTAGCCCTATCTTTAGAGAAGAGTTCAGAACAAAACATACATTCTGCTTCCTATTCCCCAATGTCTTAATCCGTGTCAGAATCATCATCTAAAACGAGTTCTTCATCTTCTTCAGATGAGCTATTAGAATCCTGGTTCTTAATACTTTTGTTGCTAACCTTGATTGTTATTTTTTTCTTAGCAATAGATTTTCCTTTCTTTTTTTAGAAGGCACACATTTGTTTATTTTCAATTCTTTCGGAAATCCCTTTAAGACACTTTTCTTTCTATTCTGTTCTGACAAACAACTTTCTAAGCGATCTTTATATGGGGTACCTGTAATCAAGGCAGCAGATCATTTTCTTGACTTTCTTTCTTTATCGCGAGGCTTGTAAAACGAAGTGCTCGGTATAGGGCTAATGTCTTGAGATCGCATTTTAGGATCTTTGAGATTAGAAATTCTGTTACAAGATGAATCTTTTACACATTTAGTCGTGTCAATATTTCTTGGAGGAGTCGTATGCTTTGGAGGAGTCACTTGCCTTTGTTGTTTAGCATCGAGTGGATTTGGAGCTAGAATTCGATCACCTTCCGCTTGATGGCGTGAATGGCGAAGTCGTGGTCCCGAAAAATGTGCTTAATAAACGGACAAATACCGCTCTTTCGAAAACCATTGATAGCGATTTCAGCCGTAGCACATCTTACATACGCTTTTCCAAGCGACTCGCAAACTTGATAGCTGGTGACCACTCTCCCAGGGTTATTTCTTAGCCAATTTTCAATCTATTGTGAGTAATGGGTTTTGAGAGGCCCCATGAATGCAAAGTCCAGCGACTGCATCTTGTGTGTCGAATGCGGCGGGAGACTTAGAATAACCACATGGTTTTGTGGCGCCAAGTTTATCTTGTCAACTTTCGAGTATGGGAGTAGTGGCCATCCAAGATTAATAAAACTGGATCAGCTTCACTTGGTGTAAAGTGGCTAATAAAATGTTGTAACCAATTCGTGAAAATGTGGCTCTGAATCCAGCCAGATACATGGCAGGCAGCAACTGTTCCTGGTGGAGCACCGTTGAGTAATTCTGCTTTTATGTTTTTTCGAGGAAATATGACCATTGGAGGCACATAACCACCAGCCGCATTCATACACGTAACTACCGTCACTAAAGCTCCTCTTTCTGCGGAGGTAACGGCCCCTACGTGACTTTTACCTTTTAACGTGATTATCTTGGTGTGCTTAGATTGTACAGACGTTATGCCTGTCTCATCGACGTTGTAGATTCGACAGGGATTGAATTTTACCTTCTCCAGCGCAAGTTGAAAAATTTCAAAAAAACGATTTACGTTTTCTTCTGTGAATCCCTTAATTCGGGCAGCTGACACCTCTGTGGTCATCTAAACGTTAGTTCAGGATGCCTCTTTAAAAATGAACGCATCCATTTGTAACCTGCTTTTTTCTGATTATTTGAAAATCTATGTTTTAAATTATTGCGAATGGCTAAATGAAAGGCTAGTCTTCGAACGTCAGAAGCTCGCAGACCGTAAAATCTCTCATTCATTTCTACACAATGATCAACCAAATCGGTTTCAATTTCTTTAGGCAATACTGGTGGACGTCCTAGATTTGTTTGTATAAGTTCTTCAGGGGACTGAATTTTATTTTTCACGTAGTCTTTCAACGTGCTCTTAGGAACTCTAAAAGTTTTCGAAGCTAGCAGGTATCCCATCTCTTTATTTCTAACTGTAATAACAGCTGAAAGCATGGATTCGCTATTCCACTTCTTTCGCATTTGCTTGGGTTTCGACATTTTATATCTGAAATTAAGAAAAAGTGTAAGATAAAAAGTAAAATTAGAAAGGATGAAAGACGGATTAAAGCATAAATCTTTCTTTTTTGACGAAAACATTAAAATGTGGTTGTTAATAAGGCCTTAGCTACATAAAGATAGTAGTCTTCTATATAAGGTCAAATACGAAATATTTTGCCCTAATATGGGATATGTGATAGTAAGACAGTTGGACCATCCGATATTAGGCAAATTGTCTAATGTTTAAGGTTAAATTTATGGAACAAAGAAAAGGTATAATAATCCATTGTGGACATGCACTTAATTAAAGTAGACATATTACACAACAACTTAAGCTACAGAGTCAAATTTAATAACCTCCATGAATGTGTAAACATTACGTTACCAATTAGCACGTGTAAAAACTCGAAATGTCACAGTTCAGGATAAGTGACTTTAGAGCCCTCTATGTTTTATTACTAGCACTAAAATATTATTCTGTGGCTTGGGTTTAGCTCCATGCTAAACTGTAGACAGGTTTTTTATTTATTAGTTTAAATATTTCTTAAAAACAGATCTATCCGATATTAGGCAACTATCCGATATTAGGGCACTTTACTCTACTGTAGTAATGTGGTCAAACTAATGAAGCGATCAAAACAAAATGTAATATCTCAGTACACTTGGAGAACCCAATCCTCTAATGACTCTAACTTGGTTAGTGAAACGATCGCAAGGTTTTTCGAAATGTGTTGTGGTGATTTGGGTTCTCCAAGTATACTTATCAGTGGTGCCCATCACAGGTTCCAATCTTCACTCAGATCTTTCTCTCTTGCTGTAGATGTTAGTGTTTCCACAACACGCTCGCCTAAAGTTTCATCTAGGCGTTCAGTTTCACAGCCTGTGAAGATATTAAAATCGTACGTCAAGTAATGGAATATGATCTAAGCCATAACTTGACTTCCTTCTTCACCAGCTCTAGCGGCATATACTGGTTCAATGATGAACGCCCTTTGAAGACACTAAGTGAGTGGTGAACGTGTCGCCACCTAGTTCGGAACCAAGTACTATGTTGTCACGCCCGCTCCAAATAACACAGAGTGTTAAAAATAGAGACAGTATACAACTAACTAACAATTTAAAAAAATTGTCAGCCCTGGCCCAGTTCTACCCCAATATAGGGACAAAGTATGTAATACTAGATGCATTCTCGCAACAATTAGAACCGTAGACCGGTTTCGCTCTCATTAAAGCTCTTCAGTAAGGTCTACGGTTCTAATTGTTGCGAGAATGCATCTAGTCTTACATACTTTGTCCCTATATTGTGGTAGAAATGGGCCAGGGCTAACAATTTTTTAAATTGTTAGTTAGTTGCATACTGTCTCTATTTTTAACACTCTGTGTTATTTGGAGCGGGCGTGACAACATAGTACTTGGTTCAGAACTAGGTGGCGACACGTTCACCACTCACTTAGTGTTTTAAGACTGGCTATACTATAGCCGTATTATTTTTGGTGCATTTTTGCTACAATTAGTATGCCGTACTGAAGCGCTCTAATGAGTGCGAAACCGGTCTACGGTTCTAATTGTTGCGAGAATGCATCTAGTCTTACGCCCTTTGAAGTTTGTCATTGATTCATCTCTACTTTAAAAGCTACAATCTTGACGGCATTTCTGGAACGTACCTTTCAAACATTGGACTTCGTCTTCGATATAATATGTTTTGGAGGAGCATCATGCTGGTTTCGTTATTGATGCAAAATACATTTTGGAAGAAATAATTTTAAATCTCTCTCCAGTTATGGCATTTTGCATTTCTGCTATCTCTTGTAGCTCTTGTTTTGTTTGCGGCCTTATGTATAATACTAATGGTACAAAGTGTTTAGTCCTGATTGAAACTTAGTGATACATATGTGTACCAGGAGTCGCGAAATGGTTAATCAGTGTTGTCCGTACTTTATTTAATACTACACAGTTGCTTTAATACAACTTACTTTGACACTACTCACTACACTCCTTTTTTAAATTGATAATTAAAATTATTTTCGGTGATAGGTCACTATGTGAAAACTGGAACCTGTGATGAGCACCAATAAGTACACTTTGAGAACACCCAAATCACCACAACACATATTTCAAAGACCTTACGATCGTTTCGTTGACCATGTCAACATCTTCAGAGGAAGAAAAATTCTAGAGTAAGGTCATTTAAATATGTGTTGTGGTGATTTTGGTGTTCTCAAAGTGTACTTATCGGTGATAGGTATTACATAATGTGTATTTAGGGACTCTTACCAACAAGCATTTTCTAATTTTCTTTTTATTTTACAGGGTGTCCCATTCCTAGATCAATCTGACCCTGATGTTGTTTACTGCCTGAATAAACTGGAGCGCAGCATAAGCAATGGAGAACTTCTGGTGGCTTTGTTTGACCCTAATGCTATGACACATGATTCGATGTGTTATTACAGATGCTATGGAAAACGGAAAGGTTACATTTCAATGAACGGCAAAATAGACTTAAACCGCCTCAATGACTGGCGGCCAGAATTAGAAAATAATGAAAGTCTTGAGTTCGACATGTGTTTGAACAGAATAGGGAAAATTGAAAAATGTCGTGATGTCCAAAAAATATTTACGTGTTACCCAGAAGATTACATTATAAGGCGATTCATCCATAAAATCGTTCAAAGTATCGCAAACGCAACTATTAAGGGTATTATAAATTTATTTCAGTAAATCGCAGTTGGCTCCCAATGGATAATTTTTTAAAGAAAAAAATTCAATACTGATGTCAAACATATGCTTCTTTTATTTATAGTTATTTGTGGGTAATTATAGGTATATATAACTAATTCTACAAGGTGTCTCATAAATAAAATATTAAAGCGTGTCACTAAGTGAAGATTAGAACCTGTGTTTAGCACTGATAAGTACACTTGTAGAACCCATTCATATAATTTTCTTAATGATCCTCCGAAATTTCTGCTGTCAAAACTATTTGAATGAATGCCACTTATTAATTTTATCAAACTTTTTCTTTTACTCTCTGTACCTCACCAAGGCTAATATTAATTTAAACCAAATCTCCTCAAAGACTAATTCTCCAGCACAAAAATTTTTACATTCCTACTTGACATGATACATCATTAAGAGGGCGGTGGTCTAATGGCACCTAGACACGTCGTAGACATAATTTGTATGAGGAAGTATTCCTATGGAGCTTGAAATCATGTAACTGACTGGCATTATGTGCAAGGACAAAGATTGCTAAGATCCAAGTCATCTGACTGGTATACCAGGGACGAATATTTAGGGTATGATCCTGGAGAGTGTGACTTAACCATGTCGTTGACTAACGACGGTGCAGATTAGCAGCCATGCTTGCCTATTTTGGGGAAGTTTTAGTGAGAAAACATTAGTAGGTAGAGATAGCCGGTTCTGGAACCACCACCCTACACCACTCAGTCAATACGCATGGGTGTGACGTCACAGTAACAAAACAAGATGGCTGTTAGATAGAGGACCGCTAGAGGTCCAACCTGAGATGACGTAATCCAAGATGGCGGCCGTTGGCGCGAAAATTCAAAAACTTTAAAATTGGAATCGAGATTTATTCTAACCTGTCTAAATAAAAAGACCTGCCATTTCGATTTTTATAAAAATGACGTATATAAATATGGCGGTTGACACATGCGCGAACCAACTCTCTTATTCTTTGGTTAAGAGGGCAAGTTTTTGATATCACGTCTCGATGAGTAGAATTCAAATATGGCAGTTGGCGCATGCGCAAACCAACTTCTTTTTTTTTGTTTAGAGGCCTGGTGTTTGGTGTCATGTTACTCGCCTTATGAGTAGAATTCAAATATAGTATTGGAGTAAACAACTACCAGATGTTTGCGGTTGTACCTCAGATATGGCCTTAAGAAAAGTTCCTAAACGAACATTCACAGGACGTCAAGGGATACATTAGCATATGCAGAAGAGCTGCCAGGTTTTTTTTTTATGCCAACAACACACCACGAGGGCTTACAGCCTAAATACTATCGTACCGTGGGTGTTGACAAGGAGGAAAGAGGCAGCTTGTTAATTCTGGACTTGAAGGTTTGTAGGTTCGGAGGAGAAGGAAAAACATGTGTCGGCAAGGAATTCCACAACTTGGAAGTCTTCGGGACAAAAGAGCGGGCATAACAAGATGTTCTATGTCTGGTGACCTAGACAGTAAAAGGGTGCATTCGCTCTGTTCCCCTGGTAGATCTGTTGGGGGCAGCAGGTGGGGGAATTATGGAGGAAAGCTCCTCTGAGCAGTGCCCGTGCAGATATCTATAAAAGAGAGAGAGAGCTCACCAACGGCACGTCGGTGGGCAAGGGATGGCAGTCTTTGGGTGAGGGTAGGGTCACCGATGAGACGTATAGCTCTCTTTTGAATGGAGTCCAGGATAGCGAGTGTAGAAGCGGCAGCTGCACCCCAGATGTGGGAGCAGTATTCGATGTTTGGCCTTATTTGTGAAGTATATAAGGTATAGAGATTAGCTGGTGAAAAGTATTTGCGAGCCCGGAAGAGGAAACCCAATTTCTTAGCAGCCGCTTCTGCAATTAATGTGACATGTTGGTGCCAATTAAGATTTCGATCCACAGAAATGCCAACAAGAGAAAAGGACTCATTACTTTGAATAACTTGGTTGTTCATTGTGATGGGTCTAGGGCTGGTGTATCTCTTGTGAGAAAGAAAGCAAGCCTTAGTTTTGGTGGGGTTGAATTGTACAAGATTTAAACTTCCCCAGTCTAATATTTTTTGGAGATCCACGGAGACAGAACCCTCCATGAGCCTGCGATCCTCATCTAATTGGGCTAAAGAGACAGGCTTAGAATATTGTATATTTGAGTGGAGGGTGCTGTCGTCCGCGTAACTGTGAACTGGGTTGGATGTGCTAGAGAGGAGGTCATTGATGTGGAGAAGAAACAAAGTAGGGGCTAAAGCTGAACCTTGCAACTCCTGCATTAA
This sequence comes from Tillus elongatus, assembly GCA_964006375.1. Classification (NCBI taxonomy): domain Eukaryota; kingdom Metazoa; phylum Arthropoda; class Insecta; order Coleoptera; family Cleridae; genus Tillus; species Tillus elongatus. The sequence continues at coordinate 70,099,128 of OZ023262.1, forward strand.
TTGGATACAGTTTAGAGGAACAGCCATCCACAATAACAGATATGCTCCTGTTGGAGAGGAAATTTGCTGTCCAGGTACAAAATTTTGGTGGTAGGCCATAGGCCGGAAGTTTATTAAGCAGCGCTGCGTGCCAGACCTGGTCGAATGGATATGTCTAGAGCATCAATCTAGGATTCACCGTGTTGTTCCATAGACTTGTTCCAAGAATGGGTGACAAAGGAAAGGAGGTCGGCAGTCGATCTGCGTTGACGGAATCCATACTGCCTGTCGTGGATTAGACTGTGTTTTTCAAGGAATGTTAGTAATTCGGTGTTTATATACTTTTCCATCACTTTAGAGACGACTGAAAGAAGAGAAATAGGCCTGTAGTTGCTAGTAAGCGCTTTGGATCCTTTCTTGGGGATGGGTTGTACTCGAGCAGTTTTCCAGTTACTAGGGAATATGCCTTTATTGTAAGATATCTGAAACAGACGAGTCAGGACAGGAGCAAGTTCTGGTGCGCATTTTTTGAGAACAATTAGTGGGATCTCGTCAAGGCCAGAGGCTTTCCTGGTATTAAGAGAAGAGAGCATCTTTAGTACCTTTTTAGTTTTGAAAATTATATCAGACATTTTATGCGCGACATTGGGGACTGTTGGTGGTTGAACATTTGGAGGTGGGTTGAGAGTAGAATTTCCGGCGAACAACGAAGCAAAAAGTTCAGCCTTGCCCAGAGCGGTAGAAACAATTTCATCCCCTGAGACAAGAGGTGGAAACGTGCTCTTGCAGAAATTATTCCCAATAGACTTAGCAAGAGTCCAGAAGGGTTTGGTAAGGTAATGTGTAAATCACTAGGAAAGTGGGTGAAAGTCCGTGAGTGGGGGTATTATAGCTGTTTTTGAATGAATACTTTAAGTATTTAGTTCTTATTTTCTTCTCATAGCATTGCCGTTTCGCTCATGGTAATATCGAGAGAATATTACAAAATTAGCATATAGGACATATCTTTCAAACGCATAAAAAGCAAACGAGCACCGTTGACAGATTTTACAAGTCTTATGTTTATAAATAATCGATATCAATTGGGTCATTGCCCTGTGTCCAGAAGTTGTTATGTATAATTGTTCTTAGAACCTGAAAACGAGACTCTATTAATCTACTTTTATAAAATCTGATCCACGATACTGAGAGCGGTTAGCGAATTTTCTATCTCTTTAGCTTATGAAAATTTATTTCATTGACGTAACATATATAAAAACGAATAACGGTAATATACGTAAGTAAGTCTTATTTTGTTTTAACATTTTTGGTCCAATTGGGTGGTCCAGAATCGTTACTGTTTATTTTAAATATCTATCCAGAAATAAAATTCTCATCACATTCTCGCTCTTGAGAGAAGTTTTTGTTATGTGGGACATGTTTTGTTTTATTTGTTTCGCCACTACTATTTCTGTATTGAGTGCTTAAATATAATGAGATTATTCAGAGTGTTTTAATTAGTGACAAAAATAAATCGGTTACTGTGCTAATTACTTGCTACCTTCTCTGATGAGACTGAAAAACACTTGGTTAAGACTTTTCTGGTATTAATATATAAAAATTAAATAAGAAGCGATTGATCACTAAATTGCTTTCTTATAGGTAAAGCAAGATATAAACAGTCTGGACACAAGTGCGTTACTGTGGTGAATTTTCATAAAAATGTTTTTAATGGCACATATGTCTTTTTTTAAGAAAAGCATTAAATTTGGTATAACCTATATAGTAGACAAAATGTACCGCAGTTCGTCAAAATAACTTAATTGTTTGAAAAAAAAAAACAAATTTTCCGAAAAAAACTTAAACTGATCCGGATAAAATCAATCCGATTTTCCTGAACCACAAAATTTTTCAAGCCATTTACACACCTGACAAGATATAGTTATCCACGAAAAGCTTTTTGACAAATATATTTTTTAAATGTTTGCATGAAATTTGACGAAAATTCGCCATTTTTTTTTACAAAAATTTGCTATATAATGTTACACGAAAATTATATTTTTTACAAAAATTTGGTAAACAATTATTTTTCACCAAAAGATTAAATATTTTTTTACAATAACTTATTAAACTTTATTATTAATTACCAACACTCCACAAAAATCTTACAAAAAAAAACGATTACTACCGAAACACTAACAAAAAATTTGATATTTTTGACACAAAAATTTGCTGAAAAATTCATAACACCTAACCTGTAATTAAAATTTAAAAAAATAATAAAATGTAAAAACGTATTTTTTTTTACTTTTCACGGAGATTTAAACCAGTGGAAGTAAAGAAAAACACGGACAAATACTCATATTTCCATTACACAAACTGTTACAAATAAGAACCTAATTTAAGTCTGTCATTTTGAGCTTTCATTTTACATTTGTGACATATGTGATTATAAATATTTTCAAAACTAGAGTCTTTAGGTAAAGGGAGTGTTATACAAAAGTTAAAGCAGAGGGAATGCCCTTGACTTCATTGAAGCACAAAATGCAGGTGGTTCCATTTAAAATTCAGCCAATATTTGAGTGCTCTGTATATGGCTTCTCGATTTTTTCGACGAATAATATAAACGAAAACCGCTCTGCATGCGCCATTTTTATGACACCCCGTTATATATTGGTAAAGACGCCGTATCGCAATTTTTGATATGTGCTAAAAACGTAAAAAAGTTGCAAAGCAGTTGAAATAACTCAAAAACACTCAACGATATTTTCCATACAAATATGTATTATAATTCGACGGTAAATGCAAAAATGCGATAATATATAGTCTTGTTTAAAAATATATATTTGTAACAACACCAACTTCTTACGGGCCAGCCTATAAGTGTCAAAATAATTTTGTAAGATGCAGCTCAAGACACCCTATAATCAACGTATATACTTTTTTTCGTATCTTTTATAATAATGGATATATTGAGCGTTAGCGTAAAGATGCGCCAGCGTGTATATATCTAAAGAGATAAAATGCTCTGGACGCAGCAAGTGCATTATAGTAGTGAATTTTCACAAGAATTGCACACTATTAGGAAGGTATATTATTAAAACTAATTCTTTAAATTTAAAATGACCTGGGAGACCGGTTTTAGAGGTCCCAGTTAGTGATTATTTGAAAAAGATTCAATTTTCTATGGAGCTAGAAAATTATATGTAAGTACTGCAAGTCTCTTTAAAAAAATTGTGTTACAAATTTCATTAAAGTCACAAAAGTTTTCTAGAAAAAAATGAATTATTTACAAAGGGAATGTACCTGCCAAATCATTAATATTGCAGGTATTTTTCCTTTTAATTTCTTGGATGGTTCTGTTTTAGTCAACCCAATCGAATTACTTTTTGCAAACAGAACAACAAAAAGTGTTTTTTAAAACCAACTTGTAGTTATCCGCGAGGCTCATTATGTTATTTTTCTTTCACTAGCAGCCAGGCTGCGTTTACATAGGTGTTACTATGGTTCAAGGTTGAAGATTCTAGCTTAATAGGAATTGATTTATCGGATTTCAAATATTTTTACAGAAACTCTCCACGATAATGTGTTTAGTGCACCCAGACCTTTTCAGCACTTAGTTTTTAGTCCACTCAATCGAAACAGTTTCTGCAAACAAAATAACAAAAATAGTTTTCTAAAACAAATTTATCGTTGCCTGTGAAGCTTATTGTGTTATTTTTAAAATTTAATACCCATGCTGCTTTTATATAGGTTTTAGTATGTATCAAAATTGAAGATTCTAGTTTAATGGGAAATTGAATTATCACCATTTGGAACATTTTAACGAAAATTCGCTACCATAATGCATTTGCTGCCCCTAACCCCTTTTAAACATTTATTTGCTGTTGCTCTATCCATACTCTTTGAAAATGAATGAAAATTCATATAAACAATTAAAAAAATTGAAATTAAAATTTTAATAATTTACACTGAACCTATGTTTATAGGTATAGATTACACCACTGCATGATATTATGTAGTTTCATTTACCTAAGATTTTCCACATACGACATGAAGAGTAAGTAATAATGAAAATTCACTAAAAACTAAAACTAAACAATAAGTACCTTATTCTCAGACTCTAAGGTATTAGCTGAATCTTATTATTTGTTTATGACTTATGTAAGCAAAGAAGAAGAAGAAGATAACCTCGAATTCGACTCCTCCCACTGACAGTCCGCAAAATAACAAATGACAATGGCAAAAAGCTAACTGGCGTTGTCAGATTTAACTAGGAAAGGACGATGGGTTTTAAATACCTTGAAGAATGGGAAGTTTAATATTTATACATAATAAAACGTAGTTCTAGATTGCCTTTAAACAAATTAAATCACTTTCATTAAAGTTTTTATTTATTATTATATATTTTCTGATATCTTAAAATTCAGATGATACTTTGGGCAAATGGCAACCCCTCTGATTGTTTATTGTACCATATGTAGCCTGTTCGTTTGAAGTTTAATTTGGAGCATTTGTTTCCACTAGCAGCGTAACTTTGATATATCTATCTGAACTTGTCTAACACTATAAGAACCCATTCAGAGGTAATTTCAGGTTATATCGTAAATTATTTATTTTTTATTTGGTTATAACTCAGAATTTACTGAACCGATTAAGTTCAAATTTGGTAGAGAAGACAACTGATACGATATCTACGTGTGCGTAAAGTTTTAGTTTTTAAACAGTTTTTTGCATTTTTTTTTCTGAAAGTATGTGAATATCAAGAGTGTCTAACGAACTCATCCAAGCCATTAGCAAAATTAGGGTCATTCCCAAGTTTGGTCCAAATCAGTGAAGTATTTTTTGAGTTATCGGTTGGATATATATATATATATATATATATATATATATATATATATATATATATATATATATATATATATATATATATATAACAGGATTTATAACACGGCATTTCTGTACTATACAAGGAGAAGGGTTAAGGACCAAGCCGCAAGGAGACAACCGCATACACCTGTTTCAAGCTTCCAAATGTTGTTGCATATGTGCAATAGTTGCCTGTTGTGACTCCGTGTATTTTTGCATCTTCATCCAGAGTGTTCCCATCTTCACCTGGCTATACCGTACTGATGATGGCTATTAAGCTTGAAACACGTGTATGCGGGTGTCTCCTTGCGGCTTTGCCCTTAATCATTATATATATATATATATATATATATATATATATATATATATATATATATATATATATATATATATATATATATATATATATATATATATATATAAACATTTTAGGTCACCATGTAAATGTGTTCCAGATGCCCAAATTCGCGCTCATTTGAAGAAATTTTCCGAAAATCTCACCATCGGTATCTCTCTATTAGTGAATTTTCTTAATGAAAATTCACTAAAAACTGAAACTGGCTACCGAAATGATTTCTAGAAAGTCAAGTTCAGGCTTATTTAAACAAAATCTTTCCAAAATTCGAAAGTCGCGTTTGCCTCAATAACGAATCTTTTCTACGAAAATTCGCTACAAATTATAGACCATTAAACCATAAACTCTGTAACTGAAACCACTTCCAAAGCATAAGAAAAAGGGTATATTTCAAATACATTTTCTGCAAATATATTAGCAAATGGAAGGAGACTTGCGGTTGAGGTTGAAATTTAAGGCTTTGTACAGCACACTTCTTCTGATATTTCTTGTACATAACTCGTATTCGTTTCAGGTTCCTCGTCCAAAAACTGCCAATTTTGACGTTTCAAATCGCGACTTTGACGTTTTAAGAAAAAAAAAAACTATAAAAATTTTAAGTTGGGTAGGTTGCCATAACCAGCACGTGGAGGATGTCGCTGGTACTGGGAGCGTCGTCCAAGAAAGGCCAAAATGGTCCACGTGTCCAGGCGACAAACGTGGATTTGGTGCTGCTTGCACGCGGTCGAGACAATCGGTATGGGCACTTACAAACGCGTGGTGCACATATCACCACAGGTCGGTCGCTCGCTAGGAGGGTGGCTCTTGGGCGCGAGACTCACGAACCGTTAAATGGCAAAGAAATATTACGAAACTGGTGGCTACTTATCACCGCGCGACCGATCTGGTTGCGTTTTTGACTGGCCGCCTGACGATGAGAAAGTGATCGACTCTTGGGTTCTCTTGTAGCTGTTTCGCTTGGTTGTTGCCGCTTGATGACACTTGTCACAGTGGGCGCCACCTTCGGTACCTGCGCCTCTGGTGGCTGTTGTAAGCATTAAGGGAGATTTGCAGAGTATGAATGGACAGGGCTGGACTCAGGGAGATTGAGAGTGAGGATTAGACAATATTAGAACACAACATGTAATATGCAATGAATTTTATACCACGATGGTACCTTATCTGCTGACACAGAAACTTCGGCAAACGAATTGGCAAACCATTTTAGTAGTATATACACTTGTGCCAGTCCCAGCATTGCATCTACCGTTTTATTGCAACGGAAGGTCAACACTCTGACGGAGGTTACAATATCAGTGGCCATGGTAGACAACGAACTGAAATCATTAATCATTGACTCCTCTCCGAGTTCCGACTAGAATATTGAAGACATGTGCCTGGGAATTACATATTCCTCTGTCGATAATATTTAACTCATCATTGAATTATGGTATACTACCACAGGACTGGCTGATGGAGATAGTGACAGATATAATAACAGACCAATTAGCCTTACATGTTGCATGCAGAGTACTGAAACGCATTGTGGTAAAATATCTTCTTCCTTTTCTCATCAATAATGACATAATACCAGACACCAGACACACAGCATGTCTTCCTTCCTGGCAGATTTGTGGTGACCAACCTGCTCTCAGCTGCTAACGAGTGGACTCGCTTGCTCGTTCAGAATGTCAGTTACCTAGATTTTAGCAAAGCTTTTGATAAGGTGCCGCGTAGGCTGTTGTTCCTGAAGCTATAACACAATGGTATTAGGGGGAAACAGTTGTTGTGGATCCAGAGCTTCCTGACTGGCAGAAGTTGCTCAGTACTAGTCGGTTTATCATTCTCCAGTTAGTAGGGGTATGCCCCAGGGATATGTTCTTGGTCCTGCCCTGTTCCTGGTCTATACAGCAGATCTACTACGTTGTCTCCCATCTCCCCATATTGCTTATGCGGATGACTGCAATATATATAGATGTCCTCTATTCACTAATAGGAGTCTTCACACGGATCCTAAACACGTAGTGTCTTGGTGTTCGGTGTAGAATATACCACTTAACTATGATAAGTGTACTGTCGTTAACTTCGGTCCATTCAATGCTCGTCAAATTTATTTCCTCAAAAATAAGCAGATTGCATTTGCAGGGTGTCAGGCTGACCTTGGAGTCATTGTAACACCAGATTTGGTCAGCCCAAGCTGTGTCGGCGGCCAAGAAAGCCAACAGGATAATGTATTTGTTGAAGAGAACCTTTCGAAGATCTACTCCTGCTCTTGCTGGAAAACTTTATACAACATCCATTCGACCACATTTGGAAGACGGAATCCCTGGGCGGTCACCTGTACTTGTCAAAGACTGCAAACTGTTGGAGAAAACCCAACGTGCAGCGTCCAGATGGCCTCCTCAGCTTCGGCACCGGCCCTATGAAGAATGCCTTAAGTGCCTCAGACTTACAACCCTGCAGGAAAGGCGATCGAGATGTGACCTGATTTATTTGCACAAAGTGACCATGGTCTGTGTCCACCTCCATGTGAAACCTTGATGCTTCTTAGTGATGACTCAAGACTGCGGAGATATTCTTTTAAATTGAAGAAGCAACCTTACCGCACCACAAACAGACTCAATTTCTTTTCAAACCGGGCATTTGATATGTGAAACAGTTTGCCTTAAAGTACGGTCGCTTCCTCAAATATCGATATATTCAAGAGAAGATTGGATGCTCATCTCAACAATTGAATTTGCCATGTATTCTACGCGTTCTGGTTATTTGGTTATTTGTGTCTGGTTTCAACTATACCGGGTACAGGGAATATTTTTATAATTTCATTAAAATTGGTACTGTTTCTGAGATTTTTTAAGTTTCACGGATTTTTAGTGAATTTTCTTAAAAAAATTCACTAATGAGGAGATCCCGACTTTTGAATTTTGAAAAAATTTCTTCAAGTGAGCGCTAATTAGGCCCCCCAGAACACATATCCGGGGTCAGTTTCAATTTTTATATGTTTATATATATATATATATATATTTATATATATATATATATATATATATATATATATATATATATATATATATATATATATATATATATATATATATATATATATATATATATATATATATGTATGTATCACACCGATAACTCAAAAAATAATGGGCCGATTTTGATAAAATTTGGTGAATACCTTCCTTTTGCAAATGGCTTGGATAATTTCGTTAGTCAGGAAAATCTGCCCAGGTTTTCCCGGAAAATTTTGGGTTTTCCTTCAAAAAAAATTTATATCTCTGGAATTAACAAAGTAAGGGCAACGAAATTTGGTACGCTGGTTTATGTCATTATAGGTGAGGTGCGTACCAAAATTTAGCTCTGTAGGTCAAAAGACAAAAAAGTTATGGGCATTTAAAGAAAAATAAATTGGGGGTTTCCTCAAAACGTCAAAGTGACAATTTAAAACGTCGAAATTCGCAACATTTAGGCAAAGAACTTGAATCTAATACGGGCTATGGAAAGAAAATGTCTTAAGAAGAATGTTTTACAAACCCTGAAGTCTTAGTTTCAACCGTCATCGTCCTTTATTTTATTAAAATATTTCCAGAAAATTCATTTGAAATAGACCCTTTCTTTGATGCTTGGCAGTAGCCTTAGCTATAGAATTTATCGTTTAATGGTATATAATTTTTGTAGAATTTTCGTAAAAAATCAATAAAGCTCAATATCTCCGTTATTATACAAGATATGAAAAAATATTGTATACATTAATTATACGGTGTCTTGAGCTACACCTTAAAAAATTATTGCTACCATCACAGGGTGGCCCATAAGTCGTTGGTGATACAAATAATATTTTTTTTAGTGGAAAACGCCTTATGTTTTTGCATTTTCCATCGAAATATAATGCATGTTTGTAAGTTAAGAAATTCTGGACGCAGCAAGTGCGTTATAGTATCGAATTTTGATTAAATGCTTCATATTTGAAAAGCTCAATTTGCTATTAACCTATAAGGTTGACCAAGAAACGGATTTTTTCGGTTACATTTTAAGTTTACTTTCGGAAATTTCTGTACGTTTTCAAACAATAAAGTTATTTTGATGAAACAAGGCACATTGTTTTTACTATATAGGTTATACTGGTAACCAAATTTGATGCCTGCTTTCTGAAAAAAAAAACACATATTTGCTATTAAAAACATTTTTATGAAAATTCACTACCATAACGCACTTGCTGCGTCCAGAGTTTTTATTTTGCAGTAGTAATAAAAAAAAAGATGTTTAAAATCGGACCTATTTCTTAGATTTCCAAAGTGAAAAGTAAAAAGGAATATTGATTTATTAGTTACATAAGACAAAGAAGAATGAGCAAAAAACTACCTAATATAATATAATACCTAAGGACTCACGTTAAAGCATAACTGTACGTTTGTATACATATCAGTTTTTTCTTAAAACAAAAATGCCATCAGCATATCGAGTTATCTAATGAAGATTGAGTTTACGTCAACGCCTATGTGATTATTTTTTTATATACGCGGTGACCTGATTTTATTTTTACAGTGATATAGTTCATTTTTAATAATTTTCACTTGCTACATATACAGCCTTTTTATTTACATTTTTCATATTTTGTGTTTGTTTATAAATTGTAAATATATGTGTGTGTCTTGTGTGAATCAACAACCTGTCAAAATTTAAGAGTTTCATTGTACCGACTACCCTACGTTCCCAAAGCTGTGAGCACACTAGTATAAAGTAGTATGTTATGAAGTAAAGTCCGCTCTATACTCTATACCCCATTCCCAGTCTCGTGTCCATTCATCCTGTTATAACAGTTGCGGATGAAAACAGTGTTATGTTATGAAGTAAAGTCCGCTCTATACCCCATTCCCAGTCTCATGCCCATTCATCCTGTTATAACAGTTGCGAATGACAACAGAAGCTGCTTCATCGTAGCAGTGCAACAGAAACAGATACGACAACAGAAACAGATACAACTCACTGCGCAACAGCATCCCCTCCACTGTATCTGTTATTTGTATAAATCCATAACAGGTTGTTACTGCTGCGGCTCGACAACAGTTAAAATATAACAGACTGTTAAATAACAACCCATCACTAAAGCAAAGAATTCAGTGTAAACAGTATGCATCTGAACTAGACGCCGTATTGGAAGCCAAAGGTATTTATAATACAGATTGAAATATTACTCTGCTTTCCACAAATTCAAATAGAAACTACTCAAACAAGTAACACAAGTGTCAATGAGAATTTTACGACGTAAATATCATTTAAATCAAACTTTTATAAGAAAAAGAATTTCGGCCGATAAATAGGGTGATTCAAAATAGTATCAATAGATGTCGCAACGATATCCTCTCTAAAATATCATAATTCAAACATCAGCCGTTTGAACACAGAAACAGAACTACAGTTTTGGAGAAGAGTGTAGAAATATCAGTTTAATTAAAGTCGGTTCGAACTGAAAATAAAAACTTTCAAGTCATTATTCAAATTGAATGGCTAATAAATTAGATGATCCAATAAGAACTAATAATGTTAAATGCTGAATAAAATTGTTTGTATTGTTTGGAAATTTGTTTAACTAGGAAACTTTTGTTAATAGAAATTAAGTTATTAACCTGAACTATATTGTGGTTTCATTTCATTTCATATCAGATTACATAATTTTGATAAAACTTTAAAGAAAATTAGGTAACAGATCTAAAAGGTAAGAATTTTTACTTGACCTTACAAAATCCCTGAAGAATATGAAGAATAGAGCCTACATAAAGCCAAGAATCAAAAGAATAAAACAAATTAAGTAAAAAAAAAAAAGGTAAATTTATTCAATATAATATAAATATAAATTCTTTTAATATTGATTATAATTCTTATAATATAACAAAATGTTTACTTGCATACAGATATACAGCTGTTCTAAAGTATCAGAATTTGAGTTACAAATTAATTTAAATAATATTGAACCCTGTAATTATTAAATAAATAAATTTAAAGGCGCCCAACTATAAAGATACAATCGGAGCTTAAGTAAAACATTACAATGCTACTGTATATAAATAGAGAAAACTAAACATCTACACATATTACACAAAATATACTTAATAATATACAATATACACCTTAAAACTAAGTACACACATATAAACCGTCTCAATACATATGTATATATATATATATATATATATATATATATATATATATATATATATATATATATATATATATATATATATATATATATATATATATATATATATATATATATATATATATATATATATATATATATATATTATATATATATATATATATATATATTGTTAGGGTCTTTGCTTTGAAAATAAGTAATCACCTTATTTTGTTGATTAATAGTATATTAATCAATTTACACTAGTTTTAACCTTAACTACAACAAATATTAACAATAACTTTGATATTCACACAATGGAGTTGTCGTAAGCACGTCTTACATCTATCGTTTCAAGCGTTCTACCCTGCAATCCCGGCCGGGCGATGCTGAATCGTCTCTGCCGGTTAGATGAAGTGAATTCCTGGCCGCACCCTGTCTTAACACAAATCACGTTAATTTTAGAATTGAGATAAGTGTTCTGAACATATATATATATATATATATATATATATATATATATATATATATATATATATATATATATATACATTACACAGGCTGTTTCAAAAAACATGCACCATCGCTCGTGGGGCAATTCCTTATTAAAAAATAAGAAAAAAAGTTCCTGTGCACATGGGCCCGGAAACGCATAGTTTCCAATATACAGGGAGTTGAATTTTAATTATTTTTTTAAATTTTTTATAAATAATTTCAAAACCACTGGATTGATTTTAATGAAACTTGGAACTTGAAAGTGTATTATGAAAGTGCATATTTTCAAGTGAGAATCTACTTACAACTGCGTCAGTGGCGTTCGTACGGGGCAACTGTAAAAATTCATTTGGGGAAAAAATATGTGCGCCACTGTCTTTTTCCAATTTTGATACATCAGTTATGAAGCTTATTACATAAGCCACAAAAGCTACCTCCTGGTATTTTTTCGTTCAGGGTATCCCTTAGGAGATATGATTAATTTTATAAAAAGGGGCAAAGTACCGATTCGTTGGAGTAATGAAAACAGTAATCGTAAAGTGCCATGAAACTATAATTTTTGACAGTTCTCTAAATTCTACAATTTTGAAGTGCTTTGTAGGCGTCAAAAGAGTTTTCGTGCTATTCTTTAAATCTTGATACGGTGCAGTATTTTCGTTTTTAGTTATTTGTTGATACTGAGCTGCTCATTAATATTATTTCCTCCTCTCAAGATGGTTTTCATTAAGTACACTTCAGCGGATTTGACTGATATGTTGTTAATTTATGGACAAACAAATCAACATGCTAGACAAGCTGTGCGAGTTTATCAAGAAACTTATCCGCAAAGAAGAATTCCTGACAAAAATATTTTACCACGTATTGTAAGACATTTGAGAGAAACTGGTTCTTTAAAACCTTTAAAAGCTGACTCTGGACGCAGAAGATACCGCCGAACTGTACGAGTTGAAGAGGCAATATTAAATAGAGTTGAACGTGATCCTAGTACAAGTACGAGAATTATTGCCACCGAACTGGGTAATATTTCGGCATCATCAGTTCACAGAACTCTGAAGGATCAAAGTTTATATCCCTATCATTTTACACGTGTCCAGGAACTTCTACCTAGAGACTTTCAACCAAGGGTAATGTTTTGTCAGTGGTTCTTAAACAAACTTAGGCACGACCAACATTTTTCTAAACGTGTACTATTTACTAATACGCGAAAAGGTATCGTAAATTTTCACAATTTACATACATGGGCCGATGAAAACCCACACTCTCTAAGAGTTGCAAATTCGCAGTATCAATTTTCCATCAATATTTGGGCTGCTATTATTGAAAACCACATAATTGGTCCTGTTGTTCTACCGAATCGTCTTCACCATGAATCGTATTTAAACTTTTTACAAAATGATTTGCCGTTGTTACTACCGCTTTTTATGAGAAATGGTACAATGTGGTTCCAGCATGATGGTTCGCCCGCACATTTTGCAGCAGTTGTAAGAACATATTTAGCCAACACATACGGTCACCGATGGATTGGTCGTGGAGGTCCGGTGTCATGGCCACCTCGATCTCCGGACCTGAATCCTCTCGATTTTTATTTGTGGGGTCATTTAAAAGAAATAGTGTATAAAACACCAGTAAATACACGAGAAGAATTGTTGGGTGGAATAGAATATGCATTTGACAGCATTAGAGAAGATCAAAATATTTGCAGAAGAGTAAGAAGATCTTTGCGCAGAAGGTTAAATAATTGTAACGACGCTAATGGTGGTCACTTTCAACATTTTCTTTAGCTTTGTTATTAAAGTCAATTGAGTAATGTACAAAAAACAAGAGTTTGGAAAAATCATGGTGTCTTTACGATTACTTTTTTCATTTTTTATTTTTATTTTTTATTTATCATTTTTTATCAATGTTTGTAATATTCATTTCAATGTTTATCACCAATAAGTTTTACGTAGGTTAGTTATTTGCACGTTTATTGCTGTAATGTTTACTGTATGTTTTGTTTTTCATATTCTTATGGTTGCAGTAAACATATATTATTATTATTATTATTATTATTATTATTATTATTATTATTATTATTATTATTATTATTATTATTATTATTATTATTATTATTATTATTATTATTATTATTATTATTATTATTATTATTATTATTATTATTATTATTATTATTATTATTATTATTATTATTATTATTATTATTATTATTATTATTATTATTATTATTATTATTATTATTATTATTATTATTATTATTATTATTACGCCGACTAATCGGTACTTTGCCCCTTTTTATAAAATTAATCATATCTCCTAGGGGATACCCTGAACGAAAAAATACCAAGAGGTAGCTTTTGTGGTTTATGTAATAAGCTTCATAACTGATGTATCAAAATTGGAAAAAGACAGTGGCGCACATATTTTTCCCCAAATGAATTTTTACAGTTGCCCCGTACGCACGCCACTGACGCAGTTGTAAGCAGATTCTCACTTGAAAATATGCACTTTCATAATACACTTTCAAGTTCCAAGTTTCATTAAAATCAATCCAGTGGTTTTGAAATTATTTATAAAAAATTTTAAAAAAAAATTAAAACTCAACTCCCTGTATATTGGAAACTATGCGTTTCCGGGCCCATGTGCACAGTAACTTTTTTTCTTATTTTTTAGTAAGGAATTGCCCCACGAGCGATGGTGCATGTTCTTTGAAACAGCCTGTATATATATATATATATATATATATATATATATATATATATATATATATATATATATATATATATATATATATATATATATATATATATATATATATATATATATATATATATATATATATATACATATGCATGTATGTATATATATATATATATATATATATATATGTATGTATGTATGTATCAGAGTGATAACTCAAAAAATACTCAACTGATTTGAACGAAACTTGGCACAAACGTCATTGTATTAAGACCGCGGACGAGTTCGTATATTAGCTATAACGGACTTTTTCCCCCCAAAACTATACACAAATTTTTTTGAAAACGCTATATTTTTGTAAGTATCAGAGTAACTAGAATGAGACTTTACATGTAGCTGGAAATCGTGCAAATAAACCTATGTTGTGAATTTGAAGTAGTTATGTACACAATAGTTAGCGTTTTTTTCCAAATTAAAAAGAAAATCTGAAATACATGCGTTGAAACGACTTAGTGGTTAAAGTCCAAGGCCTGACAGAAAGAGTAGTTAACTGTCACGCGTAGATTGATTCATACAACAGGTATAAACCATTCGGCAATGGTAACGAAAAAAACAGGCGTAAAACGTACTACCCGAACTAACAATCGTAAATCTCGGCAACAAATATCTCAAATGACGACATGAAAATAACCTAATTGTTGTTTAACTGGGGGATTAAATCTTTTTTTTTAAATATACTATATTTGTAGCTTGGTGAACGGCCCCAAATACAGTTTTAGACTAAAAGTGTTTCCCAGTTGTCGAGTGTATTTAATAAGCGTGACATGTCACACGCGTCAACGCCGTTCACTTTTAAGCTTCTGAATCAACCCCTTTTGTGACGTCAGCGTTCAAGTCCCTTCTGTGACGTCAAACTCGGCGGTCGGTTACTCTACCGCACCCAACTCACTGGAACACGCCTGCATTCGAGCTAGTTTTGTGACGTGTCTGCGATAAGAGAATCTTTATATACGCTTGCAACGCATGCCATGCTCTCTTCTGTTTAAAATCGACCAAGAGATGAAATCTTACAGTTAAATTTTAGTCGGAAAACAGCATGCCTAAATGGGTAAGTCTTATACTTAAATACCGACTTATTTCCAGTTGCTCGTATATTTTTTTCCTTGATAATAATAGTAGATTGCTTGTTAATGTATGTATACTGAACTTACTTTCGATGATTGCTTTCTTTATTATAAGTTTTATACTGTTAAACGGTGGCTTGTGGTAGCGTTAGTTCGGTAATTAACTGCTATTCTACTGTTTTAAATGCATTGTAAAGAAGTCATTTAAGATTTTGTTTCATATACGTTAGTTTATTTACAATTATTGACGCAAATAAATTTTGTAAGTAAACTCAACCTGCGACCAGCCGCCTTATCTAAATCATTAGGCAGTGAACCATTACTCATACCCATGGAATTTTATAGCACCCCGTTAAGGAGCCCCCTCAAGAACAACATCGTTCAGGAGCCCCCTCAACAACAACATCGTTAAGGAGCCCCCTCAACAACAACATCGTTAAGGAGCCCACTCAAGAACACCTTACTGACACCCCTAAAGAACATTCCCCTAAATGGCACATCGTTAAGGAGCCCCTTCAACACAATCGCCAGGGAGGAGCCCCCTCAACAACAACATCGTTAGGGAGCCCCTTTAACACCATCGCTAGGGAGGAGCCACCTCAACAACAACATCGTTAAGGAGCCCCCTGAATGGCACACCGTTAAGAAGCCCCCTCAACAATACCACCGTTAAGTAGCAACACATCACTAAATAAAAGAAACCGCTAGGGAGGAGAGCCCTTCAACACCATCGCCAGGGAGGAGCCCCCTCAACCTAAAGCTGGAAGTTAAGTACACTATTTATCTGTGGTTTTCTTTCTTTTTTTTTTTGAGTAGGATATGCTCCACAATCCATTTTTACAGTGTTATATGCCATGTCAAAGTAATCGATTCATATTTTTCTTTTATCCAATTTGCTTGCTTCAATTCGCTGTATTGTATAGATTCAATAACTTTTTAAATAAACTGATTTTATTCATAATACCTGATTTTATTTGTACATCTTGAAACCTACCAACTCCAAGTGCCTAAACCCAAGCCCTGGGATAATTTGTGTCATATTACATTATGTTTTTTATATGTAAATATTTTACGTTATACTGGGTTTTAGTTGTTTTTTTTTCGTTATAAATGTAGCATAATGTAGTAGAAATAGAAACATTTAATGTTTCAATGGCAATTTTATTAATTCTGTAATTAATTGTTACCCATACTTTTAATAATAATATATCTCGGGCATGACGCCCGTGCCAAGTATCATGTAAGCAAAACGTGAGTTAACGTATTGTTGCGTTTTCTCCGGGTTCTGGATAAGTGAGACTTTTAATTTTAACAAAACAACTTTATTTACTCTCTAAATATGGATACAATAAAAGTTCTAGAATGTCTCTCTCACCAAACACTTAATTTAATGTCTAAATATGGATACAATAAAGATCTAGAACGTCTCTCTCACAAAACACTTAGTTTATCTGGCCTTACAATCACTAATCTGCACACAAGTTATTATACTGGCACTACAGTAGTTACTCTTTAATACTTCACACTGGTTACTACTTCTTCAAGTCACTTCAACATTCTCTAACTGAACTGTGTATCTGGCTGGCCTGCTTTCGCGTTTATATACTCGCCGTACCTCGTTTCTGGAGCGTTCCGTTCCAGAAGGTTCCAGGACCTTCTCTTACTAGAAGGTTCTGTGAATACAGATCGGTCCCGTGTGTATACAGGGGGATGTATATACAGGTGATCCAAATGTGGTCATCACTCCTATATTACACAAGAGGTGTTTCTCGTAATATAAGATCTGCGTATACAGGGTGTAAGGGTTCTCTGCGCATACAGGGTGTATATACAGGATGTTCGGAATGTGCAGACCTCAGTTATCCGTTCCCACGTGGTACAAGTTGGTAACTTCGTTATTTTTGGTCCTAGAGGGTTGAGACTTCGCCTGAGGGGGGAACCCCAGGAACCCCCAGGGGGTGGGGAGGCGGTGTTGCCAGATTGTGCAAGAATTCCCAGATGCTGGGGAAGTTCTGGAGATGTGGCAACACCGCACCTACATCTATTGAGATGCTTTGTTACAGTATGCTTGGATAGCTCAGCGGTAACCGGCTTGTCTTCTACTTTATGCGTAGAAGACAAGCCGGTTGCGTGATCGATTCCGCCTCGATGAATGTATGGTTTTTTGTTTTATTTTGACATCTGGAAGCGCAATAGTGTGGAGATTTCATAAGTTTTGTCACCTTAGAATCTGAAATTATAATTGTCAGACATTTTGTTATTGTTGATATTGAAAAAACCGGTTTGATTAGGTTGACTGAAACGAAATCATTCATGCGATAAATAACTGCTACGTTTTCAATTTGCAAACTCTTTTCTGAACACGAATAAAGTTACCTTCTGGAAAGCTTTCGTAACTTTAAAGAAATTTGTAATAAAAGTTTCTTTTAAAGACGCTTACACTATCTATAGATACAGCAAATTCTAATTTTTAGCTTCATAGAAAATTGAATTTTGGGCATTTTTCTGAAAAGGAGTTAGAATACAAGATTTTTTCGATAATAGGGAGATATCAATGGTAACACTTTCGAAAGAATTCTTCAAATGTGCGTCTATTAGGACCGCAAAAATCGATCTTCAAGGTCTGTGTAGGTTTAAAGTATTAATCTTAGTAATATGCCTTATAATAATAAAATTCACTACTATAACGCACTTGCTGCGTCCCGAAATCTTTAAGAATTAATTCCTGGAAAACATTGTGCCGTTTAGGGACTAATTTGTGGCCACTGGAATAAATAATTTAAACGTCTTGAACATTCACATGAATTTTTTCACAATAAATCGCTTAAGAACACTACAGCATAATTGGATCGTGTCTTATTAGCGGGAAGTCAAAGCTAAATTAATGGAAAATTGAAATCCCTAATCGATTATTTTACGATGGCAAAACCATTTATTGATTTAGCAGTAGAGTCGCATTGAGGTTAATAATTCGCTTTCGTGGAAATAACATACATAAGAGTTTCACATAGGAAAGGAATCGAAGGCCCTTCACTGTATTAACAATACGTGACCGTATCCCATATGTCGAGGTTTATGGCACATGCACATAAAAAAATACCGTTGGTAAAATTAAATTGTGGGTTGTCCGCCACTACGAGTATTACAGAGTACCGACAACCATATGGGACAAAAGAGATGAAATGGGTCAAAAAGACAATAAAAATATCTGTTTTATTTATTACAGACTCTTTTGTTCAGTGATAATTTCCATTTCGGTTCTTGACGTTCAACACATCTTTGTATTACCCGTCTTGACATTAATGACGAAAACATCATGCTTTTAAGTTATAAAATTATGGATTTTGTAAGTCCTGAAACTAAATACACGTAAGATAAAGAGCAGTAATAAAATTGTTTAAATGAATCGTTGAATCATATCAGTCTGCACGGTTCCGTTACTGTAAATGAGTCATTGTTTGTCTGCATCCACTAAAAAATCTGGACGCAGCAAGTGCGTTATGGCAGTAAATTTTCCTGAAAATGTTTTTAATAGCAAATTAATATCTTTTTGGAATGAAAGCAGGCGTCAAATTTGATCACCCATATATCCAATACAATGTGTCCCAAACTACATGGGAACGTATTGATATCTCCATTATTATTAGAGATAGGGAGGCGGTTAAATTAGCAATGTTTTGTAGAATTTCATGTTCGTTTCAAATATGACGTGTATTTTGCCCTGCCTCTTTTCGTTTTTAAGTTATTTCGCACAATCCAAAATTTGTCGATTTCTTTTTTTTTTTCAATATCTAAGTAGGCGTTGATCTGACATGTCTAAGACATGCACATTATCAGGACACTTTTTACAGATTAATCTTTTTGTGCTATTCTTAACTTTGCATTGTCATTTGTTTTTGAGCTACAGGTATCAACGTTTGTTTATATTATGGCAGGCATATTGGAATTTTTGCTCATATGATAGCCTGTGGAAAGAGCTTTCCATTGATGTACAACATGCTTGAGAAATCTTGTAACTGCACTAACAATTTTGAGAAAAACCGTTTTGAGGATAGTAGGCTATGAAATCCAATACCAGAAAGCAAATGACAAACAAAGTGTTCAAAAAGCAGTAGGCCATGGAGTCTAATATAATAGACTTCTAGAGGACGACGATGATCTAGCATCAATTTTCAATAATCTGGATCCATCAGAACTTAGAGTATTGAACGTCGACGATCTTAGAGATCTGGGTATTAACACCCAGGAAGACGAACGACATTCTGACTCACAAACACAACACACAATGTACAAATTTTTTGTACATTGTCAAACAATAATGTGATTTTGATGAAACCTGGCACATCCTTTCTACTATATAGGTTATACTAGTAGCCAAATTTGATGCCCGCTTTCTTAAAAAAAGATACATATTTGCTATTAAAAACATTTAAATGAAAATTGACTACCATAACGCAGTTGCTGCGTCCAGACTTTTCTTATTTTTATATTACGTATATAAACACAAGATAAGTCTAATTAAGAGGGGGCGGCTTAATTGGCATTGTGGATACACAAACTTGAAAAGTAGATAAGTTATTTAGAGCGCGTTCATAGTCATAAACTTGATTCCATCTTCATGTCACAATAGTCTCCTGATATAAAAAAAATACTTCTAACTGTATGCACACAAAAATGAGTAAAATACATTTATAAAATCTAATAAAAAACAACAGCTTCGTAACTTAAATGTGATGAAACATCAAAGTATCTCTACCGCAACATAATATTATTATATTGCGACTGTATTCACTCCATGTCGCATGCGCGTGACGTTGCAAAAATAGTTTGCGCATTATCATATCTCCCTAGTAATTTCTTTCATTTCTAAAACCTAAATTATGGTCGAGAAGTCGGGTGCCAAAGGACTCCAGGGGGCAAGATGAGGAAGTGGAAACAACACCATGAGCTTTCGATGAAGCTTTTCCCAAGGCCGTCATACGCGGTGAAGATTTGCACCCTGCACGAGGTGACCCTGCTGATAACTAAACATGACGGATCTAGACGTGGAGGTCGAAAAAAAAACTTCCCCACCTTCACCCAGTTTCTGGGTGACTCTGTTAAGAACTGGGCTGTGTCTGGGGAAGTAAGCAGCTCAGACCACAGATACATCCGGTTTGAAATCGCCAAAGTCGAAAGACAAACGGTATGGTACCGGGACCCTCGCAAGCCTACAGGGCAGACCTAGCAGTGGAACTGCGGGGAGTTAAGAGTACCATAAACAATTCAACAGACCTCGAGATTGCGGCAGCCCAAGTGCGAGAGGCAATCACCTCGATCTATAACGCCAACTGCCCCCTGAAAATGATAGAGTCCACCAGGAACGTCCAGTGGTGGAACGAGGACCTCAAGCAAAGGAGGACCCAGATTCGTAAGCTGTTCAACACGGCCAAAAGTTTGGAAGCATGGGATATATATATACATATATATATATATATATATATATATATATATATATATATATATATATATATATATATATATATATATATATATATATATATATATTTATATTCAACCACCAACAGTCCCCAATGTCGCGCATAAAATGACGGATATCATTTTCAAAACTAGAAAGGTACGAAAGATGCTCCCTTCTCTTAACACCAGGAAAGCCTCTGGCCTTGACGATATCCCAGCAATTGTTCTCAAAAACTGCGCACCAGAACTTGCTCCTGTCCTGACTCGTCTGTTTCAGACATCTTACAATAGACGCAACTGGATAACTGCTCGAGTACAACCCGTCCCCAAGAAAGGATCGAAAGCGCTTCCTAGCAACTACAGGCCTATTTCTCTCCTTTCAGTCATCTCTAAAGTGATGGAAAAGTATATAAACACCGAATTACTAAAATTTCTTGAAAAAACAGAGTCTAATCCACGACAGGCAGTATGTATTCCGTCAGCGAAGATCAACTGCCGACCTCCTTTCCTTTGTCACCCATTCTTGGAACAAATCTATGGAACTACACGGTGAATCCCAGATTGTCGCTCTAGACATATCCAAAGCATTCGACCAGGTCTGGCACGTAGCGCTGCTTAATAAACTACCGGCCTATGGCTTACCACCAAAACTTTGTATGTGGACAGCAAATTTCCTCTCCAACCAGAGCATTTCTGTTGTCGTGGATGCCCATTCATCTAAACTGTATCAAATTAACGCAGGAGTTCCTCAAGGTTCAGCTTTAGCCACTACTTTGTTTCTTCTCCACATATCCCAAAAATCTGTAAACAATGTGCAAAATATTGGGCATATTGTACGAAGAGAACTCTAAAGATTTTGTTGTATACCATGTCGTATCTGTATTAATCGACTGATGGTAACAATTATCTGCTGTGTGACATGTGTGTGATACATTGTTGCTATACCATCTACAGATAATAATAGTAAATTTACGTTTTGGTTGCCGTGCAAAGTGAATATGTATAACTTTCAACTTTTGCTTTTTTAAATTAATAATTAAATTGTTGGTAAAATGCGCTTATCAATAGCTCAAAGAATTAAAGTTCTAATGATGATTGGTTATGGTGACAGGATCCGAATTCAGGCAGAGGTATGTATTCTGTTTAAGACTAAATATCCGAATATGTCTTTCAAACAGTGGCGATTTCTCCTAGTGAGCTAGGTGTGCGCCGCACACCCTAAAATATAATTAAAATGTGCACAGTTAAATATGTTTTATTTCTTTTTCCCTTAGTCTTAATACACTACATATGTTATGACAATCGATTTAATTTACTTATTTGATTTCATAAATAGGCGGTTAATAGTGACTTGGAATGAAGTCGGCACCACGTCTTCATTCAGAAAATATGAGTAGGTCAATAGCAACTGGGAATGAATTCGGGTTAGGCGTGCGTTGTTATTTCCGAACAACTTCACTCGACAGAGCTGTATTGGTATACAATACAGTCCCCCACCCATGTGTTTAAAATAGTAAGGAAATACCATTAGTTTTAACACTGCAGTGAGCGGTAAAAATACCGCTCAAGACAAATGAATGGAACTCCGGTTTAACAAACGTT
Organism: Tillus elongatus; assembly: GCA_964006375.1. Classification (NCBI taxonomy): domain Eukaryota; kingdom Metazoa; phylum Arthropoda; class Insecta; order Coleoptera; family Cleridae; genus Tillus; species Tillus elongatus. The sequence goes on from OZ023262.1 coordinate 70,121,809, forward strand.
GTGATAGCATTATTTACAAAAATTACAACTGCGCTTGCCTGGACCACAATATTCTAGAATCAAAGACTATAATACATTTTAGTAAATTTTCGTAGAAAAAATTCACTAATGGGGAGATCTCGACTTTTGAAAAATTGTTTGCAAATGAGCGCGAACTAGGACCCCTAGAACCCATATCCGGGGTCAGTTTCAATTTTTATATATAAGAATTTAATTTGAGTCAAGTTTTAAAATATAGAAATTTTTGATTAAAATGAAGAAACTGATTTCAAGTACCATCCATATTTCTAGAAATTGTAATGGTACATAATGAGGTGAGATAATTTTGGAGATTAGAAATCAGATGACAGAACTTTAGAACAATTGACATTTAGATTAAAATTTAGTCAAAATTGCATCATTTGCAGCCACAAGTTTAGACTTATTTGTAAGATGCTTTGTACTATTTATATAACAATAAACTATAAACTATATATATATATATATATATATATATATATATATATATATATATATATATATATATATATATACATATATATATATATATATATATATATATATATATATATATATATATATATATATATATATATATATATATATATATACATAGGTATCACACCGATAACTCAAAATATAATCGGCCGATTTTGATAAAATTTGGCATGTACCTTCCTTCTGTAAATGTATTGGATAATCTCCTTAGCCAGGAAAATCGGACGAGGTTTTCCGGGAAAATTTTGAGTTTTTATTCGAAAAAAATTTGTATCTCAAAAAAAATAAAAAAGATAAGATAACCAAATTTGGTAGGTAAGTTTACGATATAAAAATTAAACTATACACCAAAATTTAGATTTCTATGTTGCAAGATAAAAAAGTTATAATAAAATATTTTGTGCCAGATCATTTCTATGAAAATTCACTACCATAACGCACTTGCTGCATCCAGGATTTTTACACATTTTATTATTTAGTACCATATTAACATTGAACTACTTTTAATGTTTACAGTTTTCACCTCGTTCCGGACAGTGCTAACGCTAACACAAATTTGTGTGAAAAGAGCTTGATAATAATTCCATGTTCTTTTCGTGTTTTAAAGTTTTAAGTGACTTTTCAATTTGTTAGTGTTGTAGTGGGAAATTAATTTATTTATCTACGTATCATTCCCATATAGGTCGAATATATATATATATATATATATATATATATATATATATATATATATATATATATATATATATATATATATATGTACATTTAGTGTTAATAATTTTTAAAACCACCACTAACAGCAACTCGTTACCGCACACCCGAACATTTTGGTCAGGAGACGCCACTGCTTTCAAATAATCAACAGTGAGTCGAATAGATAAAAAATTTCGAGAAACGCATAGCGTGGAAGATTTGCCAAAAACAGGTCCCCGGTCTATAAGTGAATAAGTGAAATTAAACGTCTTATCGGCAGTGGAAGAGAATCCACACAGTAGTGTTCAGCAAATTGGCCGAGACAATGGATTATCATTTTAGACGACACATAAAGTATTAAAACTTGAAAATCTTCATCCTCATAAAATACAGTTTTGCAGGAGTTATGACGATCCAGACCGAGGGATGCAGTTTGTGCAACAATCATGGATAAATGTAATGATAACGCTTTTCAAGTACCAAATATTCTATTTTCGGACGAATCTACTTTTACACTACATGGAGAAGTTAACCGTCAAAACTGCAGATATTGTTTGGGCGTGAATTGTTAGGAGTACGATTATTGGTGCCTACCTTTTTGATGGACCATGATATCTACAATATTTACAGCGATATCTCATTCCGACGTTATTGAACTTATTTCGTGCAGAACACAATACTGGCATGGTAAATCATAACTGGTGGTATCAACAAGATCTCAGGCAACACAATTGTGATATTCACATCACTGAGATGTTTTTAAGCAACCAATGCGACATATCCTGATACATGCATGTCATGTTTCTGGGATTGTTTTCTGTTACCTGTGAGTTTGCGCTTACACTGGTACATGCTAGCGATGTTAGCTGTTACTTTTGAGATACATGGCTAACCTTTACATGCCAAGTATGTAACAGCAACATAACAATAATTTACATTTCAGAAGTTAATTTTAATGATATGCTAGCGATATTATAAACTATATCGCTGTTACTTCAGAAAAATAACATGCTAAGCATGTAATTAACACATGATGACCGTTACTTTATAGATTCACAGTTCATATTCACGCCACACCGTTTGTCATCGCTGGAATCGCATTGGCGCTTGGTTATTTTTTAACTTTTATTGTGTGTGACATGTGACCTGTGCATGTGACGCACGACAATGACATACAAGATGTTTAATTACGTTTTGTACTGATGTACCACGTTTAATAACAAACTGTAAACTTATACAAAATTACTTATATTATGGTATGCTTTGGAGTTCATGAGAACTCTATGAAATGATTAGTGATTATGCTATCACAAGCGTGGTGCTTGTGTCGAGTCTGAAGAAGAACTGCTTTGAATGAATCTTGAATTTGCCTACGCTATCTACCTGAGATAGGGTAACAGACGTATTGCCAATTGGAAACAAGAAAAGAAATGACCCTTGTTGTGTTATTCCTAACCATCTTTAAAATTCAATTTGAGAGGTCTAATCCTCCAGACGAGACGCCTTAACACAAGAGTTTCCTGTTTTATTGTGGATCTGGATTATTTCTTGCAATTTAGGTTTTAGGCAGAAGTTTTTTGTGTTTGTACATTAAGCATTATCCTGCAATTAGAATTACGAGGTAAGTACCAACCTATATAAAATATATCTATTACCCAGTAAGTACATTTCCTAGGTTAAGTTTATACCTACTTATTATATGATGAACATCTAATGTTTGGCAAATCAAATCGATTGTTTACAAACAATACAGCATTTGTGTACATGGATTTAACATGGCAGTAGGCAGTAGCAGTGAAACCGCCACAGAAAATTATCTGTTTAAATCGCGAATCTAGACAAAATGTTTACTGCACGTATCTGTTATTATGTCACTGGTTTTGTCGAGAGTTAGCGCCAATTTTTATTAATCCGCATTTCATGATCAGAATTACTTTTGTGTGTGCACACCGTAAGGAACAATTGTTATGATGAGGTGTTTATGTTAACTATTTGAGTTATATAATTTTATTGTCGCCCATTTCTTAATGTAAAATGTCAAAAGGTAATTTCACTGATATCATATAGACAAAAAAGACGCTAAACCTAAAATACAAACACATTAACAGTCATGCTTTATTGTCATACAGAGAAATAATTTTACATTGCAATAAAAATAATATAGGGAAGTTGCAACTTTTCCATATGTCGAGCCGAATTCGACTTCCGCTATTAATCAATTCCACTAACTAAAAATATTGTTGATGATGCATTATTAATATCATCATTTATGTCTTTAATATTATCATCCATACCTCCAGTGGACTCAAAGCTTGACACAGTGTTTTAATAAAACAACAATAAAAATAATACTAATTGTTTTAACAGCTCGTTTCTGAAATTTGAGATGTAATGCTGCAGAATAACCAACTAGAAGAAAAACGGTGTGAAATATCTGGTTAGGAGTGGTTCCATCAAGCAAGACAGCGGAAATAGAGAAATGGCAAAAAGCACATTTCACTAAAGAAATGGAAATTTACAGCTTAACTTTTAATTTATATAGACAATATGGGATCATTGTTGTTTCTATGTTTACAAATTCCAGCAAGTTTATGCATATGTTTTAAATTTATTTTTATTTTCAGATTTGTATTATGAGAATTTTTTATTTTTTATTTAGTGTTTACTGAAAATAATATTGTTTTGTGGTCCATAAAATACGTGATAACATTTTTTTAAGTTTGTATTTACCTACACTTTTGGAATTCATTTTTAGTTTTATATTTATATTATGAGACTTTGTTTTTTCTATAAATTTAGTGTTAGTTGGAAAATGTGTTGTTTCTGCTGCATTAAATATATGTTAAATTTTTTAGAAGCTTTTATTTATGTATATATTTAGAATTCATTTTTGTTTTTATACTATATGAGAATTTTGTTTTTTTTTTCTTCATTTACTGAAAATGTTATAGTTTTGTATGTTGTACAAAATATATATTTACATTTTCTAAAAGTGCCTATGTTTTTATTGTCCCATTCATTTTTTTATAAATATTTTAGACTCTTAACTCAGATGCAGATTGAGTTTACTATTACCAATAATTATTAGTAACTTAGTATATATATATATATATATATATATATATATATATATATATATATATATATATATATATATATATATATATATATATATATATATATATATATATATATATATATATATATATATATATATATATAATTTACATGACAGCCATGAAGTATGAGTTATATACTGGGAATATATCATAGGACATCTCAATTACATTATTTAGTTACATGCTAGAGATGAGTCTAGATACATTATTGAAATATTAGTAATTAGATCTCCTTAACAGCACAGGCGATTTCTCCAGCATGTTAAGTAGTCATGTCCCAGCGATGTATTGTCAATGTTGGCAGTTGCGGACATTTCCCAGCTCTGGTAACTAGCATAGACCTTACAAAGTACATCTCTGCGATGTTCAATGTCGCGCTGTTACATGCAAAATACATTATTGTTATGTAGTTGTGTTGCCTGGGATGCCACCGCGCATTAGGGCGTTAATGTTTGACAGTATTTGGATCAACAATTTCCCAACAGATGGATTGACAGACGTGGTCCAATCGAGTGAAGATTGCCTTACCTAACTCCCTTAGATTTTTTCTGTGGGGTCATTTGAAGAATGTGGTTTTTAAAAGTAAAACCGATACTATCGACGAATTAAAAACAAGAATTATAACTGAACGTATCAATATTTCTCCAGAGATTATAAATAGAGTCCAACTAGAATTTGTTGACCGTTTGGGTTTAGTATTGTCAAGCACAAGAAGGCGGCGATTTTGAACATTGGGTTAGATAAGACTGAACTATGTGATTCTTTATAGGCTTATATGTGTTATGTGTTACTGATAATAAAAATGTTATTACTCACATTATTTTATTCTTAAAAGAAATTGGTGTTGCTGAATAGAGAATTGGATTGTATCACACTACCACCATCCAATTTCAAAGTTTCGAAATGGTAGCTCCCCTTGCAGAAGTATACGATAGGGGTGAGATTTTTATATCAAAAAGTTAGTTTTTGGAAATAAAAATCGAATTGGTTTTTAATTTTCCATAATAATGGCGACTTTCAATTTTATTCAATTTATGCGTTACTTTAGAGACACAGTGTATAGATTTAGTAAATCCTTCGGTAGTTTTGAGTTGTTCACTTAGGGAAATTTATTTCTTATTAAAAGAGATGTAGCTATTTGTCAGCGTTGAGACCTTATTTCAGCAAAGAAAATTTCGCACAATCAGTGTACATTTATAAAATGTCTCGTTATTAATGTGAGTTATTTATATCTCGTTTCATCTGGGGCCTAATAATCAACCATATTTCATTTTCATTGCCCACAAAAGCATTATGGAGCCTATAAATGAACAAGTCCACAAGATACGCCTAAAATGATGATTTATTAGATAGTAATGTGATCATTTACCATGCTTAGGCTTATTCAATATTATAATATATTTGGAAGACTAGAATTTTGCCAATTCTGCTCGAGAAAGAGATATATATGTGAGCTTAATTTTAATGGGAAAGCTTTTGACTCTGGCGTTCAAAGTTTCCGCAAAAGTTTAGGCATGAGTTATTGTTACCGATTAGAGAGAGTTTGGGGGCTGGGGTCAACGACCCGAGCCTGTTCCAAGGGGCGAAATAGCGCATTGCAGAAAGAAATAGGTAGGAAAGGACGCATGGAAAGCTGAAGCTGAATGCTGAAAGGTGTTCGGAATGTGTCCGCTGAACGTATATGTACTGCAAATGAGGGGCATAATTCAATTCATTACTGAAGAAGGATCAGGTGTGTAAGAGTGAAATTAATTAAAGAAGACTGTATATCAAGCCACAGCTGCCATCGCTGACATGCGTCTTGAGCACTTAATGAGAACGTTGTGGATTCGGGGCTACACGAGCGCTTTCTGTTAAGATACGAATGTGTGTTTACATAAAAGGAAGGGAAAAATTTTAATGTTTTTTTATATAATGGCCATCATATGATGTTGATAAATGATGTAGATGTTGTTACATGAAAAGTGTTTGTTTGCCAACGCTATCTAGAACTTTCTTTCAGTATCCGTTTCAGTCGGTTCTTTTTAGCATAAATTGCTGAATTAATGTGTTGTGTGTTTAGTTTCTTTAACGTCGGCCTATTTCCGCAACTATGGCTAATCACCGACGTCAGGGAGCAGTTTCACCTCACTATCCTGAAAATTTTGCCGGAACCCTGCCTTTCTGTAAGGATGGTAGGGATCTTTAACGTGCTCAACATCGCGTTGACACGGAACCGACTGCTTTACGCTCCCTCCGAAGGGCGGAAGGTAAAGACATTCAACTTGGTCAAATACAGTGCCATAACCTTGGTTGATGTTGATGTTACAGTTTGTATTGAAAAAGTGAAAGGATAATCCTGCGATTGAACCCAGTACCCTTCAGTTCAGAGGCACGGGTTCTTACCACTGATCCACCGAGGCTCTTTGCTGAATTAATATTTAGGCTGATTCATACAGAATTTTAATGTCTTTAACTTTTTTAGCGAATTATAAAAAAACTCACTAACCCCAACTTTTAGAAAAATTCTTATGAACGTGAATTTGAGCCGCAATAAAAAAATCGAAAACTTAGGATTAGTGAATATATGGATACAGCCCGATTTACTCAAAAAGGAACGGTCTGATTTGATGAAATTTGGTAGCTTTTTAGTGAATTTTCTTTAAAAAATCACTAATGAGGGGATCCCGACTTTTGAATTTTGAAAACATTTCTTCAAATGAGCACTAATTAGGCCCCCTAGAACACATATCCGGGGTCAGTTTCGATTTTTATATGTATATATATATATATATATATATATATATATATATATATATATATATATATATATATATATATATATATATATGTTTATATATATATAAATATATATATATATATATATATATATATATATATATATATATATATATATATATATGTATATGTATATGTATCACACCGATAACTCAAAAAATAATGGGCCGATTTTGACAAAATTTGGTGAATACCTTCCTTTTGTAAGTGGCTTGGATAAGTTCGTTAGCCGGCCGAGGTTTTCCCGGAAAATTATGTGTTTTCTTTAGAAACAAAAATAATATGTCCAGAAATTACAAAGTAAGGGCAACCAAATTTAGTACATCGTTTTACATCGCTATAGGTAAATTACCTCCCAAAATTTAGCCTTGTAGGTCAAAAAACAAAAAAATTATGGGCATTTAAAGAAAAATAAATTGGGGTTTTCCTCAAAACGTCAAAGTGACAATTTGAATGGTCAAAATTTGCAACATTTAGGCAAATAACTTGAATATAATACGGGCTAATACGTGCTATGGAAAGAAAATGTCTCAAGAATAATGTTTTACAAACCCTGAAGTCTTAGTTTCAACCGTCATTGTCCTTCATTTTACTAAAATGTTTCCAGAAAATTCATTTCAAATAGACCCTTTTTCTGATGTTTGGCAGTAGTCTTAGCTATGGAGTTTAACGCTTAATGGTATATAATTTTTGTCGAATTTTCGTAAAAAATCAATAAAGTTCAATATATCCGTTATTCTACAAGATATGAAAAAAATTGTATACATTAATTATAGGGTGCTCTTAAAAAAATATTTCTACAATTACAGGCTGGCCCATAAGTCGTTGGTGATACAATTTTTCTTTTTTAGTCGAAAAGGCCTTATGTTTTTGCATTTTCCATCGAAATATAATGCATGTTTGTAAGTAAAGAAATTCTGGACGCAGCAAGTGCGTTATGGTAGTGAATTTTGATTAAATGCTTCATATTTGAAAAGCTCAATTTGCTATTAACCTATAAGGTTGACCCAGAAACGGATTTTTTCGGTTACACTTTAAGTTTACTTTCGGAAATTTTTGTACGTTTTCAAACAATAAAGTTATTTTGATGAAACATGGCACATTGTTTTTACTATATATGTTATACTGGTAATCAAATTTGATGCCTGCTTTCTGAAAAAAAAAACACACATATTTGCTATTAAAAACATTTTTATGAAAATTCACTACCATAACCCACTTGCTGCGTCCCGAAATGTTTTCTTTTATTAGTCACTTGCAAAGTTATAGAGCCCAATGAAACCAGTTTTTACCAAGAAAGTTTCAAAGTTTACTTTTTACTACATCAAGTGCGTTATGGTAGTGCATTTTCATTCAAATGATCTGGCACGCAACATTTCTTTTTATTAAATGCCTATAACTTTTTCTCTTGTAACATAGAAATGTAAATTTCCGAATATAATTTACTTTTACAACACTAACCTACGTACCAAACTTGGTTGCCACAGCTTTTTATTTCAGGAGTTAAAAATTTGAGTAAAATTAAGAGGGGTGAAATTATGTCTCAAAATTTCGGGAAGCAGCAAATGCGTTATAATAGTGAATTTTCATATAAATTTTACACTATTAGTACAGCATATTACTAAAAGTAATACTTTAAATTTAAACAGACGTCGAAGATCGGGTTTAGAATTACTAATACAAGCTCATTTGAAGAATTCATCTCTTTCTATTACCATAGAAAATATTCAAATATTGTGTTCTAGCTCCCTTTAGGAAAAAGATTTTGAATGCCTAAAACTGAATTTTCTATGACGCTAGGAAATTCAAATTTGGTGAACCTAGGAACTGTAAAGTCTCTTTAAAACAAACTTGTATTACAAATTGCATTAAAGTTCCAAAATCTTATCAGAAGGAAACTTAATTCATACTCAATTCATTATTTAAATAACTTACCTACTTGAACAATTAATCCACAAATATTAACGCTAATATTCTTATTCTTTGATTTCCATACAATCATTTACTATTTAACCTGAAAACAGAACTGTCCAACCATGATAAATAAACAAAACACCCTAATATTCTTTAGTTTCCAATTTTAAAAGCATAATATAGGTACAAGTTGTTATATCTATTTCAATGACAATCATTTACTACTTAACGTCGAAACGGATCTGTCGAACCATAATAAATAAACAAAACATGTTCTCATTCTTTGGTTTCCAATTTTAAAAGTAATATACAATCATTTACTTAACCTCAAAACAACTGTCAAACCATAATAAATAAACAAAACACACTGTCCCATCTGGTTTTTACTTCAAGTAGCTGACATAAAACTTATTTTCCCCTACAAATCCGCGCATCCGAATATACCCGTAGGCGGTCATTGGGGTGAGATCGCCGCAGTTCGGATATCAACGTTATTGTTGCAATACGATGTATACCTGTGGTATATGTATCAATCCACGTGTGGCAGGTGACTACTCTGTCTTTGTCTGGTATCATACTTTAACCAAGTAAATTGTTTCAATTCCTGATTTTATTATTAATTTGGAAAAAACGCAAAATTTTGTGAAACAAATTACTTAAAATTCACAGAAGAGGTTTATTCAGTTCATTTCTAGCTACATGCAGTCTCATTCCAGTTACTTTAATACTTTCAAAAATATAGTGTATTCAAAAATACTTTTGTATATTTTTTGGGGAAAAATATGTTATAGCTGATTGATGAACTCGTCCGTTATTGTAACGAAATGAAGGCTTGTGCCAAGTCTTGTTATCAGTGGAGTAGTTTTTGAGTTATCGCTCGGATATATATATATATATATATATATATATATATATATATATATATATATATATATATATATATATATATATATATATATATATATGTATATATATAGTGTGTCCCCGGATCGACGCATGAATAGGCGAAACAGACTAATTTTTTGAGTTGAAACTTCATTTTCTGGGAATAAGCCCTGCTTGAATAAAGAATAATTTGCGTCATAATTTTAATTTCCAAAAATCAAGTAGGTATGTCTTGGGAATTTACAAAAAAAAAGGAATTTTTTACACTAGTAAAATGCCTTTTCTCTAGGAGATACAAAAAAGGTTACTAAGAAAAGATAATCGGAAAGAAAGCTCTGGATCAGATAAGTCACCAGTTCCATAACACCGAATTAAGTAGATCCACTCCATAATTCACAATTAAGTTTGGATCAGTTTTAGAGCACAGCTACGACGATAATTACAATATTACAATTAACTTTCTTTCACAACTGTCAAAACCTTATTTTATTCGTCTTTCTTCCATAGCATACTATTTGTTTTCAGATTTTCAAAATATCAAAGTAGGCCTAGTATTTGAAAAGCCAGTATTCCTACTCAGTTTTTTGTTCCCCTCATCTTTTCTTGATAAAAGTTTTTTTACCCTAGAGAAAAGGAACTTTACTACTGTAAAAATTTAGTTATTTGCAAATTTCCAAGACATACTTGATTTGTGGAAATTAAAATTATGATACAAATTATTTTTTATTCAAGCAGAGTTTATTTCCATAAAATAATGTTTCAACACAAAAAATTACAATCTTTTTCACTTCTTCATGCGTCGATCCGGGGACTCTACGTATATATATATATATATATATATATATATATATATATATATATATATATATATATATATATATATATATATATATATATATATATACAGGGTGTTACTTAATGATAGGGATTAATTTCAAGGCCGCGTTCCTGAACCAAATTGAAGTAGAAAAGTTCATATTAACATGTGTCCTGAAGAGTCTAGTTTTCAAGATACAGGGTGTCAAAGTTTAAAAAAAAATTGATTTTTTATTAATATATTGATGATCCTCTTGTCCATTTTGTTAAAATCTGGGAGGGTTATTCATTGTAATAAGACGCTAAGTTGGCACTAACTAAAAGATAATTATAAGTTCCAGTGGCGTCTCGGGGTGCAGTCTCACGAATAATATTGACTAAAAAAATGCACGCTACTGAGTTTTTTTTTTCAGATTAAGCACCTAAAAATACAACTTTTTTGACTCTTAATACCCCTTCGTAAATAAACTTCCTTTTCGAGGAAAAAAATAAAAACGACTTCATTGCATGTGGAAAAATTATTAAAATAAAATCAAGTTAATTGTGATCGTTCAGAATATTTATTTCTAAGCCATTTTTAGTGAATTTTCTTTAAATCACACTGATAACTCAAAAAATAATGGGCCGATTTTGATTAAATTTGGTGAATAAATTCCTTTTGCAAATGACTTGGATAGGTTCGTTAGCCAGGAAAATCTGCCCAGGTTTTCCGGGAAAATGTTGTGTTTTCTTTCGAAAAAAAATTATATCTCCGGAATTAACAAAGTAAGGGCAACCAAATTTGGGTTTATATTCCTATAGATAAGTTACCTACCAAAATTCAGCTCTGTAGGTCAAAAGACAAAAAAGTTATAGGCATTTAAAGAAAAATAAATTGGGGTTTTCCTCAAAACGTCAAAGTTGCGATTTAAGACGTCAAAATCGGCAACATTTAGGCAAATAACTTGAATCTAATACGGACTATGGAAATCAAATGTCTCAAGAAGGATGTTTTACAAACCCTGAAGTCTTAGTTTCAACCGTCATTGTCCTTCATTTTACTAAAATGTTTCCAGAAAATTCATTTCAAATAGACCCTTTCTCTGATGCTTGGTAGTAGTCTTAGCTATAGAGTTTATCGTTTAATGGTATATAATTTTTGTCGAATTTTCGTAAAGAATCAATAAAGCCCAATATATCCGTTATTATACAAGATATGAAGAAAATTTGTATATATTAATTATAGGGTGTCTTGAGCTACATCTTAAAAAAATATTTCTACAATCACAGGGTGGCCCATAAGTCGTTGGTGATACAAATTTACTTTTTTTTTTTAATCAAACACGCCTTATGTTATTGCATTTTTGCATTTTCCATCGAAATATAATGCATGTTTGTAAGAAAAGAAATTCTGGATGCAGCAAGTGCGTTATGGTAGCAAATTTTGATCAAATGCTTCATATTTGAATAGCCCAATTTGCTATTAACCTATAAGGTTGACCAAGAAACGAGTTTTTCCGGAAACACTTTAAGTTTACTTTTGGAAATTTTTGTACATTTTCACACAATAAAGTTATTTCTATGGAACATGGCACATTGTTTTTACTATATAGGTTATACTGGTAACCAAAATTTATGCCTGCTTTCTTAAAAAGAAAACACACATATTTACAATAAAAACATTTTAATGAAAATTCACTACCATAACGCACTTGCTCCGTCCAGAGATTTATATAAAATGTAACAAATGAAAAGTAATAAATATTTACAAAAAATGTTGGAAATGACTAGCTCCCGCTTCTATGCACGCTTATGCTCTCCTTCTCATTGAGCGACGAACTCTTTCGAAAATTCCATTAGTGTTACGTATGGTTTCACATCCGTCAATAATTATATTCCTTAGTTGTTTTTCTGTCTCGATTGGTGTAACATAAACTAATGCTTTGAGGTGCCCCCCACAAATAAAAATCTAGGATGTTTAAATCAGGCGCTCTAGGTGGCCAGAATTGTGGTCACGACTTATCCAACGATTTTGGTAAGCTCCATTCAAATACTTACGATCTAATATGCTAAAGTGGGCAGGAGCACCATCACGCATGAACCAATGATGTTGACGTAAATATAAAGCAACATCTTCAAGAAGCAGAGGCAAATCATTTTGTAGAAAATGACTGTAAGATTGTCCGTTACTGCTGGAGTGCGACTTGTACGAGGTCTTCCGTCAGAGGTATTACGTTTAAAACTGACAGATTCAGTCAGACGACGATGAATATTTGTCTACCTGGAAGGACACGATCAGGATACCTTTCTTTATAGAGCCGCCGGACCTCCGCGGAATTACCATTGACAGGACCATAAAGGAAATGCATCTCCAAATTAGAATAGTTATTTGCCATTTTTTATAAGCCAATTAGCCTTTTGGCCAGAGGGAAAATAATAACAAACTGTCACAGAAAGTCAAAAACATTATGTTCATAATGGTAAAACAACATTTCCTAGCAACGAACACAATTAACTTGATTTTATTTTAACAATTTTTCGACATGAAATGAAGTCGTTTTTATTTTTTTCCTCGAAAAGGAAGTAATATACGAAAAAGATATATATTAAGAGGCAAAAAAGTTGTATTTTTATGTGCTTAATCTAAAAAAAAATTAAAATTTGAAAAAGACTCAGTAGCATACATTTTTTTAGTCAATATTATTCGTGAGAGTGCCCCTCGAGACGTCACTGGAACTTATAAATATCTTATAGTAAGTGCCAACTTAACGTCTTATTACAATGAATAACCCCGCCATATTCCAACAAAAGGTCATTAAGATATTTATAAAAAAACATTTTTTTTTAACTTTGACACCCTGTATCTTGAAAACTAGACTCTTCAGGACACATGTTTATATGAACTTTTCTACTTGAATTTGGTTCAGGAATGCGTCCTTGAAATTACGCCTTATCATTAAGTAACATCTTTATATATATATATATATATATATATATATATATATATATATATATATATATATATATATATATATATATTCAAACAGACCTTGGATATGGGTTCTAGGGGCCCTAATTCGAGCTCATTTCAAAAAAAATTCCGAAAGTCTTACCATCGTTACTTTTCTATTAGTGAGTTTTCTTAATGAAAATTCACTAAAAATACGGCTTATAACTATTGAGATTCCGACGAACTTTGCTCTACTTTTTCATTCTTAAACGCCATAAAGCAACTTTATGTAGGGTTTCCTACTTACTTACGGTCGGTAAATAACGGCGCTATAACAATGAAAATGAAGTGGTGTTTAACTTAACCTCATACAAATGAAAATTAGTGGCCTATGTTTTAGATTTATTTAGTCATTTCGTAGCAGTAATTAATACGGGACATAATTATTAATTGCTTGCGGAGATTAAAGTGATGCCAGATTATGGCCAGGTAGAAATTCCTGCTTTTTTTATAAATTCGTGCAGTAGGTAAAAAGTGCATCTTGATTGTTGACCGTGTCAGCTGTTGTTTGGGGCATCACCATCGGCTGTGTTTAACCACTGATAGCACCAGGCCCTCTCAGCATCAGCGTTTCTCATTCCGCACCTGCTACTCCCAAATCTCTGCACTTTCTGATTTTTACTGCACCTGTTAACTTACAACGATGCAATAAATAAGAGGTTTTCTCCATTATAAGACATCGAAAAATATACAGCGCTTGCATAAAATGAAAATTCCTGATGCAGCAAATACGTTATGGTAGCGAGTTTTTCTGTGAGTTTGACTTACTAAAGTATCAAGTTTAAGATGAAGACCTCGTAAACTTCCAGATGCATAATCTAAGTGGCACCTCATATCTTATTTCAGATTTTAAAAATATTTTATAGGTCACTAGATACAGAGTCCTCTAAAAAGGATTAACTAGTTTATTTTTAAAATAAAAAGTGGGGACGCAGCAATTGCGCTATAGTAGCGTCTTTATGTAAGTTTTGTAATACATAATACACATTACTTTACCTCATGAGCATATTATTGGAGCAGTTTAAACGTATTTATATTAACACTTGAAGGTTAACTCAAAGGCTTATACTTCCAGAAAGATTTTCTTATTATAGAAGTCATGGATACTGAAAATTATATGTGGTAAAAATATGACTTACCCTAGCGATCTGCTCTATTCTGCAAACAAAATAATGGATATCCAGAACTTTTACTGCCGTGCAATTTTATTTTACTCACACAGAGAGAAGAACACCATAAGTTTCCTGGAGCACACCTACCAAACACGGTTTAAAAATGTGATAACGGTAAAACAGAGAGCGAATAAAATGATTGGCCGAAAAAACTTTGTTTATATTAGTTTGGGAGCATACGATGTGTTGCCACTGGATATAAGTGCATTCATATAGATTGTTTAATAAAAAGAGGGTACAGTCCTGGCTACTTGAGAGATGTTATCTACAGATTGGTTAATTTATGTTAAGATTTTGGAGATGTAGTGCATCCAATCCTTTGTGTTTTAAAATCTGATGTACATTTTATGTTATGTGTGTTTGTATGTTACTTGTATTGTATATTGGCTGCTTAACTTGCAGATTTTTTATGGTTTTGACTATTATTTTGCGTCTGCATATATTTCGTGAGCGCATTCGTATGGTGTTTTATAGCTTTATTTTTGTGGTTTTTAAATATTCTTGCTTGTTTTTAGTACAACTGTTAATGGTTTTATAATTTTGGTGTTGTTTCGGGAGTGCTTTTGTGTTGATGGGAGGGAAGGATGAAAGGGAAGAATGAGACTGTTGTTGTCGGATGCAATTGGTTTTTTTTTCTCTCTCTTTGTGTGCGCATTGTATCTGGGGTGTCCTCATTGACAAGCTATTTTGCTTCTATGGAGACATGCTGTGTAGAGGTTGGTGTGAGAGAGAGAAAGGAAGAAGGGAAAAAATGTGTGGTATTTTAGTGATCCAAATTGTTGGGCACATATGCTAGAAATCGGTTCTAATAATATCTGGCTTAGTTTTGTTTTTCTCAGTTGAATTGCTTCACAATTATTTTGGATTGTGTGCACCAGGTATTTTTGGAAAAGAAATTATATTGCTAGTATCACCCACAAGTCTCTGACTTAAGTGACTTTTCATCTTATTGAACAATTAGCTCTAATGGATTTTATAAGTTATTTGTAATAAAAAAAATTGTGTATATTGTTCAATAAACTATTATTATAACTATTATTATACGCGTTTCGGCTATCGATCCATCTTAGGGGTTAATATCTAGAATACAAAAGTGGGTTGTGTTAAAAACTAGATTTAAGGTAGGTACCATGTAAGAGCGACACAAGGTAACAAAGTATCTAACAGCTACAGAAAGAGCAACGTTAGTGTCAAGCATTTAAAGACTTACGTTACATCAAAGTCATACAAAAAAAAGTCTGGACGCAGAAAGTGCATTATGTTAGTGAATTTTCATTAAAATGTTTTTAATAGCAAATATGTTTTTTTTTTGTACGTTAACGTCGGTCTATTTCCGCGACTATGGTCAATAACCGACGCAAGGGGCAGTTTCATCTCACTATCCTGTAAATTTTGTCTCACCCCTGCCTTTCTGTAAGGAGGGTAGGGATATGTAACGTGCCCAACATCGCATGGACACGGGACCGACGGATTTACGTCTCATGTCTTTTTTAAAGAAAAAAGGCATCAAATTGTGTTACCAGTATACTAGTAGTATATAGTAGAAACCATGTAACGTATTTCATCAAAACAACATTATTGTTTGAACGTGTACACAAAGGTTTCGAAAATCAATTTAAAATGCTCCCGAAAAAACTTGTTTCCTGGGCAAAGAATAATGGTTAATAACAAATTCAGCTATTGAAATTAGAAGCATTTAATGAAATTTCGCTACCATTACGCACTTGCTGCTTCCCGATTTTTTGTTTGTTACAAATATGCATTGAATTGCGATGAAAAATGCAAGAATGCATATAAGGTATGTTCGATTTAAAAAAGTCTGGACGCAGCAAGTGCGTTATGAATAGCAAATATGCCTCTTTAATGCAAGCAGCCATCAATTTCGGTATCACCTGCATAATAGAAAAAGTTCTGGTCACAGCAAGTGCGTTATAGTAGTGAATTGTACACTGTTAGTAAGATATATTATTAAAACTAATTCTTTACATTTAAATGAACTTTAGAGATCGGTTTTAGAGCCCCATTATTTGAAAAAAAAAATATATTTTGTATGGAGCAAAAAAATTAAAATTTGGTCTTATATATAACATGTAAGTACTGTAAGTCTCTTTAAAAAAATTGTGTTACAAATTTCATTAAAGTTACAAAAGTTTTTCAGAATAAAATTAATTATTTACAAAGGGGATGTACCTGCCAAATTATAAATATTTCAGTTATTTTTCCTTATTAATTGCTTAGATGGTTTTGTTTGAGTCAACCCATCCAGTTTTGTAAATAATAGAAAACAAAAAAGTTTTTTTAAAAGGAATTTGTAGTTGTCCGCGAAGCTTATTATGTTATTTTTCTTTAATTTAGTACCCACGGTACGTTTACCTAGGTTCAAGATTGAAGATTTTAGCTTAATGGGAAATTTATTGAGCTATCAGATTTGAAATATTTTTACGAAAATTTTCTACCAAAACATACTAGCTACACTCAGACCCTTTTCAACACTTATTTACGGTTGATGTATCCATACTTTTTGAAAATGAGAAAATATTGCTGCTTACTATGTAAGACTGACAAACAAGGCAACCTCAAAATCATTTTTGGCACAATATTTTAAAAAATTAAATGTGATAACAATTTAAACATACATTGAAACTCTTGGTCCGCTGCTTCGTCACGGGGGTTCTCCTTTCCCTTCTGCATGCAACCAATCACTCTCAATGCATAAACAAGAACAATGTAAACAAGAAAAATTCCTTGGGAACAACCCCTAAGAAAGTTACGTGACCTGCGGTCAATATAGAGGTTCTGCGCGCGGTTAATAGGATTTTAAGGAGGTATAGCTGCAAAATAGGATAAAGGCAGCCTATAGAGATCCAAATAAGCTGTTTTTTCGCACTTTACGCTCACATTTCCTTTTTATATTTTTATCCGCCCAGCAGCCCTATTCACCACTGGTCCCGCAACTTTTTGGTTTCTTTTAACAAATTTGTAATTACCTGTGAAGCTTATTGTGTTATTTTTAAAATTTAGTACTCACGCTGTTTCTTATATAGGTTTTACGATGTATCAAAACTGAAGATTCTAGTTTAATGGGAAATTGAGTTATCACTATTTGAAATATTTTTATGAAAATTCGCCACCATAACGCACTTAAACTGCTTTCAACACTTATTTACTATTGCTGTATATATTCTTTTAGTGAATTTTCTTAAAAAAAATTCACTAGTGAGGAGATCTCGACTTTCGAATTTTGAAAAAATTTCTTCAAATGAGCGCTATATAGGACCCCCGGAACCCAAATCCGAGGTCAGTTTCAGACTTTATATGTTTATATATATATATATATATATATATATATATATATATATATATATATATATATATATATATATATATATATATATATATATATATATATATATATATATATATATGTGTCACACCTATAACTTAAAAAATAATGGGCCGATTTTGATAAAATTTGGCACATACCTTCCTTTCGCAAGTCGCTTGGATAAGTTCGTTAGCCAGGAAAATCCGCCGAGGTTTTCCCGGAAAATTTTGTGTTTTCTTTCGAAAAAAATCGAAAAAAATTTATATTTCCAAAATTAACAAAGTAAGGGCTTTATATCATTAAAGGAAAGTCACCTACCAAAATTTAGCTCCGTAGGTTAAATGACAAAAAAGTTACAGGCATTCAAAGAAAAATAAATTTGGGTTCTCCTCAAAACGTCAAAATCGCGATTTTAAACGTCAAAATTGGTGAGTACCTTCCTTTTGCAAGTGGCTTGGATATGTTCGTTATTTAGGAAAATCCGACGTGGTTTTCCCGGAAAATTTTGTGTTTTCTTTCGAAAAAAATTTATATCTCCAAAATTAACAAAGTAAGGGCAACCAAATTTTATACGCGGGTTTATATCATTATAGGGAAGTTACCTACCAAAATCTAGCTCTGTAGGTCAAAAGATAAAAAAGTTATAGGCATTTAAACAAAAATAAATTGGGGTTTTTCACAAAACGTCAAAGTTGCGATTTAAACGTCAAAATTGGCAACATTTAGGAAAAGAACTTGAATCTAATACCGGCTATGGAAATAAAATGTCTCAAGAAGAATGTTTTACAAACCCTGAAGTCTTAG
Organism: Tillus elongatus; assembly: GCA_964006375.1. Taxonomy (NCBI): domain Eukaryota; kingdom Metazoa; phylum Arthropoda; class Insecta; order Coleoptera; family Cleridae; genus Tillus; species Tillus elongatus. The sequence goes on from OZ023262.1 coordinate 70,140,802, forward strand.
CTTCAACCGTCATTGTCCTTCATTTTAATAAAATGTTTCCAGAAAATTTATTTCAAATAGACCCTTGGCACTTGGCAGTTGTCTTAGCTATAGAGTTTATCGTTAAGAGGGGGGTTCAATAAAATGCTTAAAATACACTATATTTGTAGCTTGTTGAACTGTCCCAATTAAAGCCTTAGACTGAAAATATAGTATACAATAGATAGATTGAGGTTTGAGGAAGGCAATAAAGATTTTTGTAAGCAAATATCCCGTTTATAACGAAAATACAACGTTTTTGCCAAACCATGATTTGATAATTTTTTGTCACAGAATTAGCTCAAAATCACTCTTTGCCTAAATAAGGTATCCAAGAATAAGTTTCTTAAATTTCAGGTCTTTTGGATTCCAAATAAAAACGTAATGCAAAGTGAAATGTAAAATATGACATACCTTAATTATTTAGTCAATATGTGTTGTCAAACTAGCGCGTTTCGGCACCATCCGTAGACCAGCTATTTTCTAAAAGATGGCGCACTAAAATTGTGATTCCACGAACGCATTTCATTTTCATTCATAATATGTCAAATTATCTTTAAGGTTACATGCCATTAGTAACATTTGAATGTTATTTAAGACCGAAACAGTCTACACTCGAATATGTTTCAGCGATCGGCGAAATAAATCAATCAATTCTGCAATTTGCTATTTAGCTAGCCACTTACATTTAATTTCCGATACCAAATTCCTGACGGTAAGGTGCTGTATGTATAAATACAATGTAAAGAATTCGTTTATTACGAAGCGTCGGTAGCTCATTGGAAGAGTACTTTGTATGTCAAGCGGACGATGCTGGTTCGAGTCCGGCCCGGTCCGTTTCTCCTTTTAGTGAATTTTTATTGGGAAAAATTAACTAAATTCAAATGGAGAGGTATCTATGGTGAGATTTGACAAACATTTTTTTCAAATGACTGCGAAATAGGACCCATAGGACAAATATCCTGGGTCAGTTTCAATTTTTATATGTTTATATAAATATAATATAAATAAAAATTTTAAGTTTTCTTTCGAAAAAAATGTCTATCTCCGAAAATTACAAAGCTATTTTGATGAAATTTATGTGAATATGTTGTCTTGGTAAAGGCCTTACCACGTGCCAAAATTCAACCTTCTAGGTTTATAGAAAATTGAGTTATTCAAATTTGAAGCATTTAATGAAAATTGATTACCATAACGCACTTGCTGCGTTCAGACTTTTTTTGCTTCCGTGACTTAAGCGGTTTGACCTTTTTATATTTAAAAAATGGTTAATCTTGCTGGTGCGTATGGATGCAGTAATGAATATAATTCATAAAAACTAATTTCTTTCTTTTGTGCAAGTAAAAGATATTTAACGGTAATTATGCAGATGATCGGCATACGTGATTTTTGAAAAATATTTCACTAAACATGCTTAAAAGACTCAATGTGTGCATAAGCAACAAGAGATATGTTGTGGAATCAACCCCTCCAAAAGTTACGAGACCCGGAGTGAATAGGGATGCTCGGCGGAGAAGGAAATATAAAGGAAAAATCAGTAAAAACAACTTAGTTCGACCTCTATAAGCAGCCTTTTCACTTTTTGTATCAACACTTTCTCCTAAACATGTTTTTCCCCTACACCACGTATATTTGCTCCTAGTCCCCCGCAGCTTTTTGGGGGTTGAAGGGACACCATTTTTCATGTTTATGCACTAAACACTCTACGAAGCAGACCTGAACGACCTAACCTGACCTGACCTGATCCGGACCTGACCTGACCCGGATCCTTTTACCTAACCCATACCTAACCCTGGACTGACAAAAAAACGTAGAAGAAAACCGAAAAGCAGAATAACATGCATTTAAAAAAAAATCTTATGATTTAAAATATTTTTGATACCGCTAGCTATTCCTCGAGACACAGTATCAATGGGCTCTATCCTGAATCTATATAAGCGACACAAACAAATTTTGTTAAAAAATAAAAAACTATAGTGAAAAAGCAAAAGTGACTACTTAAAAACTCAAAGACACAGCAAGTGCATTATGGTAGTGAATTTTCATAGAAATGATCTGGCACCAAATATTTTATTATAACTTTTTTTCTTGCAACATAGAAATCTAAATTTTTGTGTATAGTTTACTTTTTAGTGAATTTTCTTTAAAAAAATTCACTAATGGTAATTTTGAAAAAATTTCTTCAAATGAGCGCTAATTAGGCCCCCCAGAACACATATCCAGGGTCGGTTTAAATTTTTATATGTTTATATATATATATATATATATATATATATATATATATATATATATATATATATATATATATATATATATATATATATATATATATATATATTTATATATATATATATATGTATCACACCTATAACTCAAAAAATAATGGGCCGATTTTGATTAAATTTGGTGAATAAATTCCTTTTGCAAATGGCTTGGATAAGTTCGTTAGCCAGGAAAATCGGTCCAGGTTTTCCCGGAAAATTTTGTGTTTTCTTTCGAAAAAAATATATATCTCCGGAAATAACAAAGTAAGGGCAACCAAATTTCATATGCGGATTTATATCATTATAGGCACGTTACCTACCAAAATTTAGCTTCGTAGGTTAAAGGATAAAAAAGTTACAGGCATTCAAAGAAAAATAAATTTGGATTTTCCTCAAAACGTCAAAATTGCGATTTTAAACGTCAAAATTGGTGAGTACATTCTTTTCGCAAGTCGCTTGGATAATTTTGTTAGCCAGGAAAATCTGCCGAGATTTTCCCGGAAAAATTTGTGTTTTCTTTTGAAAAAAAATTATATCTTCAAAATTAACAAAGTAAGGGCAACCGAATTTGGTAAGCTGGTTTATATCTTTATAGGTGTGCCACCTACCAAAATTTAGCTCTGTAGGTCAAAAGACAAGAAAGTTATGGGCATTTAAAGAAAAATAAATTGGGGGTTTCCTCAAAACGTCAAAGTGACAATTGAAAACGTCAAAATTCGCAATATTTAGGCAAATAACTTGAATCTAATACGATCTATGGAAAGAAAATGTCTCAAGAAGAATGTTTTACATACACTGAACTCTTAGTTTCAACCGTCATTGTCCTTCATTTTACTAAAATATTTCCATAAAATTCATTTCTAATAGACCCTTTCTCTGATGCTTGGCAGTAAGTAGCCTTATCTATAGAGTTTATTGTTTAATGGTATATAATTTTGTCGAATTTTCGTAAAAAATCAATAAAGCTCAATATATTCCTTATTATACAAGATATGAAAAAATATTGTGTACATTAATTATACGGTGTTTTGAGCTACATCTTAAAAAATTATTGCGACAATCACAGGGTGGCCCATAAGTCGTTGGTGATACAAATAATTTTTTTTGTCGAAAACGCCTTATGTTTTTGCATTTTCCATCGAAATATAATGCATGTTTGTAAGTTAAGAAATTCTGGAGGCAGCAAGTGCGTTGTGGTTGCGAATTTTGATTAAATGTTTCATATTTGAAAAGCTCAATTTGCTATTAACCTATAAGGTTGACCAAGAAACGGATTTTTTCAGTAACACTTTTGGTTTACTTTTGGAAATTTCTGTACCTTTTCAAACAATCAAGTTATTTTGATGAAACATGGCACATTGTTTTTACTATATATGTTATACTGGTAATCAAATTTGATGCCTGCTTTTTCTATATAGGTTATACTGGTAACCAAAATTGATGTCTGCTTTCTTAAAAAGAAAACACACATATTTGCAATAAAAACATTTTTATGAAAATTCACTACCATAACGCACTTGCTGCGTCCCGAGATTTTGTTATTTGAATATGAAATAAATAAACACAATACAAAACTTTTAAATTTTAATTTTAATAATTTAACCTAAACATATGTTTATAAAATTTAAACTAGGGATGTATGTGCTTTGTAGTACCTACCTAGATATTATAAGTACTTACTGTATTAGTTTGAGGTAGGTATATTTCTTCTTGAATAATTTTGTTTCACTTTGGTGATACCTACCAGTGAATTCTGTATAGAGTTCGCTAGGTAATACATACAATATCTACAGTCTACATGCAGTTTACCTATCACCTTCATATCTGTTTCATTAGATGTTATAATCATAATATACTACTACAGTCGACAGCTAAGGTCATTTGTTAAAGTAAAGTTAAAATTAAAAGTTGAGTAATTATTTACCGACTATATCTATTAGAATATAGGTACCTTGTTGTTTTATATTATAAGATTATAATAAGGTATCAGCAATTAGCATCAGCGTAGTCGATTTCTAGGTTATGGGATGCACAGAGAGTACACGCTTCTCTGTGACAAATAGCTGCGTGTGGTCAGATTAATTTAGGAGAGAGAGAGAGAGAGAGAAAGAGAGAGAGAGAGAGAGAGATGGCTTTCAATTTTAAATACCGTGAACGTGAAGAATGGGAAGCTTAATATTTATACAAAATAAAATGTCGTTCTAGATTACTTTTAAAACAAATTTCACTTTCATTAAATGTTTTATTTATTAGTATACATTCGCATGCTAAAATTTAGCGCTTTTAGAAGTGATGTCAAGGATTATTTTATAATTAATTTCAAATAACTTTATTTTCCTTTGATCAAACGGCTTGAAAATTGGTACACAACCACGTCTATCTGTGCTATTTTAAACTGTAAATTTTCGTTTCAATTACTTAAACAGTTTGAGAGACATTGCCTTTTAAAACACCTTTTTTAATTTTTTGTTAATAAAAATTGGACGTTAAGATCTGATGAACGAACTCATCCAAGCCATTAACAAAATAAGAGTAAATCCCAAATTTGGTCCAAATCAGTGAAGTATTTTTTGAGTTATATATATATATATATATATATATATATATATATATATATATATATATATATATATATATATATATATATAAACCTTTTACCTGACCATGGAAATGGGTGCCAGGGGCCCTAATTCATGCTCCTTTGAAGAAATTTTCCGAAAGTCTCACCATGGATACCTCTCTATTAGTAAAGTTTCTTAATGAACATTCACTAACAATGTACCATATTTGATCAAGATAACTTATTGTTTGTAAATCTACAACAATTTTCCGAAAATAATCTTTAAATGTTTCCGAGAAAACTGGTTTCCTAGTCAACGAGCCTTAGGTTAATAGCAAATTAAATTATTGAAATTGATACATCTAATGAAAATACGCTACCAAAACGCACTTGCTGCGTCTCGATTTTTGTTCTTACAAACATGGATCATATTTCGATGAAAAATGCAAAAATCCAATATATAAGGGATGTTCGAAAAAAAATAATTACGTATGAACAACGACTTATGGGCCACCTCTGATTGTCAAACTATGTTTATAAGATGCAGCACAAGACACCCTATAATAAACGTGCACAATTTTACCTCGTATCTTGCAGAATAACAATTATATTGAGCTTTACCGTGGAAATGTGTCACCCTGTATATACGTAAACAGATAAAAACTGAAACTAAACCCGGATATGGAGTTACGGGGCTTAGTTCGCACTTTTTTGAAGAAATCTTTTTAAAATTCAAAAGTCGTGGTCTTCTCATTACTGAATTTTTTAAAGAAAACTCACTAAAAAGAAAAATTGTATCACCAACGACTTATGGGCCCTCCTGTGATTGCCAAAATAATTTTATAAGATGTCGCTCAAGACACCCTATAATTAACGTATTTATTTATTTTTTCTCGTATTTTGTATAATAACGGATATATTGAGCTTTAGAAATGCGTCACCCTGTATATATGAAATCAGATAAAACTGAAACTAACCCCGGATATAAGTTTCAGGCGGGCTAGTTTGTGTTCATTTGAAGAAATCTTTTCAAAATGTAAAAGTGACGGCCTCCTCAATACCGAATTTTTTCTACAAAAATTCGATAAAAAGTAAAGACCATTAAACGATAAACTCTATAACTTAAACTACTGCCAAAGCATCAGAGAAAGGATCTGTTTGAAATGAATTTCCTGGAAATATTTTAGTAAAACGAAGGATTTGTAAGGGTTTGTAAACATTCTTCTTGCTAGTTTTTCTTTACATAATCCGTATTTGTTACAGGTTCTTTGCCTAAATGTGACCAATTTTGACATTTCAAATCGCGACTTTGACGTTATAAGAGGAAAATCCTTCTTAGTGAATTTTCTTAGAAAAAATTCACTAATGAGGAGATCCCGACTTTTGAATTTTGAAAAAATTTCTTTAAATGAGCGCGATTTGGGACCCCTAGAACCCATATCCGGGGTCAGTTTCAATTATATATATATATATATATATATATATATATATATATATATATATATATATATATATATATATATATATATATATATATATGTATGCATGTATGTATGTATGTATCACACAGATAACTCAAAAAATAATGGACGGATTTTGATAAAATTGAGCATCTACCTTCCTTTTATAAGTGACTTGGATAAGTCCGTTAGTAAGAAAAATCTAACCAGGTTTTCCGGGAAAATGTTGGGTTTTCTTTCGTAAAAAAAATTCTCAAAAAATAAAAAAAGCTATGGCAACCAAATTTGGTACGTAAGTTGACGATATAAAAGGAAACTATATACCAAAATTTATATTTTTATGTTAAAAGAAAAAAAAGTTACAACAAAAATATTTGGTGTCAGATCATAATGAAAATGTACTACCATAACGCACTTGCTACGTCCAGACTTTTTTCGTTTTAGTACACTTCGATACAAGTTTGTTTGAAGAAGGGTTTTTAGTGAATTTTCGTAGAAAAAATTCACTTATGGGAAGATCCCGACTTTTGAATTTTGAAACAAATTTTTCAAATGAGCGCGAACTAGGACTCCTAGAACCCATATCCGGGGTCAGTTTCAATTTATATATATATATATATATATATATATATATATATATATATATATATATATATATATATATATATATATATATATATATATATATATATATATATATATTTGTGTGTGTGTGTGTGTGTGTGTGTGTGTATCACACCGACAACTCAAAAAATAATGGGCCGATTTTAATCAAGCTTTGCATGTATCTTACTTTTGTAAGTGGCTTGGATAAGTTCGTTAGGCAGAAAAACCGGAATAGGTTTTCCGGGAAAATTTTGAGTTTTCTTTCAAAAAAAAAATTTTTTCTGAAAAAATAAAAAAATATATCTTAACCAAATTTGGTGGGTAGGTTTACGATTTAAAGAGTAGGCTCTATTCCAAAATCCAGTGCTATCGGGGCGGCAAGGCCGCGGACGAGCCTTGGGGGAACAAAAAAATATATATACCAAAATCTATATTTCTATGTTACAAGAAAAAAAAGTTATAAAAAAATATTTGGTGTCAGATCATTTCCATGAAAATGTATTACCATAACGCACTTGCTACGTCCAGACTTTTTTCGTTTTAGTACACTACGATACAAGTTTGTTTGAAGAAGGGTTTTTAGTTAATTTTCGTAGAAAAAATTCACTTATGGGGAGATCCCGACTTTTGAATTTTGAAACAAATTTTCCAAATGAGCGCGAACTAGGACCCCTAGAACCCCTATCCGGGGTCTGTTTTAATTTTTATATGTTTATATATATATATATATATATATATATATATATATATATATATATATATATATATATATATATATGTATGTATGTATGTATGTATCACACCGACAACTCAAAAAATAATGGGCCGATTTTAATCAAGCTTGGCATGTACCTTACTTTTGTAAGTGGCTTGGATAAGTTCGTTAGGCAGGAAAATCGAAATATGTTTTCCCTGAAAATTTTGAGTTATCTTTCTAAAAAAAATTTTCTGAAAAAATAAAAAATATATCGTAGTCAAATTTGGTGGGTAGGTTTACGATTTAAAGAGTAGACTATATACCAAAATCAATGTCTATGTTACAAGAAAAAAAGTTATAAAAAAATATTTGGTGTCAGATCATTTCTATGAAAATTCACTACCATAACGCACTTGCTGCGTCCAGTTTATTAATTTTATTTATTGACTAAATATCTAACCAGGAATCGTTAATCAGATGCGTAGAGAATCAAAACAATTGCCATTTGCATAAGCATGTATTATCACGTGACGATGTTTGCATCGAATCAGAATACATTAACAATTTGTGCATACCTTACTAACTTGATTGGTTAATTAATTATTGGATGGATGTATATGTGTCGTCTGTAGGACCGTTCACGAAATGAAATCCATAATGTAGGTGTAGTAAACTATATGTATCCTATCGCCGCTGACTATCGTGGGAATACGTTAATAACGTCGTCCATCAGGGAGTAATTTCCATTATCATACCGCCGTAGTCATACCGAGTACCTAGTAACTACTTTGGACATAAAGCCGACCAACGTCGCAATGTCACTCCATATCCCTATAACAACATCTTATTGCTTTTATACAACATATACAGCTGTCCCTCAATAAAAGTAGCATGCTCTAAAAGTTTATTCTTTCTAAATCCGAAAATTTATAGAGATGTCGCGAAAATAAACCTCCATACTTTAGTTACGGATCCCATATCAGAAAATAATACTAGTTTGCCATATAAACCATGTTTCAAAAATGGCTGGTTATGAACATAAGTAACCCTTAAAGTTTTATTTTCAAAAATGAAATTCATTAATGTCTGCGATACCGTTTCAGAGATTTTGACGAAATTTTGTAAACATTGACACTTTTGGAAAGCCCATACTGCGCGATTAAAAAAATATTTTTAGGCCTACCATTGGCATCCGTATCATCACTTCACAGGATTTTTAAGAACAAAATTGCACGCCAATCTGTCTTGGCAAAGTAAAAACTAGTTTTGAATTTCCTGTGCAACGTTGAAGAGAAAAGCTCTCTTGAGTTTTTGCCTAAGATTCACTGTTGTTGAGTTCAAAATACTGCTGAAAATTGAATCATAACTCCCACATATCTGTGATAATTTATTCTCTTCAGTAAGATATTCTCCTGGAATGAATTTAGGACCCATGACTTGACCACAAAGAAGATATTTGTATTCCTGTACCCATAAACTTTTGAAACGTTATATTACTCGAGTTTTATTGAAAAACTGCAAATTTTCACCAAATCACCCCTTATTTATCCCCTACTCCCTGAAGCGATCTTACCCAAAAGCAATTCGAAGCGTTTTTTTATCGGGTGCAAACTATATACCAAATTTGAAGATGATATCTCAATTCGTTCGAAAGTTATTGCGCCCATTAACAGACAGACGTACATGCCGACAGAATGGCAGACCGACAGACAAAAAAAATTTCGTCTCGGAATCAAGATTTCTATATGTTTAGAAAATTTTTACGCCGTTTTAGCAAAAACAAAATATCGAATTTTTTGTCAACATTATTCCACCGCCACACATTCAACCCCTAATTTAATTTCAGCACAGAATTCCAGATGTTTGATGAAATTAAAAGTTTTCTAATAAATAAACCCTAATACGTTATGTTACTCGAGTTTTAAAGAAGAAATGTCAATTTTTACCAACTCACCCCCATTCGTCCCCTACCCCCTTAAGGATTTTAGCCAAAAGCAATCCAAATTGTTCGTTTGTCGAATGCTTACAGTTTACCAAATTTAAAGACGATATCTCAATTCATTCTAAAGTTATCATGGCTACAAACAGACAGATATACAGACCGACAGACCCACACACTGACAGACCAAATCATGTTTTATATATGTTTTAATACTTTTTACAACTTTGACGTTTTGAGTTCTTTTTCTGGTATTTCTTGAAGTAAAGACAAGTCTGGACGCCGCAATTGCGTTATGTTAGTGGATTTACATAAAAATATTTTTAAAAGCAAATATGTCTTTTTTTTAATGAAAGCGGCATCAAATTTGGTTACGAGCATAAAGACTATTAAACCATAAACTGTATAATTATAACTACTTCCTAACTCCAGAGACAGGGTCTATTTGAAATGAAATTTCTGCAAATATTTTAGTAAAATGAAGGGCTAAGTAAGCTGAGACTTAAAGTTTTGTAAAACACACTTCCTTTCACATTTTCTCTACACAACCCGTATTTGTTTCAGGTTCTTTGCCCAAATGTTGCCAATTTTGACGTTTCAAATCGCGACATTGATGTTTAAAAAAGAACAACTATAAGATTTTAAAAGTATACTTTTTTGGTATTTCTTAACCTCTTTGCGCCAAAAAACCTAATGTTTGCATGTAATATACAATAGGTTTTGTTATCGACACAAAATCTATTGGTTTTCTGCATTTCTATGGTCATCAGAGACACCCAATTTTTTTCTTTAAATGCCTGTAACTTGATTTTGTTTTAAATCTTTTTTTGTGGATCTTTTATTAAGAAAATTCAATAAGAGAGAGGTATCGACGGTGAGACTTTCGGAAAATTTCTTCAAATGAGCGCGAATTAAGGCCCCTGGAACCCATTTCAATGGTCAATTAAAAGGTTATATATATATATATATATATATATATATATATATATATATATATATATATATATATATATATATATATATATATATATATATATATATATATATATATATATATATATATATCCAAGGTAGGTAGGTGGTAGTGGAATTTTCCTTTACGTGACAGTAAAGGATTTTTTTTCACGCCCGATGAGGTACCACCCCTTATATCAAGGGGCCGGTGAAGTCCCAACGGACGTTTCCGGTTCTAGTGTATGAGTCGGTTTCCCTTATAAGCAAAAATGATTATGGCTCCTCCTTGTACAAAAGATTCCGGAGGTAAAATACCCCTCCATTCGGATCTCCGGGAAAGGAATGTACAGGGGGCGCCAGCATCAAGATTTAACATATTCTTCTCGAATATATGTGGCCTAAATTCTAACCTGAACTCCGTCCAGCATTTTCTCCAGGCTAATAGGCCCCAACTCCTCTTCCTCACCCAAACTCAAATCAGTGCCAAAACAGCCACTAATCACCTTAATTTCCCGGGGTATGAACTCCTTATTTCTTTTATATTGCATGGTGGCGTGTGCCCGTACGTCCGTAGCAATCTACCCTGCACCAGACTCCCCAATTTAGAAGCCGGAAGAAAAGACATACTATAGATAAAACTCTCTCTCAGGGCTGCAACTAAATTCATCTGTTGCATTTACCGGTCACCTTCTGACAACAACTTTGTCCAGCTCTTTGACTACCTTTCTAAAAACACCGACCATCTGATATCTGAATATCCTTACTCCGAGGTCACTATTCTTGGTGACTTAAACGTACATAATAAGGAATGGCTAGGATCTTCAAAAACCGATCCACAAGGAAGAGCAGCGGAGGCCTTTGCAGTCAGCAATTCTTTAGCCAATATGGTTCAGCAACCTACTTACTTTCCTCGCATCCCAACACACAGCTCAAATCCTTTGGACCTCCTTCTTACTACAAATCCTGACTGCTATTAGATATCAGTCATCGCCCCCCTGTGTCGCTCAGACCACGGCATGGTCACTGCTTCCTGCTCAATGCAACCCGAGGTCACAAAGTCATCACACCCACGTATCGTTTAGCACTACAACTCCACGAACTGGCACGAAATGCGAAACTACTTTTCTTCATTTCCATGGGCGTCTGCCTGCTTCTCTCATCCTGACCCCTCTGATTTCTCACAAAACGTCACCGAAATTATCCAAGCTGGTATGGAATTATTTATTCCACGTACACAGAAAACCTCTACAGCCACTCAAAAACCCTGGTCCTGTGACAAGGCCAGACTTGAAAAGGCCAATGCCTCTGCAGCTACTCAAAAGCCCTGGTCCTGTGACAAGGCCAGACTTGAAAAGGTCAAAGCTCACAAAAAGCTTCTACACAATCCCAGTCAAAAAAACCGCCAAGCATTTAACGACGCAAGAAACCGCTTTGTCTGCATTCTTTCTGAGGCCAAAAACAGGTTTAATAACCACATCAAAAACAAAGTCCTCTCAAGCTCTAGCGGCAGCAAACCCTTCTGGACTCTTGCTAAATCTATTGGGAATAATTTCTGCAAGAACACGTTCTAACCTCTTGTCTCAGGGGATGAAATTGTTTCTACCGCCCTGGGCAAGGCTGAACTTTTTGCCTCGTTGTTCGCCGGCAATTCTACTCTCAACCTACCTCTAAATGTTCAAACACCAACAAACCCCAATGTCGCGAATAAAATGACGGATATCAAAACTAAAATGGTACGAAAGATGCTCTCTTCTCTTAATACCAGGAAAGCCTCTAGCCTTGACGAGATCCCAGCAATTGTTCTCAAAAAATGCGCACCAGAATTTGCTCGTGTTCTGACTCGTCTGTTTCAGACATCTCACAATAGAGGAATATTCCCTAGTAACTGGAAAACTGCTCGAGTACAACCCGTCCCCAAGAAAGGATTCAAAGCGCTTCCTAGCAACTACAGGTCTATTTCTCTCCTTTCAGTCGTCTCTAAAGTGATGGAAAAGTGTATAAACACCGAATTACTAAAATTTCTTGAAAAACACAGTCTAATCGACGACAGGCAGTATGTATTCCGTCAGCACAGATCAAATGCCGACCCTCTTTCCTTTGTCACCCATTCTTGGAACAAGTCTATGGAACTACACGGTGAATCCCAGATTGCGCTCTAGGCATATCCACGGCCTACCACCAAAACTCTGTATGTGGACAGCAAATTTCCTCTCCAACAGGAGCATATCTGTTGTTGTGGCTGGCCATTCCTCTAAACTGTATCTAATTAATGCAGGAGTTCCTCAAGATTCAGCTTTAGCCCTACTTTGTTTCTTCTTCACATTAATGACCTCCGGTCTAGCACATCCAACCCAGTTCACAGCTACGCGGACGACAACACCCTCCATTCAAATATACAATATTCTAAGCCTGTCTCTTTAGCCCAATTAGATGAGGATCGCAGACTCATGGAGGGTTCTGTCTCCGCGGATCTCCAAAAAAATTAGACTGGGGAAGTAGATATCTTGTACAATTCAACCCCACCAAAACTAAGTCTTGCTTTCTTTCTCACAAGATATACACCAGCCCTAGACCCATCACAATGAATAACCAAGTTATTCAAAGTAATGAGTCCTTTTCTCTTGTTGGCATTTCTGTGGATCGAAATCTTAATTGGCACCAACATGTCACATCAATTGCAGAAGCGGCTGCTAAGAAATTAGGTTTCCTCTTCCGGGTTCGCAAATACTTTTCACCAGCTAATCTCTATACCTTATATACTTCACAAATAAGGCCAAACCTCGAATACTGCTCCCACATCTGGGGTGCCGCTGCCGCTTCTACACTCGCTATCCTGGACTCCATTGAAAAGAGAGCTATACGTCTCATCGGCGACCCTACCCTCACCCAAAGGCTGCCATCCCTTGCCCACCGACGTGCCGTTGGTGACCTCTCTCTCTTTTATAGATATCTGCACGGGCACTGCTCAGAGGAGCTTTCCTCCATAGTTCCCCCACCTGCTGCCCCCAACAGACCTACCAGGGGAACAGAGCGAATGCACCCTTTTACTGTCCAGGTCACCAGACTTAGAACATCTTGTTATGTCCGCTCTTTTGTCCCGAGGACTTCCAACTTGTGGAATTCCTTGCCGGCACATATTTTTCCTTCTCCTCCGAACCTCCAAACCTTCAAGTCCAGAATTAACAAGCTGCCTCTTTCCTCCTTGTCAACACCCACGGTACGATAGTATTTAGGCTGTAAGCCCTCGTGGTGTGTTGTTGAAATTAAAAAAGAAAAAAACACAGTGTTATTTAATCTATTTGAACTGAGCATATTTTTGTGATGTTTGTGACTGACGAACTTACCCAAGCCACTTGCGAAAGGAAGGTACTAACCAATTTTTATCAAAATCGGTCGTTATTTTTTTAATTATCGGTGTGACATATATATATATATATATATATATATATATATATATATATATATATATATATATATATATATATCAAGTCTGAAATCGACCTAGAATTTGTGTTCCACGGGTCCTAAATCGCGCTCATTTGAAGAAATTTTTTCGGAATTCAAAAGCCCTCATTAGTGAATTTTTTTAAGAAAATTCACTAAAAACTAAGAAAAAAATTTAAACTGATCCCCACATGATGTATAGTATGCGATTGTAGATGTAAATATTTTAAAACTATAGTCTTTAGGTATAGGGAGTCTTTTACAAAAGTTGAAGCAGAAGGCATACCCTTCACTTCTGAAACATAAAATGCATGCTGTTCTATTTAAATAAAACTGAGTTACGGTTGTTAAGATTTTTTCAAATTCAACCACTATTTGAGATGATCCTATATTTGTCATCTTGATTTTTTTCAACGAATTAAATATGCGAAAACCTTCCTGGATGCGTCATTTTCATGGGACTTCGATATCTATTGGGAAAAACGCCCTATTGCAATTTCTCATATGTGCCAAAAACGTAAAAAATTGCAAATAATTGAAATAACTCAAAAACTACAAACGATATCAAATTGTTTTGTACCGGGTGGCCAATTAAGCGAGGTAAGCGGCTATATCTCGGAAACCGTTTACCATAGAGCTTTGTGGAAAAAATATCTTTAGTAAATGTGGCCAAGAGAAATCGTTGGAAATTATTTTCAAGTTCGTCAGATGCCCGCTAGGGGCACCAAGAGTAAATGGAAAAAATAGGATATCTCAGTAATATGTCCAAATAGACTATTGAATATACCTGCAAATAAATTTCGTGTATATCACCAACAGTTTCTGTTTAAACTATTTTTCTCTAACTCTTCAGATAAAGTGGTGGGGGTAAGGCAAACATTGATTAGGAAAAAATGCAATATCTCAGGATCGCTTCATTGGAAAATATTGAAATTAGTGTCATTTAAAAGAGTATTTCTTGCCCTATCAACTGCATTGCAAGCCATGTCTTTGTTATTGTTACTGTAATCACTAGATGGCGCTTTTTAAAAATTTAATACATTTTATGATTTTTCTCAAGAAACCTAAATACAATGATATAAATATTAAAATATTACTACATAGATAGAAATAGGACTAAAGACCAAAGCAAGTGGTGAAAATCCCAAGTCTCTATTATTTGTTTAGCCGGAGATATTAATGAAAAACTGATAAAACTGGAATTTAAACAAGACACTTTCAGCATTGACTAATTTAAAGATTGAAAACAGAAATTTATTAATTTGCAAATATAGTTTTATAGTTTTTTGTTAAAAATAAGACTTATTTACTCATTCCTAACGCAATTATAACTTATTCGTTCGGTCCAATAAATATACTCTAAAACTGAAATAGGTAGGCTTTGGAAAAAAGACAAAACTTTAAGGAAACGTCAAATTAGTTACTCTGAGTTCTTTCGTGTATAATTTAAATATAAAAAATGTTGTTTACAAATGATGAAGCCGTTGATATGATTGGTGCTTACTTTGAGTGCTTTCAAAATGCGGCAGTTGCTGAAAGAGTGTATGCAATGCGGTATCCGAATCGCCACCATTACAATAGAGTAGTTTTTCCTCGCTTGGTGCAAAAATTACGTAAAACTGGAAGCTTAAGGGGACCGGTGCTGCGGAGACGCCGTTTTGCCAGAACTGAAGAAAATATTAACAATGTTTTGGCATATATAGAATTCAATCCTCATGTTAGCACAAGAACATTGCATCTTGACTTGGGAATATCACGGACCACCATCCAAACTATTTAGAAAGAGTATAGGTAAGCTTATTATATCGTGAAATTCAAAATAGTTATTGTTATTTATCTCACAGGGATCATAATGACGGTTGTGAAAATGAGCAGACGACAGTCGTATAAATTATGATATGGTAACACATGTTACCATAATGATCATTTATGATCCGAGTAAGATACAAAACTTTATCTGCTGGCATTCATTAAAACTTAAGACCCTTAAAAGATTTGGATTTTATTTGCAATACGATGAAACTGACATTTTTTTACTTAATTTCATTGGTGTGAATGTAGCGTTTGTTTGTCTTTATTATTGAATTAGTTAGCCAAAGATTCGTGTTTTATTTCTCGTTGTAGTAGCAGTAGTACTATAGTGAATCTCATTATCGCGCTATGGGCTGTTCACCCAAGCTAGACAGTTACATCATCAACCACCAAAATCTTCGCATATCAATAACAAGTACGTTTTCTCGAATTGAGTTGTATTTCGGTATATAAGTACTATTTTACTCAAAGTCTATTGACAACATTGAAATTACTGCAACTGTTCAACATTCAACGTAGTAACAGTTAAGCTTTATGAATTGTTGATAACGTAACTGTCTAGCTTAAGTGAACGCCCCTTGTGGTATAATGAACAGCTTTATGTTACTTAAATCCGATAACATAATGCGTCTATTATGTCAGCAGATAAACATATTTTTATTACAATGTCCTTTTGAATATATAATGATACTTATTTTGATTTTTAGACTACACCCTTATCATATTGTTTTGAATCAAGCGCTGAATGAGCAGGATTGTGATCGGAGGCTGGATCATTGCCACTGGCTTTTAGACATGACCAATGAAAATCCTAATTTTTTAACGCAAGTTCTTTGGACGGACGAGGCTACTTTTCATAGCGACGGTAATCTGAATTTGCATAATATGCATTATTGGTCTACTGAGAACTCCCACTGGATGCGAGAAGTTTAAGATCAAGGACGTTGGAGTCTTAATGTATGGTGTGGCGTAATAGGAGGTACAATTATTTGACCCTATTTCTTTGACCAGTCTCTTACTGGTAACCTCTTCTTGGAGTTTCTAAGAAATGATTTACCAGTTTTATTGGAAGATGTGCCCCTTGAAACCAGGCAAAATGTGTTTCTGCAGCTCGATGGTTGTCCAGCATATTTTTCAATTAATGTGAGAGAACATCTCGATGAGACGTATCCAGGCCGATGGATAGGAAGAGGAAGCATATTTCCCTGGCCAGCGAGGTCACCTGACTTAACATGCTTAGACTTTTATTTGTGGGGACGAATAAAGGACCTTGTCTTCCAAACAAAGCCTACGAGCAAGGAATATATGAAGAATAGAGTCCGAAATGCAATTCGTAGTCTGTCAACAGCGGAAGCAGAAGCTGCCGTTTTTATACCCGAAATAGGCTCAAGCAGTGTATATAACGTGACGACAGACACTTTGAGCATTTAAGGAGACACTAGAGTGCTTATCTTTTAGAATTACATACAGAGAGAATGAAATATTTTGTTTTAGGTTTCAGTATCAGTTTTTCATTAATATCTCCGGTTAAACAAAAGATAGAGATTTGGAATTTTCACCACTTGCTTTGGCCTTTAGTCCTCTTTCTATCTATGTAGTAATATTTATAGCAATGTATTTAGGTTTCTTGAGAAAAATCATAAAATGTGTTAAATTTTTAAAAAGCGCCATCTAGTGATTACAATAACAATAACAAAGACATGACTTGCAATGCAGTTGATAGAGAAAGAAATAGTCTTTTAAATGACACTTAGTTCAATATTTTCCAATGAGGCGATCCCGAGATATTGCATTTTTTCTCAATCAATGTTTGCCTTACCCCCACCACTTTATCTGAAGAGTTAGAGAAAAATAGTTAAAACAGAAATTGTTGGTGATACACACGAAATTTATTTGCGGGTATTTTCGATACAGTCTATCTGAAAATATTACTGAGATATGCTATTTTTTCCATTTCCTCATGGTGTTACGCCCCCTAGGGCATCTGAGGAACTTGAAAATAATTTCCAACGATTTTTCTTGGCCACATTTACTAAAGGTATTTTTTCCAAAAGCTCTATGGTGAACGGTTTCCGAGATACAGCCGCTTACCTCGCTTAATTGGCCACCCTGTACAAGTATGTACTATAATTCAATGGAAAATGCACAAATGCAATAATATAAGGGGTGCTCTTATAAAAAAAAAATAGAAAACTTGTATCACCAACAACTTATGGGTCAGCCTGTGATTGTCAAAATAATTTTATTAGACGCAGATGAAGGCACCTTTTAATTAACATATATAATTTTTTTTATCTTTTTTAAGGGCAGATATATTAAGTTTTAACCTAGAAATGCGCGACCTGTATATATTTAACATTAAAAAAAATGAATCAGACCCCGAATATGGGTTCTGGGAGGTGTAGTTCGCGCTCATTTGAAGACAGATTCTAGTGATTTTTTTTTCACAAAAAAGTCACTAAAAAGAAACTGAACTACTATGACGTAACAATTTGAACTGTTGAAAAGAACTACGGAAATAAATAACTACAGAACCTAAGGCTATGGTGATCTGTCAAACACATAGTAGAATTTAGTGACATAGTTAGCTTGCTAGTAACTATTACTGTTTCTGAAATATTGACCAACGTTTGGTTTTTTGGTCACCTGTATTTTGTCAAGAAATGAATTTGCATTTTCATAAGCTTCTCAAAAATGTATAACATTATGGATCTATTTTCATAAACAACGAAAATGGTCCTAATTTTCGTAATTCGCATTCAAAATTTTGCAGCAGGCCATGCCAAAAATGTTGCTGTAGCACAGAAACTAAGAGCGCTATGACAATTTTGTTTGCGGCATCTTTCGTTTCACAAAAAAGTAGGTCAGGTCTGCGAAAACCGCAAGGTTCTATCTAATAACCGAGATACCCAGCAATTGCAAGCAAAATCGGATACCTGTAGATAAAGCTTTAACAATCTTTTATATTGACACATAACATTAAATTTGTTACAATATATTTGATGTAGCAATTTCTAACTGTATACAAAAACACTTTTCTCACAAAAATTTTGGAAAGAAGTAGACTGACTGTATCTTGATGCCATCGTATCTAATTGATTGTGCACTTGGAACGAATATATATATATATATATATATATATATATATATATATATATATATATATATATATATATATATATATATATATATATATATATAGGCTTTAACAATCTTTTATATTGACACAAAACATTAAATTTGTTACAATATATTTGATGTAACAATTTCTAACTGTATACAAAAAAACTTTTCTCACGACAATTTTGGAAAGAAATAGACTGACTGTATCTTGATGCCACCGTATCTAATTGAGTGTGCAGTTGGAAGGAATATACATACATATATATATATATATATATATATATATATATATATATATATATATATATATATATATATATATATATATATATATATATAATTTGTTCTGTGAAACAATTTTTTATAAATCAAGCCATTTCCTTTGTTGTTTAACAAATCAATCATATGTCACCTAGGTGATATGTGGAGTCAATTTTGAATGATTTGTCAGAATGACATTAACTGGTTTACTTACGAATTCCTAAAATGCCTCGTATTCTGCCTTAGGGAATACGAGGATATAATTTTTGTTTATGGGTTTTGTAATGGAAACTCAGTTCACGCAATTAACGAATATCGACGGCGATTTCCGTCAAACATTTTTCACTAGCGCTCAGGAAACTGGTGTCTTTCCGAGCGCAAGGATTTTTAGTAAAATAGAAGGTCTTGACGTACGAACCGCAGAAAGCATTCTCAAATTTATTAGAAAACCTGAGGGAGAGTACAATGAGGATTGCAAATTAGCTCAGAATGTCGTCACAGAAAGCCGTTTACAATACACTCAAGAAAAATAATAATAATAATTATATATATATATATATATATATATATATATATATATATATATATATATATATATATATATATATATATATATATATTTATAAATTTATTTTATTTGTTTATTTATTTATTTGCCTAATAGTTTAATTTTACATCAGGCCATACACAAAAGTCTGGACGCAGCAACTGCGTTATGGAAGTCAATTTTCATTAAAATGTTTTTAATAGCAAATATGTCTCTTTAATACAAGCAGGCATCAATTTGGTCACCAGTATAACCTATATAGTAGGAACGATGTACCATATTCTATCAAAATAACTTGTTTGAAAATGTACAAAAATTTGCCGAAAATAAACTTAAAACGTTTCCGAGAAAACTCGTTTCCTGGCGGACGAACCTTAGGTTAATAGCAAATTGCGTTACTGAAGCGTTTAATGAAAATTCGCCACCAACACGCACTCACTGCGTCTCGATTTTTTTCACAAACATGCCTCATATTTCTATGAAAAATGCAAAAATGCAATAAGGAATGTTAAAAAAAAGTAAGTGGTAAGTATCACCAACGACTTATGGGCCAGCCTGTTATTGTCAAAATAATTTTACAAGGTGGAGCTCAGAACACCTATAGGCAATGTATAAAATTTTTCTCGTATCCTGCATAATAACAATTATATTAAGCTTTATCATAGAAATGCGTCACCCTATATATATATATATATATATATATATATATATATATATATATATATATATATATATATATATATATATATATCTAAACAGAAAGTAAACCCGGATATGGATTGTAGGGGGCCTATTTTGCGCTCATTTGAAGAAATTTTTGTAGAATTGAAAAGCCGCGGTCTTCTCATTAACAAATTTTTCTACGAAAATTAGCTAAAAATTATAGACCGTTACACCATACACTTAACTAAAACTAATGCGAAAGCATCAGATAAAGGGTCTATTTGAAATGAATATTCTGGACATATTTTAGTAAAATGGAGGGCAATGATGGTTGAAGCTGAAACTTAAGGGTTTGCAGAACACTTTTTACACAATCCGTATTTCTTTCAGGTTCTTTGCCTAAATGTTGCCAATTTTGAGGTTTCAAACCGCGACTTTTTACATTTTGAGGAAAACCCCAATCCAATTTTGTTTCTTTACATGCCTCTAACTTTATATATATATATATATATATATATATATATATATATATATATATATATATATATATATATATAATTGAAACTGACCCTGGATATGAGTTCTAGGGGGCCTAGTTCGCGCTCATTGGCAGAAATTTGTTCTAAATTCAAAAGTCGGGATCTCCTCATTAGTGATCTTTTTTTTTAAGAAAATTAACAAAAACGAGCACGTGTGAAGCCACCGGAAAAGTCTACGACTGTATTAATGGAACGGTTTTACTAAGTTAGGGCAAGAACAAATAACCAGGTATGCTATTCAAATTGAATTAAGTCTTAAAACTTTCATCTCCTCTTTATCAAATTATTTTTTATACAAAAACTTGCTAAAAAATTCATCGGACAATTTGATTAGCTAACTGTAAAGTGAAATGAGACTAACAAAAATTGATAAAAAGTAAAGTCACTAAGTAGGATTATAACTCGTCATGTAGGAGTCGATGATACGATGTACAGATACCTAGCCCACTGAGCTACGCTCGACATATATATATATATATATATATATATATATATATATATATATATATATATATATATATATATATATATATATATATATATATATATATACTAGCAGGTATATCCCATAATACATCTTAATTGTTCAAGGTTTTACAATTTACACAAAACTATTTTGATTGACAATGAATTTATTGCTCATATTTTAACGAGATCGATGAAAATAACGACTTAGACACATATATTGGAGCTTGTTAGTCATTTCTTGTAGTATTTTTCACTCACATTTTGATCAATCAATTTTGGCATTTTAACTTTCTTGAATCAGATTAAATTAATTAAAAATTAATTGAACTTTTTCACCTTTTAAGATATATATCTGAATTTTGGTACATATGAGACCTTTTATGACAGAAACCGGCGCACCAAATTTGGTTGCCCTCATTTTGTTACTTCCGGAGATATAAATATTTTTCGAAAGAAAACATAAAATTTTTCGGGAAAACCTAGGCCGATTTGCCTGACTGACGAACTTATCCAATCCACTTGCAAAAGGAAAGTATGTGCCAAATTTGATTAAAATCGGACCATTATATTTCTAAAAATTTAAACTGACCCTGGATATGGGTTCTAGGAGGCCTAGTTCGCGGTCATTTGAAAAAAAAAATTCAAATTCAGAAGCCTGGATCTCCTCATTAGTGATTTTTTTTTCAAGAAAATTTACTAAAAGCCTAAGCTTATGCTTGTACCAAAACACAATTTTGATAAACTCTGATCTCCAAACGTCCAGCTGACAAATTACATCACGAAAAGTCACTCAAAGTTTTGATCCCAATTGTAGTTCCCCATAGTTGTGTTTATCACGTTTGGTTTACCCTAAATGTAAACAAAATAATGTCACACCTTTGAGTGTCTAATAATCTATTTACTTTATATATCCAGGCACTTTCTATATTATAAATTCATTTAACAAAATAGTACTATAGAAAGTGTCTCGTATTTTAAACTAAATATAAAAAGAATTATATGAAGATCACTCCTGATGCGGTTTGAGTGGTGCTAAAGTCAATAAAACAAATTTATTGCAGTAGTCTAACATTGATATTGGGAGCACCTGTATGTGTCGAGATTGCTTCCCTATTCTGTTCCTGTCCCTAGGTCTAGCCGAACATTAGGGTGAACTCTAGTTCATGTTGAATCACTCTGCCTGCCTAGTTGCCTGCCTCGGGTTGTTGCCCCTTTTTATGTGCGTTTACCCCATTTAATAATCTGATAGAGAAGTATTGATCAAGGTGCTTGTATATGTTTATATAGTTCAGCTGAAGTAGAGATCCTTTTTTCTGGTTACAAAATTAAGTGTCTATTTAAGTAATAATTTCAATCGTCGTTACATATATTATAGAAAATATCTAGTATGACAGCAAAGGTTCATAAAAATTTAATGTCTTTATAAAAATAAAGTTATGGTGTTAATAAAACTCAGATGAGTCCTGATGACAGAAAGTTGAATATTGAGAAGACATTATCATCAGTGTGATGATGATGATGCGATTTCATGCTCCAGCCATTATATTTCCCATTTTTAGCGAATTTCTGTAGAAAAAAGTCTAAACGCAGCAAGTGCGTTATGGTAGTGCATTTTCATTAAAAGGTTTTTAATAGCAAATATGTCTTTTTTGATGAAAGGAGGTATGAAATTTGATACAACCCATAGAACAGAAGCAACGCACCAATATTTCATCAAAATAACTTTATTGGTTGAAAAAGTCCCAAATTTTCCTAAAATAAACTTAAAATGTTCCAGAAAAAACTGGTCCGATTTTCCTGGGCAACGAAGCGCTTCAAGCTATTTACACACCTGCTAAGATATAATTATCCACAGGAAGCTTTTTGACGAAACACAAAAAAATTACATGAAAATTTGCATACAATTTTTTCACAAAAATCCAAAAACATTTTGTTTACAATAACTCATTAAATATCTATGATCAATAACCAAAATTTCACGAAAATCTTACAACCAATGATTTATACAAAAACACAAACAAATTTCTGTGAAATCGACTCTTTTTTTCAACAAAATTTGCTAAAACCATACATAAAATTCAAATACTCATTTTGATGTCACAGGCTGTCAAAAATACGAACATTCTTAAAGTCGACTACTTTAAAGTTTCATTTGACATTTGTAAATACAATTTATCAACTACTTACGTATTATGAAAAGTAGATAATCCTATTAAATTAATTATTCCTTACCGTTGTGTACCAAAGTTGATTTAAATATCTTAATATTTTCTTAAAAAATTCGCGATTGTAATTGTACCTAAATATTTCCAAAACTAGAGTCTATAGGTATAGTGACTGTTCTACAGAACTTAAAACAAAGGGCACGCCATTCACCTCTAAAGCAAAAATACAGGTTATTTCATTTGAAAAAACTGAGTTACGATAGTTTCTTTTTTTTTTCAAATTCAGTCATATTTTGAGAACGCCATGTATAAGGCATCCCGAATTTTTGACGTATAATATAAACAAGAACCTCTCTGAATCTATCTCTTTCATAGGACTCTGCTATCTGTTGGTAAAAACGCTGTAACATTTTGTTTTTTTCTTACAAACATGCATTGAAATTCGAAGCAAAATGAAAAAATACAATAATATAGAAGGGTCTTTAAATATTTTGTAAAATGCAGCTCAAGACACCCTATAAAAAGCGTGTCCATTTTTTTGTATCTTGTATAATAACTGATATATTGAGCTTTATCGTAGAAAATCGTCACCCTGTATATATATATATATATATATATATATATATATATATATATATACAGGGTCGCTGATAAGTCTGGAAACAGTCGATTATCCGGGAAAATATACAAGGTGTCGAAAAAAGTTTTATACAAAAGTTTTTTGGTTCTTCAATGTCTACTAGGCGGTGATAATTTCATTTATACAGGGTTGGTCATACAGGCGTGGCACACCAATATTAATTTTTTTTTAATGGAAAACCCTATATATTATTCGATATTTCAATCCTTCTCTTAATTTTGAGCAACATTTATCAGAATCATGATGTACATAAACTCAATCGTTTCCGGGTAAAAAAATAAATAAAAATAAACGCTATTGTTTTTAAAATCTATTGGATGAAGAACAAAAATAAATGAAAAGTAGAATATCTCTTGAAAACAATCTGTGAGTGTGAAAAGAACCGGTTGCGATGTTTTTAACATTGTTTGAAATCCTATTTTATAAGATGTTCAAAGTGTTCTCCATTGACCTCCTGACAATAATGAATTCGCTTAACAAAACATTGCACTGCATTTACAAGAGCGTTTTGAGGAATGTTATTAATTTCATGCACAATCCTTGCTTGCAACTCTTCAATATTCTGCGGTCTATTTTGGTAAATTAAATTTTTTACATGACCCCACAAAAAAAAGTCAAGCGGCGTCATGTCGGGAGACCTAGCTGGCCATTCAATAGTTCCCCTGCGCCCTATCCATCTGCCAGGAAAGGTTTGATTCAGATATTCCCGTACCTCAATTCCAAAATGAGGGGGTGCCCCATCCTGCTGAAACCATATTTCTTCCGCTGGTAGATTTGGGTCGTTATTGTTCGGAAATAATCGACTAACGTCTGGAACAATTGATTCTTGCAAAAGTGTCAAATATCGAGCAGAGTTCAAATTACCGTGTATAAAATAAGGTCCTATGATATGTCCACCAATAATAGCACACCAAACATTTACTTTTTGCGGTCTTTGGGTGTGAATTTGTTCCATCCAATGTGGGTTTTCGTCTGACCAGTACCTACAGTTGTGTCGGTTGACTTGTCCATTCAAACAAAATGTAGATTCGTCGGAAAACAAAATGTGGTTGGCAAAGTTAAAATTTTGGCGTAACTTCTCCATAATAAGTTCACCGAACTCGATTCTGCGATCAAAATCGTCTTCACTCAGTTCTTGCAATAAATGAATTTTATATGGACGGAACTTTTCCCGCTTCGTAATCTTTTGAATTGAATATCGACTCATATTGTGATTTAAAGCCAATTGCTGTGCCGAAGTTTTCGGATTTTCCACCACATCCAATATTACATTCAAAGAATTTTCTTCATTTGTAACGGTTACTGGCCTTCCAGTTCTAGGTTTATCCTTGATACCGCCAGTTTCGTGAAAACGATGCAAAGTTTTCGAAACTGTGGATTTGGAGATCGATTCCCGCTCAGGATGCAACTCATTGAACATAATCACCACTTGAGCAAAACTTCGTGTTCTATCACCGTACCCTATCATCATTAAAATTTCGATACGTTCGGTTTCACTTAAACTTGCCATTTTGCACAAAAACTGTTGACACTAAATTACTAATGTTTCAAAACTGTTGACACTGAATGAATGTTTGACATTCGTTGTCCTGGAAACATTTTAAAACAAAAGAATAATACTGCGTTTCTTATGGGCATCTTATCTTATCTTGGGATTCCAAACAATGTTAAAAACATCGCAACCGGTTCTTTTCACACTCACAGATTGTTTTCAAGAGATATTCTACTTTTCATTTATTTTTGTTCTTCATCCAATAGATTTTAAAAACAGTAGCGTTTATTTTTATTTATTTTTTTACCCGGAAACGATTGAGTTTAGGTACATTATGCTTCTAATAAATGTTGCTCAAAATTAAGAGAAGGATTGAAATATCGAATAATATATAGGGTGTTCCATTAAAAAAAAATTAATATTGGTGTGCCACGCCTGTATGACCAACCCTGTATAAATAAAATTATCACCGCCTAGTAGACATTGAAGAACCCAAAAACTTTTGTATAAAACTTTTTTCGACACCTTGTATATTTTCCCGGATAATCGACCGTTTCCAGACTTATCAGCGACCCTGTATATATATATATATATATATATATATATATATATATATATATATATATATATATATATATACAGATATATATATATATATATATATATATATATATATATATATATATATATATATATATATATATATATATATATATATATATATATAACTAAAACTAATCCCGGATATGAGTTCTAGGAGACCTAGTTCGTGCTCAACCGATGAAATTATTTCAGAAGTCGCGGTCTCCTCACGACCGCTTTTTTTCTACAAAAATTCACTACAAATTATAGGCTATTAAACCATAAACTCTATAACTAAAACTACTGCATCAGAAAAAAGGTCTATTGGAAATTAATTTTCTGGAAATATATAATCAAATTGAAGGACAATGACGGTTGAAACCGAAACATAAGGGTTTGTAAAACACTCTCTTTGCGACATTTTTCCTACATAACCCGTATTTGTTTCGGGTTCTTTGCATAAGTTTTTTCCCTTCAAATGCCTATAACTTTTTGTCTTTGAACTTACAGAACTAAATTTTGCCACATAGTTTACTTTCAAGATATAAACTCACGTATCAAATTTGTTTGCCGTAATTTTGCTAATTCCTGTGATACAAAAATATTCCGGGAAAAACTGAGCCGATATTTCTGGCTAACGAACTTGTCCAATCCACTTGCAAAAAGAAGCAACCTACCAAATTTGATCAAAATCAGCCCATTATTATTTTTAGTTATCGGTATGATACACACACACAAATATATATATATATATATATATATATATATATATATATATATATATATATATATATATATATATATATATATATATATATATATATATATATATATATATATATATATATATATATATATATACCCCTATTCACTCCTGGTCCTGTAACTTTAGGGGCCGTTTGCAAGAAATTTTTCTTGTAGTATGTGCATCCAGAAAGGGTTCTAAGCATGTTTCTGAATTTTTTTTCTAAAAGTCGCCCGTGCGCTAAACTACAAATTTACCGAAAATTTTTTTTTTCCAGAAGGAATGTATTTGCTAAATTACAAAAGTAGCAGGTATTTTTCCTTAATAATCGCTTGGATGATCCATTTTAGTCAACTCAATCGAACCCAGTTTCTGCAAACCAAATTTAAAAAAAGTTTTTTAAAAGAAATTTGTAGTTATTTTTCAAATCTAGTACCCACGCTGCCTTTATATGGGTCTTACTATGTATCAAAACTGAAGATTCTACTTTAATGGGAAATTGAGTTATCACTATTTGAAATATTTTTACAAAAATTTCCTACCATAACGCACTTGCTGCACCTAAACTCTTTTCAACACTTATTTACTATGACTGTACCCATACTTTTTGAAAATGAAAGAAATATAAGCAGTACACAATTTTGAAATTATAATTTACACTGTACATCTGATTATATATGTAAGCTACACTGCTTTATGATATTATGTAGTTTTATTTACTTCAAATGTTCCATAAAGAGAAAAAGCTAAGAGTAAAGAAACCATAAGTACCTAGGTACCCTAGGTATTATACCTATATTAGTTTGAGGTAGGTATATTTCTTCTTGAAGTAATTTTGTTTCACTACTTACACGCTTGATTAAGAACCTAAATCCGATGTACACAACCACTTTCTTATTTGTTTGATTAGATGTTAGAACCATAATATACTACAGTCACAGTCGACGCCCGAAGACATTTGTTAAAGTGATGTTAAAATTAGAAGCTGGGTTATTATTTAGCTACTATTTCTATTAATCTTTGAATATAGGTAGTGGATATTCTGAGATTCTACGAATTAGCGGAGTCGAATTCGAGGTTATGCGCAATACGTACACGTTCCTCTCATGGCTCCTGTCAGCTAACAAATCACAAATAGTGGTGTTGTCAGATTAAACTCGAGAGATGGAGATGACTTTTAAATACCGTGAAAATAGGAAGCTTAATATTTATATGTATAATATAAATATAATATAATAATCTGATATCTACAGATTTAGATGAGAGTTGTCGTAAATGGCAACCCCGCTGATAGTTTATTGTCACATTTTCGTAGCCTGTCCGTTTAAACCTTAATTCGGAGATTTTGTTTGCAATGGTAGCGGATTTATCTGTCTGATCTTCTTGTCTAACATCATAGGCATGCATTTAGAGATAATTTCAGGTCATATAGTAGATTATTAATTTTTATTTAGTTGTAACTCAACATCTACTAAACCAATTGAGTTCAAATTTGGTAGGTAGGACCCAGGGGCGTGCGGTGACATTTTAAATAAGGGAAGCAATTTTCAGAAACTTACCTATTTGTAGTGTAACTCAATTATTCTGTCGTTTTTGGCAAATGCGTTAATAATGTCATAAAACTGTGGATTCTGGGACATTTCCTCGACGAAGTTATTTTCAATCGACAAAATTGAAATTTGGGAACGTCTTTCCTGTCTTGTTGAATTCCTAACAAAACTTTTGATACGTTTCAATGTAGAACAATTTCGTTCTACAGACGCACTAGTAGCAGGAATTGTTAATACTAATTCACATAATTTGAACACCTCAGAATATGCATTTTCCAATTTTGATTCTTTTAAGAAAGTTAAAGGTTCACTCGCGTTAGTTTTTGTGTCAATAACATCGGTTTCATAAATGACTGTAAGTTCTGATCGTAATAAGGCTTTGTCAAAATAATGTCCATGGTGGTGAAATAATGATTTGAATGAATCTTCTGGGAAAGGTATCCCTACCAATCCTCCAAAATTACACAATTCAAGAAATTTCAGGTCACTGAGATTATCAAATCTGCAGTTAATTTGCTGCTGAATTTGATCTATGATTTTGTAGAAAAGGCGGCGATAAGAAGTTTGAAGGTCTTCCACATTATCAGTGCGCAGACGTTTTCTTCGTGGCTCACTTTTCCTAATTCCATTGTTTTTTATAGAACTTATCAAATTCATTCCTTTTTTGAATTATAATCGATTTAAATTCACTAATTTTCTT
This sequence comes from Tillus elongatus, assembly GCA_964006375.1. Lineage (NCBI taxonomy): Eukaryota > Metazoa > Arthropoda > Insecta > Coleoptera > Cleridae > Tillus > Tillus elongatus. The sequence continues at coordinate 70,170,031 of OZ023262.1, forward strand.
CAGGCAAAAACCAATGTCATTTATTTTACATTGCAATATGTTAAATACATTATCTGAAAACGGAAATATTTCCGAAAATATATTAAGTAAAAAATTAAACTTAAAGTCTCTTTTCAAACCATCCAAAAATCCTCTAGAACGATTTATTGTTTCTGCATCCCAATTTTTGCTATTTTATATTATGTTTTCAAAAAGTTCAATTAACGATTCACGGTGTTCAAATATAGTTAACACAAGTCTGCCGTTGTAGTTCCATCGGGTTGCAGCTACTTTGGGTGAACGTTTTTTAAAAATTGAGTCTAAGGCTTGTGTGCGCTTCATGGATTTGGAAAAAAAGCAGCCATTCCACTTAGGGTAGCAAAAAACACCTTACATTCTTTAATATGATTTATGGGATAACATTAAATTTAATTTATGAGCACAACAGTGTACAAATAGAGCACTGGAAAACGTTTCTCGCACTTTAGCTTGAAGACCTCGTAAATGTTCGGCTATAACAGCAGCTCGATCAGCTTTGGGCAATTAATTTATTATCAGTCTCCTCAATATCTTTCATAATATTAAGCACAATTTTATATAGAGCGTTTGCGGTACGATCTTCTATCACATTTTTAAAGCCTAAAAATCTTCCTTGCTCCCATCCATTTTTACATAGCGTATTACTACAGATAGTTGACTTAAATTAGTTACGTCGGTTGTTTCATCTAGAACAATAGCAATGAAACGAGTTTGTTTAATTTCAGATTTAATTCTGTTCAAAATAATAGTGGCAGCAGCCGCAATTAAGTCATTCTGAATGCGATTTGATGTCTCGCGAAAAATGTTAGACTGTTCCAAGTGATTTTTTTAACAAATGTCGTATTTGGCTATTAAAGAAACTAGGTCTTGAAAGTTTCCTCTATTTGCAGATGTAGTTGTTTCGTCATGACCCCTGAACCCCAATTCATGCTGACCAAGGAAACACACAACATCAATAAGTATTTTTAATATGTTTCTGTTTTTATCAACCAGTTCATTGTGTTGGCGATCACTAATTTCTATCTGCTTGTCAACGGCGTGTTCAATTCACGCTTGTTTCAGAGACACTTAATTTTAAAATGGTCTGTAAATGCGCTTTAGACATAACATGTCTTTTTACTACTTTATGTAGATTATTCAAGTCGGAAAACCCACTTTTATTCCACACCCCCTTTTCAGTCACAAATAGACTACCAGGCCAACAAAACAGTTTATTCCTGTTAACCATTCATATTGTTTATGAGTTTTTTCCGCGTTGCAATGTCGAATAGATGTTTTAATTCTTGTATTTAAGTTTTTTAGAGTAGGTTTCGGCCTACCTTTATTAATATAAGCAAGTTTTTCAGCAAACGATAAAGCTGAAAATCCTTTGGTTATCAAAAAACACACGACACAATCACAGTTATTATTACCACTTGTTCGTAAAGTTTGTAAATTCCCACCCCCACCGACGCCGCTGTTAAAAGCTGATGTAGTTGCCGCCATATTAATAATCATAAAATGCCAATGTATTTAACTTAGTCAACTGTTTATTTCTACGAAATAATCAGAGACATTCACGTTGTACGTGCATCGGGTCTTCCAACACATTTTACATGTTGAAATACACGTACATTGCGTCGAGCATCGAGCAAGGGTTTCTCATTATGTGGCCTGCCGGCTACGTGTATTTAACTGAAGTCATTGCATCCACTCTCGTAGTATCAGGTTCATGCTGTTGGTTGGTGGTCGGTTTACTGGGATGACGTCATTGCCAAGAGCGCGGAGCACATATACAAGTACAGTATGATGCATAATAAATAATTATGTGTGAGCTTGCGAATTAAAAATTGTAATAGATAAATTAGTTTTAGAATTTGAAATTTAATATTTAAAATACAAAATGGATTTTAAATAATGCAGTTTAATACAAATTATTTTTAAGTAGGTATGTGGTCGTTATTTTAAGGGAAGAAATGCTTCCCTTGCTTCCATAGACCGCACACTACTAGGACCATTTGTACAATGTGTACGTGCTTGTTAATATTTTTAGTAATTTAAAAGATATTGCGTTTTTTCATTTTTTTTCGAAAAGTATTTGAGGGTCAAAACTGTGTAACGAACTTATCCAAGCTATTAACAAAATTAAGAGAATTGCCAAATTTGGTTTCGATTGGTGAAGTATTTTTTAAGTTATCGGTTGGATACCTAAATATATACATATATATATATATATATATATATATATATATATATATATATATATATATATATATATATATATATATATATATATATATATATACATATATATATATATATATATATATATATATATATATATATACATATATATATATATATATATATATATATATATATATATATATGTATATATATATATATATATATATATATATATATATATATATATATATATATAAACTTTTTAACTGACCTTGAGTTTGGGTGCTAGGGGCATTAATTCGCGCTCATTTGAAGAAATTTTCCTAAAATCTCACCATCGATACCTCTCTATTAGTGACTTTTCTTAATTAAAATTCACTAAACCTGACGCCGAATATGTGTTCTAGGGGGTCTTCTTTGTGCTTATTTGAAGATTTTTTTCAAGATTCAAAAGTCGCGATCACTTTTTTTATTAGAAAATTCGGGACGAAACGTGGATCATATATTTTTCGTTTGAAATACATTAATTACTATTTACTATGCATGATGACACGGTTCCTCTCCATAATCTGACGTTAGGAAATGACCTTAAAATTCAATCATTTATACTGTTTTTATAACGCATGGCATTCCATTGCAGGCACGGCGCACGGCTTGTTAAGGAAATTTCATGAAGTTAATAATGATATGCGCCTCATAAAACACATACGATTTTGATTATAATCATTACATAAGCAATATAACAGTATAAACTACAAATTAGCTCTCCAGACTACCTTGAGCCACTGTGAAGGGTTGTTGTTTAGACTGTGCCTATTGACCCAGAGCAAATGCAAAATCCCCGCAAAATTATGGTGTCCATCACATGCGGCGATATGCGACCCTCTGAAAACTAGCTCGACATGTAAGTCTTTTGTCCTATTGAAGAATAAGGACCGGTATTTATTATTTTCAGTCAGAATCGAGAACTGTGAAGGGAGAGGCCTCAACAATAACGTCAGACAAGTCTGGGGCCTTGGTAATTTTTTCCCACAGACGACTAGACTTGGGGGAGAAAGAAAAATAGCGACATAACAACTAATTTGATTAACATGCTCAATTGGGCGTTTTAATTATAATTTGTCTTATTTGTTTAAAATGTTAAATCAGCATAGTTTTGACTTTCTTTGTATTATATATATATATATATATATATATATATATATATATATATATATATATATATATATATATATATAATTCAATGTTAATGTTATTATTCACAATACAAAAAAATATGTAATTACAAAAATTATTTGTGATTATACGGATGTTCCATATTCGCAAGCCAAAGCAAACATACTTTTAGTGAATTGTCTTTAAAAAAAACACTAATGAGGAGATCCCGACTTTCGAATTTTGAAAACATTTCTTCAGACGAGCGCTAACACATTTCCGGGGTCAGTTTGAATTTATATATATATATATATATATATATATATATATATATATATATATATATATATATATATATATATATATATATATATATATATATATATCACACCGATCACTCTAAAAATAATGGGCCGACTTTGATCAAATTTGGTGAGTACCTTCCTTTTGCAAGTGGCTTGGATAAGTTCGTTATCCAGGAAAATGGGCGCACGTTTTCGTGGAACATTTTGTGTTTTCTTTCGGAAAAAATCTCCGGAAATCACAAAGTAAGGGCCAACAAATTTGGTACGCGTGTTTGTACTATAAAGAGTGAACCATGTACCAAAAAATAGATACTGTATACAACCAACTAACAGTTTAGTAAATTGTCAGCCCTGACCCATTTCTTCCCCATACATTTCCTCCCAGCCTTACATACATTGTCCCTATATTGGAGAATAAATGGGGCAGGGCTGACAATATACTAAATTGTTAGTTGGTTTTACGAAGTCTCTATTTTTTAACATTCTGTTTATTTACAAGCAAGTTCTAGAGCTGGCCAGCTCTTTAATAGTTGGCTGGTGTGGTATACTTGCAATATGGTAGGTGGTAGTGGACTTTTCCTTTACGTTATAGTAAAGGATTTTTTTCACGTATGAGTCGGTTTCCCTTAAAAGCAAAAATGATGATGGCTTCTCCTTGTACAAAAGATTCCGGAGGTAAAATACCCCTTCATTCGGATCTCGGGGAGAGGGTTGTACAGGGGGCGCCAGCATCAAGATTTAACATATCCTTCTCTAAGATATGTGGCCTAAATTCTAACCTGAAATCCGTCCACCATTTCTTCCAGGCTAACAGGCCCCAACTCCTCTTTCTCACCGAAACTCAAATCAGTGCCAAAACAGCTACTAATCACCTTTATTTCCCGTGGTGTGAGCTCCTTACTTCCTTTAGATTGCATGGAGGCGTGTGTGCGTACATCCGAAGCAATCTACCCTGCACCATACTCCCCAATTTAGAAGCTGGAAGAAAAGACATACTATCGATAAAACTCTCTCTCAGGGCTGCAACTAAATTCATCTGTTGCATTTACCGGTCACCTTCTGGCAACAAGTTTGTCCAGCTCTTTGACTACCTTTCTGAAAAAACCGACCGTCTGATTTCTGAATATCCTTCTTCCGAGGTCACTATTCTTGGTGACTTAAATGTCCATAATAAGGAATGGCTAGGATCTTCAAAAACCGATCCACAAGGAAAAGCAGCAGAGGCCTTTGCAGTCAGCAATTCTTTAGCCAATATGGTTTAGCAACCTACTTAGTTTCCTCGCATCCCAACACACAGCTCAAATCCCTTGGATCTCCTTCTTACTACAAATCCTGACTGCTATAAGATATCAGCCACCGCCCCCCCTTGGTCGCTCAGACCAGGGCATGGTCACTGCTTCCTGCGCAATGCAACCCGAGGTCACACAGTCATCACACCCACGTATCGTTTGGCACTACAATTCCGCGAATTGGGACAAAATGCGAGATTACTTTTCCTCATTTCCATGGGTCGATATCTCACAAAACGTCACCAAAATTATCCAAGCTGGCATGGAATTATTTATTCCACGTACACAGAAAACCACTGCAGTCACACAAAAGCCCTGGTTCTCTAAACCCTGTGACAAAGCCAGACTTGAAAAGGTCAAAGCTCATAAAACGCTTCTACACAATCCCAGTCAAGAAAACCGTCAAGCATTTAACGACGCAAGAAACCGCTATGTCCGCATTCTTTCTGATGCAAAAAACTCGTTTAATAACCACATCAAAAACAAAGTCCTCTTAAACTCCAGCGGCAGCAAACCCTTCTGGAATCTTGCTTAATCTATTGGGAATAATTTCTGCAAGAGCACGTTCCCACCTCTTGTCTCAGGGGATGAAATTGTTTCTACTGCCCTGGGCAAAGCTGAACTTTTTGCCTCCTTGTTCGCCGGCAATTCTACTCTCAACTCACATCCAAATGTTCAACTACCAACAGTCTCCAATGTCGCGCATAAAATGACAGATATCTTTTTCAAAACTAAAAAGGTACGAAATATGCTCTTTTCTCTTAATACCAGGATAGCCTCTGGCGTTGACGAGATCACAGCAATTGTTCTCAAAAAATGCGCACCAGAACTTGCTCCTGTCCTGAGTCGTCTGTTTCAGACATCTTACAACAGAGGCATATTACCTAATAACTGGAAAACTGCTCGAGTACAACCCGTCTCCAAGAGAGGATCCAAAGTGCTTCCTAGCAACTACAGGCCTATTTCTCTGCTTTCATTTGTCTCTAAAGTGATAGAAGAGTATATAAACACCGAATTACTAAAATTTATTGAAAAGCACAGTCTAATCCACGACAGGCAGTATGGATTCCGTCAGCGCAGATCAACTGCCGACCTCATTTCCTTTGTCACCCATTATTGGAACAAGTCTATGGAACTACACGGTGAATCCCAGATTGTCGCTCTAGACATATCCAAAGCATTCGACCAGGTCTGGCACGCAGCGCTGCTTAATAAACTTCCGACATATGGCCTACCACCAAAACTCTGTATCTGGACAGCAAATTTCCTCTCCGGCCGGAGCATTTCTGTTGTCGTGGACGGCCATTCCTCTAAACTGTACCCAATTAATGCAGGAGTTCCTCAAGGTTCAGCTTTAGCCCCTACTTTGTTTCTTCTCCACATCAATAACCTCCCCTCTAGCACATCCAACCTAGTTCACAGTTACGCGGATGACAGCACCCTCCACTCAAATATACAATATTCTAAGCCTGTCTCTTTAGCCCAATTAGATGAGGATCGCAGACTCATGGAGGGTTCTGTCTCCGTGGATCTCCAAAAAATATTAGATCGGGGAAGTAGAAATCTTGTACAATTCAACCCCACCAAATCACAGTCCTGTTCTCTTTCTAATAAGATATACACCAGCCCTAGATCCATCACAATGAACAACCAAGTTATTGAAAGTAATGAGTCCTTTTCACTTGTTGGCATTTCTGTGGATCGAAATCTCAATTGGCACCAACATGTCACATCAGCTGCAAAGGCGGCTGCTAAGAAATTGGGTTGCCTCTTCCGGGCTCGCAAATACTTTTCACCAGCTAATCTCTGTACCTTATATATTTCACAAATAAGACCAAACCTCGAATACTGCTCCCACATCTGGGGTGCTGCTGCCGCTTCTACACTCTCTATCCTGGACTCCATTCAGAAGAGATATATACGTCTCATCGGTGACCCTACCCTCACCCAAAGGCTTCCATCCCTTGCCCACCGACGTGCCGTTGGTGACCTCTCTCTGTTTTATAGATATCTGCACGGGCACTGCTCAGAGGAGCTTTCTTCCATAGTTCCTCCACCTGCTGCCCCCAACAGATCTAGCAGGGGAACAGAGCGAACTTTAACTGTCCAGTTCACCAGACATAGAACATCTTGTTATGCCCGCTCTTTTGTCCCGAGGACTTCCAAGTTGTGGAATTCCTTGCCGGCACATGTTTTTCCTTCTCGCCCGAATCTCCAAACCTTCAAGTCCAGAATTAGCAAGTTGCCTCTTTCCTCCTTGTCGACACCCACGGTACGATAGTATTTAGGCTGTAAGCCCTCGTGGTGTGTTGTTGAAATAAAAAAATAAAAAAAATTTGGAGCTCTTGTGACAACATACTACTTGGTTCCGCAACGAGATGGCGACACGTGTAAAAAGCGAGTCTTACATCTCACTTAGTTTTGCGAGGCTGACTACCATATCCGTATTACTTTATAAGTGTATTTTCGCTGCAATTAGTATGCGGTACTGACAAGCTCAAATTAGAGCGAAACCGGTCTACGGTTCGAATTGTGAAGAGAATACATCTATCCTTACATACCTTGTCCCTATATTGGAAAAGAAATGGGCCAGGGCTGACAATTTACGAAATTGTTAGTTGGTTGTATACAGTCTCTTTGTTTTAACATTCTGTGTTATTTGGAGATGCCGTGACAACATACTACTTGGTTCCGCAACGAGATGGCGACTCGTGTAGAAAGCGGGTCTTACATCTCACTTAGTTTTGCGAGGCTGGCTACCATAGCCGTATTACTTTATAGATGTCTTTTCGCTGCAATTAGTATGCCCTACTGACGAGCTTTACTTAGAGCGAAACCGGTCTGCGGTTCTAATTGTGGTGAGAATACATCTAGCCCCACACAAAAAATATGTTTTAAATTAGTCCACAATTAACGAACATATCGGTGAACATACATAAAAAAATAATTTTTAAGGATTTCCCTGAGATTTTATCATCAGATTCTGACCTGGTGAAAAGGGGACCACCTCAGAAGTATACCCTTTCGAACAAAAAAAAAAAAAAATTGGTCTGTAATCAATGAAAATTTCGGTGAACATACGTATAAGAATAACTTCGTATCGTGAATAAATTTTATAGAATCAAATTTATTGTTCAATTTAGAAATAAAGTCATCTACTTTGCGAATGTTTGTGTTAAACACTGTGAAAATACGCAAGCACACTCTAGGAAAATACTCACTTCTGCTTTTAAGGTCTGCTTCAAATCTACTCATGAAAATCAGTAAATAGCGAAAGGGGGTTGCCCATTGTTGTGTCTTGGGTTTGTTCGAAACATTCGTTGAATTTAAAAATATTTTGCTTAATATAAAGGTTTATTAAAGTTAAATATTCTTTGCAGACCTTTTTATTTATATTGTTAATTTTTAACAACACTTCTGAATACGTTAACGTTTGCTTCGTGGGAACGCTGGGAAACAATCAGGTTACATCGAATGAAATCAAAACCTCGCCTTCAACCAATTTAACATCTTTAATTTCATTCATAATTTAAAGTGAATTTGTAACTGAAAAACTTTTTTGTTTGACGGGCAAGCTTTTAAGCTCATTTGTCAACCACTTTGCTAAATTGTATGTCGGGGAACCTATAGCCGAAACACTAGGTCTCATTAATTTTCCCGGTTGATAGATTTTTGGGAGACAATACTTTTGGTCGACTTTTGAATTTGCAACTTGTAACTTTCTTCCCAAGTCTTTTGTCAGAACCTTATAACAAAGACTAAGGAAGACAAGAAAGAACAGTTAGCACAACTAAGATACGGTACTATAGATATATCTTTCCTGGCCTGGCATATTTGGGACAATTACCACGTAAATAAGGAGAATCTAAAGTTAATAAAAAAATCTCTGGATGCAGCAAGTGCGTTATGGTAGCGAATTTTCTTTAAAATATTTTTAATAGCACATGTCTTTCTTTGATGAAAGCAGTCATCAAACTTGGTTGCCTATATAGTAGAAACAATGTACCATATTTCATCGAAATAACTTTATTGGTTAAAAATATATAAACATTTTTAATAGTCTGGATGCAGCAAGTGTGTTATGGAAGTGAATTTCCATAAAAATGTTTTTAATAGCAAATGCGAGCAGGCATCAATCTGATTACCGGTATAGCCTATGAGTAGAAACAATGTACTATATTTTATCAAAATTACCTATGGTTTGAAAATATACAAAAAATTTCAGAAAATAAACTTAAATGTTGGTTTCCTAACCAACAAAGCTTACGTTAATAGCAAATTGAGTCATTGACATTTGAATGATTTAATGAAAATTCGGTAAATTTGCAGATTAGCTCCCGGACGCTTTTCAAAAAATTGTTTTCAGAAACATTACTAAGACCCCACCTGGATGCACAAACGACAAGAAAAATTTCTTGTTCACACCCCCCAAGGAAGTTCGGGACTGGGTGTGAATAGCGGTGCTGGGCGGGGTAGGTAGTAAAAACGAAATGTGAGCAGAAAATGCGAAGAAAACTGCTTGAAAGCTGTCTATTTGACATATCCCCATTAAATCCTGCCTACCCCACACAGCACCCCTACTTGCTCCAGGTCACGTAACTTCCTTGGGGGGTATGAACAAGAAGTGTTTCTTGTGGTTTATGCAAGGAGGGTGTGCATACGATGGGGGAAGGAAAATGCCTACGACGAAGCAGACCCCCTCCCTGTTCGACTTGGGGCAGGGGCGGGGGGGGGGAGTGTCTGCTTTGTCGTGGGGGTGGGGATTTTCCTTCCCCCTCGCGTGCATACAACCACCGTCGCTACATTAACCACAAGAAAAATGTCTTGTTCCTACCCGCCAAGGAAATTACGGTACCTGGGGGATAGGGGTGCTGTGTGGGGTAGGCATGGTTTAGGGGTATATGGCTTCAAGATGTGAAAAAGACATATTTCAAGCCCTTTTATTCGCATTTGCTGCTCATATTTCCAGGTTTCTGAAAACAGTTTTTTGGAGCTGCAAACTTACCGAAAATTAGCTACCAAAACACACTTACTGCGTCCAGATTTTTTTCTTACAAACGCATCATATTTCGAAAAAAAATGCAAAAATGCATTAACGAATTTGTTCTACGAAAATAAGCTAAAAAAATTATAGACCGTTAAACCATAAACTTCACTAAACCTACAGCGAATGCATCAACTTAACTCAACTGACAGCCAAAGCATCAGAGAAAGGGTCGATTTGAAATGAATATTCTGTAAATATTTTAGTAAAATCAAGGGCAATGACGGTTGAATCGGAAACTTAAAGGTATGGAGAACACTCCTCTTGCAACATTTTCTTTTCACAATCGGTATTTGTTTCACGTTCTTTGCCTAAACATTGCCAATTTTCACGTTTAAAATTGCGAGTTTGACGTTTGAGGAAAACTTCAAAATTCGTTTCTTTAACTGCCCATAACTTCTTTGTCTTCCGCTAGAGAGCTAAATTTTGGTACAGAGTTCACTCTTTATGAGACAAACAAGCGTACCAAATTTGGTTGCCCTTACTTTGTTATTTACGGAGATATGAATTTTTTTAGAAAGAAAACACAAAATTTTCCGGGAAAACCTGGGCAGATTTTCCTGGCTAACGAACTTGTTTAATCCACTTGCAAAAGGAAGGTACTCACCAGATTTGGTCAAGATATGTCCATTATTTTTTGAGTTATCGGTCGGATATATATATATATATATATATATATATATATATATATATATATATATATATATATATATATATATATATATGTATATATATATATATATATATATATATATATATATATATATATATATATTAACACAGATCTTCTCATTAGCGAATTAAAAAAATATTCGCTAAAATGTTAGAAATCCAGTATAAATATAGTAATAATAAAAGGTGTATGAATTTGACTTCGCCGCCTATGTTGAGTTAATTGATCGATCACTTTATAAGAAAGGCCGACAGATGCACGTCCAATAGATAATAAAAGAACTCAGGTATTTCCGCCAAACGAAATATGTTAATTTTGGTGTCGTTGAACCACCCTCACTCGTTATAAATCGACTACCTGTCGGAGAATATAAACAGTGTTTTAGATGTAAGATTCAGAATTATACATGCTGTGATGACGCTAACTTAGTCAGTGAAACTATCATCAGGTTTTTTAATATGTTGGGGTGATTTGAGTTCTCCAAGTGTACTTACCAGTGTGCATCACAAGTTCCAATCTTCACTAGTGATGAGAAAAACCGTTATTTTCTGTTAACAGTTGAAGCCGTTAACGTTATTTAATAATAACCGTTGAAAATAACGGCTTCAGTTATTTTAAACTGGATAGTCGATCGATAGCATCCTACATTCCCAAAGCTGTGAGCGAGATCGAGCACACTAGTATAAATGCATTGTATTTTTACCCCGTTATTTCACGTAGTGTATAAATCTCAAATTTTGTCGATATGAAAAGGAAACAAAGGGTTAAGAAATTATAATAAGCATGTCGTAAATCTTTTGCCACTCTGAAGTGAAACTGTTAGAAATTAGAAAGGAGTTTTCTATAAGTATTTAATTAGATGTTTTAGGAATTATAAACTAGTCATTTCTAACAAATTTATTTTATGAGGGGTCTTTACGTAAATGTCAATGCCACAGCAAGAATCAATAAATATCATTATTTATCACGTCTTGGATCGTTAGACGTTAGAACTTTTATTGCTACACAGGGAGTGATTCTAAGAACTCCATAACATAACGCAGGTCATAACATTTCGGTAAAGAAATGTGCCTTTATTCTGTACATATGGTTTGTTATTACATTATGCTTTTATTCTTTCTTAATTGTTTTAAAATTAGTTTCAAAAATTTCAAAGGGCTGTAACTTGGAGGAGAACGGGTTTCAAGGAAAACTTAATAAAAAGACACCTCTTATTTTTCTCCAAAGAATCACCCTATAAAATTTTTCGCCTATATATATATATATATATATATATATATATATATATATATATATATATATATATATTCATTTAATTTTTTATATTTAAATGTATATAGATATTAAAAAATGTTGTATCATTATGTTTTGTTTATCAATTTGATAACTATTATCAGACAAACGAAAATGACGTGTTAACTGTTTTCTTAGGTAATGTATATAAATTTAAATAAATAAGTAATTTAATTTCACGTGAAATAACCCTATTTTGCGTTGTCTATAGTGAAAGTAATAACACGTTTTTACAGAAATTAATCTTTTCACCCAACATTTTTTATTATTAAATGTTTGGCTTTACATACTAGTGGGAAACTCAACTGTTCCAAAAATAACAGCTTCTCAGTTTAACAGAATAACTCTGTGTAGTAGTGTCCGTATGCCGTATCCCCATCAACAACCGGTTAAAGTTAAAATTAAAATTAAACCGTTTAATTGTACCGAAGATCGTACGTCCCTAAAGCTGTGAGCGAGAGCGAGCATTTCCAATCTCAAGGCTATTCATCCCGTTAAATGGTTAAATAACAGTTGCCGATGAAAACCGATGTTTATTCATCGAACCTAGTTGCAGTAGAACTGAAACAGACACGACTCCGAAATCTAGGTTAGTGTAAAAAGCGTTACTTTTTAAGCCGATATTTTTATAAATCCATAACTGGTGGTTACCGTTACGGCTCGGTAACCGTTTAAAAATACCTGACAGTTAAATAACGACCCATCACTAATCTTCACTTAGTCATAATCAATCAATCAATAATAATAATAATAACAATAATAAAAATAATATTGAAACACTTTGGTTAAAAACTGTCATCTGATGGGTAAAAACACAAATTTGACAGGTAAGATGCTTTCTCGCAGGTTTCGAATTTATATTATCGTACATGTGATATCAACTAAATTCAGAGTACCTAACTGTATCTCATTTATAAGAAATATGTTAAATCATGGTCTTGCTTTTAGAAAAACCCCTCAACGCTATTTTTAGCTGCTCAACTTTTCAGACTTCATAAAAAGCTTCAGACGAATTACTGTCAAAAGAGAGGCTCAAAAGACTGATATAGAGTATAAAGGCGCTATATATGATGGAGACTCCAGCTGTTACGTATAGCCAGCTCAATTTCATATAAGTGTAATTGGCTTTTTACATTCAACTTGATATATCAAATAGCTGAAATGTAATTAAGTTAATTTATTTTTTCCGAACTTATAAAAACACAGTAATTTAATATACAGGTTGTTCGGTAACTCGAGGATCAAAATGAAATCTCATATGTATCATCGAATTTTAAGCGTAAAACAAAAAAAGTCTAGACGCAGCAAGTACGTTATGGTAGTGAATTTTTATAAGAATTGTACACTATTAGTAAGATATATTATTAAAACTAATTCTTTAAATTTAAATGGACCTTGGAGATCGGTTTTAGAGTCCCAGTTAGCGATTATTTGAAAAAATTTATATTTTATATGAAGCTACTAAATTAAAATTTGGTCTTAGGTATAGTATGTAAGTACTGCAAGTGCCTTTAAAAAAATTGCGTTACAAATTTCATTAAAGTTACAAACGTTTTTCAGAAAAAATATCTATTTACAAAGGGAATGTACCTGTCGAATTATAAATATGGCAGGTATTTTTCCTTATTAATTGTTTGGATGGTTTTGTTTTAGTCAACCCATCCAGTTTTTGCAAACAATAAACAACAACAAAAGTTTTTTATATTATGGTAGAAAATTTTCATAAAAATATTTCAAATCCGATAGCTCAATAAATTTCCCATTAAGCCAGAATCTTTATTCTTGAACCTTAGTAACACCTATGTAAACGCACGTGGGTAATAAATTAAAGAAAAATAACATATTGATCTTCGCGGATAACAACAAATTTGTTTTAAAAAACCTTTTTTGTTGTTTGTTGTTTGCAAAAACTGGATGGGTTGACTAAAACAAGACCATCCAAACAATTAATAAGGAAAAATTCCGGCCATATTTATAATTTGACAGGTACATTCCCTTTGTAAATAATTAATTGTTTTCTGAAAAACTTTTGTAACTTTAATGAAATTTGTAACACAATTTTTTTAGACACTTGCAGTATTTACATATTATATCTAAGATCAAATTTGAATTTAGTAGCTCTATATAAAACATCAATTTTTTCAAATAATCGCTAACTAGGACCCTAAAACTGATCTCAAAGGTCCATTTAAATTTAAAGAATTAGTTTTAATAGGATATCTAACTAACAGTGTACAATTCTTATGAAAATTCACTACTATAACGCACTTGCTGCGTCCCGAAATTTTTTTCGTAATATGTAACTTAATTTTATTTTGTTTAATAACAAGAAAATAATGTTTAGGAATTTGAATTTATTGTTTGAGCAAGCATCTTTTTATCTTGTATCGCTTTTATAAAACGGGTGCATTGCGTTTTTCCAAAACAGCACTAACTTAAAGATAAGAAGATTATCACTATACAATATACAGTTTCAACTTTAAGTTTATAACATAACCTATAGGCAAATAACAAAAACAAATACCTTGGTTAGTTATTAGTGAAAGTTATTTAAGTAATATTTTACTTACCATTTATAACACATAATTATTTTAGCGTCCCACATTATCTATTTAAATAATAATAAAAATGTAAAATAAGATTTCTGTTTTAATAAGAATTAAAATAAGATGTTCATGTTGAATGTTTATTAACGTTAACGTTAGGTCTCGAGTGTCTCGACGCAGCGACGCAGCTCGCACTGTGCTGTCATCGCATGCAACGATGTCATATTGTACAAATTAGATTGTAACTATTTTTTGGAAATAAGACGAGGAATTGGTCACTCAACATTTATGAATATTAAACGACATTTAATGGATGGATTAATTTATTGTGAACTTTTATTTGTCATCAATAAATAGTACAAATATGTGTTATGACCATATGTTTTACATTTTAAGATTCAAATAAAATTTTATTATATCTGGCAACCCGGCTCATTTATATTTAATTGTCAGGTGACATTAATATATATATATATATATATATATATATATATATATATATATATATATATATATATATATATATATATATATATATATATATATATATATATATATAGTGTTACAAAGCACTTCAATAGATGTAGATGCGGTGTTGCCACATCTCCAAACTTCCCCGTCATCTGGGAATTCTTGCAAAATCTGGCCACACCACCTCCCCACCTCCCCGGGGGTGCCTGGGGTGACCCCCCACAGGCGAAATCTCAACCCTCTAGGACCAAAAATAGGAAAGTTACCAACTTGTACCCCGTCGGAACGGATAACTGCGCCTTCCGAACACCCTGTATATGCAGAGAACCCTTACACCCTGTATACGTAGAGAGATCTTATAGTACAAGAAACACCTCTTGTGTAACATAGGAGTGATGACCACATTTGGGAGGTCTTTTATTTCGTTAAAACAACAAAAAACTCATCCAAGTTTTTACTGTCGCGAGACGCTCATCTAATCAGACAGTAGGATTGATTCCCAGTGTGACGGGTAATATATTCATGTCAATGTAAAACACATATTACTCTTAAGTTTAAACATAAAAAAGTTATAGGCAGTTGAAGAAAAAAAATTTGGAGTTTTCCTCAAAACGTCAAAGTCGCAATTTGAAACGTCAAAATTGGCAATGTTTAGGCAAAGAACGTGAAACAAATACGGATTGTGAAAAGAAAATGTTGCAAGAAGAGTGTTCTGCAAACCCTTAAGTTTCAGATTCAACCGTCATTGCCCTTCACTTTACTAAAATGTTTACAGAAAATTCATTTCAAATAGACCCTTTCTCTGATGGTTTGGCTGTCGGTTTAGTTAAGTTGGTGCTTCCGCTGTGGGTTTAGTGAAGTTTATGGTTAAACGGTTTATAATTTTTAGCTAATTTTCGTAGAACAAATTCGTTAATGCATTTTTGCATTTTTTTAAAATCGAAATATGATGCATGTTTGTAAGAAAAAAAATCAGGACGCAGTAAGTGCATTTTGGTAGCGAATTTTCACTAAATCCTTCAAATTTCATAACTCAATTTACTATAAACGTAAAGTTTGTTGGTTAGGAAACCAACATTTAAGTTTAATTTCGGAAATTTTTTATATATTTTCATACAATAAGTAATTTTGGTAAAATATAGTACCTTGTTTCTACTACATAGGCTATACCGCTAATCAGATTGATGCCTGCTCGCACTTGCTATTAAAAACATTTTAATGAAAATTCACCTCCATAATGCACTTGCTGCGTCCCGAACTTTTTAAATTTCATGTAACATTCGCTTGCCGCAATCAAATGGAAGTCTGTTAACAGCGTTTGCAAGCACGTTCTTTTCACTATTAGCTCGTTGTTTTGTAAAGAAACAGGTAGTTTATAAAGTTTATACAGGGTGCTGACGAAGGAAAGGGTCGCATTGTTTTTGGGTAAAATCACTTCAGGGTGTAGGGGGTGAATGGGGGGTGATTTGGTGAAAATTGTCATTTTTTCGTTAAAACACGAGTAATATAGCCTTTTAGGGTTTGTTTATTAGAAAACTTTCAATTTCATTGAACATCTGGAATTCAGTGCTGAAATTAAATTGGGGGTTGAATGTGTAAGTGTGGAATATCGGTGATAGATATTTCAAATTTTTTTCTAAAACGGCGCAAAAAGTCTCGAAACATATAGAAAACTTGATTCTGGAACAAAAATTGTTTGTCTATCGGTCTGTACGTCTGTCTGTTAGTAAGCGTAGTAACTTTTCATCGAATGGAGATATCATCTTCACATTTGGTATCCAATTAGCACCCGAGAAAGGAACGGTTCGAATTGTTTTTGGGTAAAATCGCTTCAGGAAGTAGGGTACAATTGAGGGGTGATTACCTTTTCTTGTGTGCTAAAACTCGAGTAACGTAACGTTTCAGAAGTTTATGGGTACAGGAATACGAATATTTTCTTTATGTTCAGGTCATGGACCCTAAATTCGTTTTATGAAATGTCTTTCTGGGAAGAGTAGAATAACAGCTATATGGAAGATATGATTTAATTTGCAGAACTTTTTCTATTTTAAACCTGCGTACCAAATTTGGTTGCCATGGCTTTGTTATTTCCGAAGATATAAGCATTTCGCGAAGGAAATCCCATCATTTTCCAGGAAAAACTTGGCCGGCTTTGTTGGCTAACTAATCCAAGACACTTGCAAGCAAGGTAGTCACCACATGTTATCAAAATCGACTCATTATTTTTACTTCCACATCGTCACAACGTGTGAAAGTATCGCATCGACGACAAAAATTTCAAATTTTTTTTTCGCTTCAACGCCATAAAAAGTATCAAAACATATAGAAAACATAATTTGGGAACGAAAGTTGTTTTTTACTGTCGCTCTGTCGGTCTGTCAGTCTGTCGTTCTGTCACTCTGTCGGTCTGTCGGTCTGTATATCTGTCTGTTTGTAGCCACGATAACTTTAGCACGAATTGAGATATCGCTTCCAAATTTGGTATACAGTTAGCACTCGACAAACAAACGGTTCGGATTCTTTTTGGGTAAAATCGTTTTAGAGGGTAATATTGACATTTTTTCGTAAAAACTCGAGTAATATAACGTTTTAGGGTTTATTTATCAGAGCACTTTCAATTTCATGAAACATCTGGTATTCTGTGTTGAAATTAAATTAGGGGTTGAACTTGTAAGGGTGGAATATTTCTAACAAAATTTCCAATTTTTTTTGCTAAAACGGCGTAAAAAGTCTCAAAACAGAGAAAACTCGATTCTGCAAGCAACAATTTTTTGTCTGCCGGCCTGTCGATCGGTGGGTCGGTCTGTAGGTCTGTCAGCATGTACATCTGTCTGTTAATAGGCGCAATAACTTTCGAACGAATTGAGATATCATCTTCAAATTTGGTATCCAGTTAGCACCTGACAAAGGAACGCTTTGAATTGTTTTTGGGTAAGATTGATTCAGGAGGTAGCGGATAAATAAGGGGTGATTTGGTGAGAAGTGACATTTTTTCAATAAAACTCGAGTAACATAACGTTTCAAAAGTTTATGAGGACAAGAATACAAATATTTTCTTTGTGGTCAAGTGATGGGCCCTAAACTCATTCCATGAGAATGTCTTTCTGAAGAGAATAAATTATCACCGCTATGTGGAAGTTACGACTCAATTCGCAGCACTATTTGAGTTATCGGGGGATAAGAATCGGGGAGCTTCATCTCAAAGTTCGCCTCGAAATCTACTTTTTATGTAACCAACGAATTACTCCTAGAACTTTACCATTAGCCTTATGGTCTATAACAAATCCACCCTTTTGACTTCAGAAAAAACCCATTCAATATACATAAGTGATCGTAGATATATGTTTTTGCTTTTAAGTTGTCTAATAAAACGCGAGGAGAGACGCAAATGAAAAATTATTTAAATAGGGAAACAGGGATAGCAGCAAGTGGGGAGTAACGAGTGAGTTAAATCAGAAAGGATTATAAAGCATGTTCATGTTTGAAAGCTCCTGGCTGTGATCAAAGTAATCTCATCGGATACAGCGGTAGCGGTTAGTGCACCGTTAGATGAGAGATGTGTGCTTGAGCCACGAGGGTAGAACATGCCGGTCACCCTCGTAGCCCCTAGCAAAAAATAATTCAAATAATTCATTAGTAGGCAAAAAGAACCAGACCTAAATATACATAAAGTGAAGGAAGGGTGAAAATCATAATGGAAAACTGGGTTTTCAATATGTAGCCATTATAGCTGTACATAATGTGATTTTAATATAGGAATAATGTTTTCCTTAACTGTATCCGTTTTTTCTTTGCCCTTTAGAAGCGTCTTAAAATCTTACGAAACAAATAGGGAAGTCTGGACGCAGGAAGTACGTTATTGTAGTGAATTTTCATTTAAATGTTTTTAATGGCAAATATGTACTTTTTAATAAAAGGCATAAAATTTGGTATAGTAGCCTATAATAGTACAAACAATCTTCCTTCGTAAAACTAAAAATTCACTAATAGGGAGATCTGTGTTATATATATATATATATATATATATATATATATATATATATATATATATATATATATATATATATATATATATATATATATATATATATATATATATATCGTATCGATAACTCAAAAAATAATGAACCGATTTTAATGAAATTTGGTACGTACCTTCCTTTTGTAAGTGGCTTGAATAAGTTCGTTAGCCAGGATAATCTGACCAGTTTTTCCGAGAAAATTTTGGATTTTCCTTCGGAAAATTTTTGTATCTCTGAAAATAACAGAACTATGACAACCAAATTTGGCATATACATTTTGACTATCCAACTTACCCCACATGCTAAAATTGAGATCTCTAAGTTGAAAGAAAAAAAAGTTTTAGGCAATTTAAGAAGAAAAATTGGGTGCCACTGGTGATCAGAGGAAAGCACAAGAACAAAATATTTTGTGTGATTAACAAAACCAACGGTTAAGTTTTCTTGACGCAAAAACGTCAAGAACTAGCAGAAACAATATTTTGAAAATTTGATAATTTTTCTTCTTCCAACGTCAAAGTCGCGATTTGAAACGTCAAAATTTGCAATTTTCAGACAACGAATTTGGAACAAATACGGATTTTTTAGACAATATGTCGCAAGAAGTATGTTTTCCAAAGCCTTAAGATTCAGCTTCAACCATCATTGTCCTTCATTTGACTAAAATGTTTTCAGAAAATCCATTTCAAATAGACCCCCTTTCTGATGCTTCGGTAGTAGTTTCAACTATAAAGTTTATGGTTTAATAGTCTATATTTTAGCAAATTTTCGTAAAAAAAAATCGTTATTGAGAAGACACCGACTTATGAATTTTAAAAGGATTTCTTCAAATGAGCGCGAACTAGAACCCAAAAACCCATATACGGGGTCGGTTTAAGTTTTTGTCTATTCAAACATATACAGGTGACGCTTTTCTACGCCAAAGCTCAATATATCCGTGATTATATAAGATATGACAAAAAAGTATATACGTTAATTATAGGATATCTCGAGCTGCATCTTATTAACTTATTTTGACAATCACAGGCTGGCCCATAAGTCGCTGGTGATACACACTTCCTTTTTTAACAGAACACCACCTAATTTTATTGCATTTTTGTGTTTTACAGCGATTTATAATGCATGTTTGTAAGAAAAAAATCTCGGGACGCAACAAGTGCGTTATGGTAGTGAATTTTTATTAAATGCTTCAAATTTGAATAACTCAATTTTCTATAAACTTAGAAAGTTTAATTTTGGTATGTAGTAAGGTCTTTCCTAGCGCAAGATATCCACCCAATTTCATTAAAATAACTTTGTAATTTTCGGAGAAAAAAATTTTTTTTCGAAAGAAAATTTAAAATTTGAATAACTCAATGTTCTATAAACTTAGAAAGTTAAATTTTGGTACGTAGTAAGGTCTCTCCCAAGACAACATATATAGTAAATTTCATTAAAACAACTTTGTTATTTTCGGAGAATTTTTTTTAAAAGAAAACTCAAAATTTTCCCGGAAAACCCCGTCCGATTTTCCTGGCTAACGAACTCATCCAAGCCATTAATAAAAGAAAGGCGTTTCATTGAAATCGGTTAATTATTTTTTGAGTTATCGGACAGATATATATATATATATATATATATATATATATATATATATATATATATATATATAAACATATACAAATTGAAACTGACCCCGGATATGGGTTCTAGGGGTCCTAATTCGCGCTCATTTGAAAAAATTTTTGCAGTCTCACCATCGATACCTCTTTTCTAAATAAAAATTCACTAAAAATTGATATCATTCATCGCTTTTCAATTGCTTTGCAACTTTTCCATTTTTGGCACATTTCAAACACATATCACAAATTGCGAAACGGCGTTTTTATTAACAGATAGCGGAGCCCCATGGAAATGACGCATTCCGAGAGCTTTTTGTTTGTATTACTCGTCGAAAAAATCGAGCTGCCGTATACGGGCACGCTCAAATAGTGGCTTAATTTTAAGTTCCCTTAGAAATGTTTTTAGTCTTTCTGTGGAACTTATTTTTTGAAGATTTTTGTGATATGTTGGTAATTAATAATAAATGTTTAGTAAGTTATTGTAAAAAAAAAGTTGTCGAATTTTTGTGAAAAATATAATTTAGTGTAACATTACTGAAGTCAATTTCTGAAAAAAAAGGTAATTATTATCTGTAAAAATTTTTTTTTCAAATTTTCATATTTTTTTGACTTTTGGTCCTAAAGCTGTTTGTGAATAATTATATCCTGGCAGGTGTGTAAACAGCTTAAAGAGGTTCGTTGGCCAGGAAAATCGGACCAGTTTTTTTCTGTAACTTTTAAAGTTTATTTTCGGAAAATGTTTGTACTTTCTGAAACAACAAAGATATTTTAATGAAATACAGTAGATTGTTACTAATATATAGGTTATACTGCCAACCAAATGTCCTTCTTTTAAAAACAAGATATATTTGCCATTAAAAGCATTTTTACGAAAATTCGCTACCATAACGCACTTGCTGCGTCCCGAACCCAAAATAATTTTGTCGTTTCAAAGTGTGTGTGTGTGTGTGTGTGTGTTTTGTTTCTTTAACGTCGGACGATTTCCGCGACTATGGCCAATCACCGACGCCAGGGAGCAGTTTCACCTCACTATCTTGGAAATTTTGCCAAACCCCTGCCTTTCTGTAAGGAGGGTAGGGATCTTTAATGTGCCCAACATCGCATGGACACGGGACCGAGTGCTTTACGCCCCCTCCGAAGGGCGGAAGGTGCAGACATTCAACTTGTTCAAATACAATGCCAGAAGCTCGGTTGATGTTAATGTTACAGTTTGTATTGAAAAAGTGAAAGGAGTACCCTGGGATCGAACCCAGTATCCTTCGGTTCAGAGGTACACGTTCTTACCCCTGAACCACCTAGGTTCTCGTTTCAAAGTGTACAAAAGTTTTCCGAAAATAAAATAAATTCAAAATGTTCCCAAAAAAAACTGGTCCCACAGGCATTTATTTTTAGAAGACTAATAATGAGAGGATGATATAAAAAATAATATCCAAAATTATAAATTTATATAGTTTTGAAATATGACATGACATATCGTGTGGATAAGAAAATAAAATCTCGGGACGCAGCAAGTGCGTTATAGTAGCGAATTTTCATAAGAATTGTACACTACCATTATACGGCATATTAGTAAAGTTAATACTTACACAGACCTTGAAGATCGATTTTAGAGGTCCTAGTAGGCGCACATTTGAAGAATTCTTTCGAAAGTGTCACTATCGACATTTCTCTATTATCTTAAAAATATTGCGTTCTAACTCCTTTTGAGAAAAATGCATAAAATTCAATTTTATGTGAAGCTAAAGAACTATATTTTGCTATATCTGTAGATAGTGTAAGTCTCTTTAAAATAAACTTATATTACAAATTTCATTAAAGTTATATAGAATATTTCCATAAAGAAACTTAATTCATATTTAGAAAAGTAAAGTATCTGCCACATTATAACCGTAGCAGTTATTTTTCCTTATTAATCGCCAGTATGATTTTGTTCTAGTCAACCTAATCAAACCGGTTTTTTCAATATCAACAATAACAAAATTATAATTTCAGAGTCAAAGGTGACAAACGTATTCAGGCGTTTTAAACAAAAATGAGATCTTGTTCGAAATGTATGAAATCCGTGTTTCTCCAAATGTCAAAATAAAACATAAAAAACCATACATTTATCTGCTTAGGAGGCAGATGCCCCCTGCGCCATCTAGGCACACGTCAACTCACGTTTTATTTGCGTGATACTTTAGATCGGCTTCATGCCCGGGATATTATAGGTATTCAAAGTATTATACGTAACAATTAATTCCAGAATTAGTAGAATTGCCATTGAAACACATCCCAAGGCAGTTTCAGTCTTATATGACTTTTATGTTTAAGTTTAAAGATAAAAGTAACGATTTTAGAATCATTTTTATAGAGACTTGGCTTTGTTTACATTTCTGCTTTATTATGCGACAGCATAATATATCTATGCTGCGCTAAAACTGTATTTGGGGCCGTTAGTAAAGCTACAAATATAGTGTATTTTAATAATTGTTTGAATCCCCCAGTCAAATAACAATCACTTGGTAAATTTTTAATTTCATGTCGTCTGTGATTTATGTATGGTTTATACCTGTTGTATGAATCAATCTACACGTGGCAGTTAACTACTCTGTCTGTCAGTAATTGGACTTCAGCCACTAAGTCGTTTTAACGCATGTCATTGGGATTTTATTTTTAATTTGGAGAAAACTCTAAATATTGTGTACCAAATTACTTAAAATTTACAAAATAGGTTTATTTGCACTATTTCTAGCCACATGTAAAGTCTCATTCCAGTTACTCTGATACTTACAAAAATATAGCGATTTCAAAAAGTTTTCCCCGATTCTCCACCGGAAAAATTTGATAATAAAGGCTGATTAATGAACTCGACCTCTGTTTTCGCCCGATTTTTGCCAAGGTTGATTAAAATAGTGTAGTATTTTTTGAGTTATCGCTCGGACACACACCCACACACACACACACACACATATATATATATATATATATATATATATATATATATATATATATATATATATATATATATATATATATAATTGTTATCGGAGCTTAGTTTTGGGTTCTAGGGGCCCAAATTAGTGCTCGCCTGAAGAACTTTTTCAAAAGCTTTTCATTATGACCTCTGTATTAGCGAATTTTTCTTAATGAAAATTTGCTAAAATACTGAATCCAAATTCCAAATATAAGAAAATCAAATTTGGGTGTCATAAAAAAATCAAAGTTAATGCAAATATTTCGTTATGCAATAAACCAAAAAATATTCACACAAGTTCGCCTGAAGGGTTTTCAAAAAGTAGTTACCAAACTGTAGGAAAAATTTAATTAAAATAAGATAGTTACCTACGCCTTAAAATTAAATTGTTTTCTTAAAACGGAATGTTACTAAGCATAAAGTTCTGTTCTTGCTTGTTGTAAAATTCAAATATTTATTTAATTTACCTAAGAATCAATATAAATTTTGTTGAAAATTAAATATGTACTTATTTTGTATTAGTACATTTATTAATACGTATAATTTTAGGAGGCTTCTCCTGTTTATTATTACAATTCGCAAATTTATAATTAGCGTTAATATTGCTTTGAACTATGTTCCGTTGTGGATAGTGAACAATTCAACAATCGAATATTCCATTGAACGAAGAAACGATTCATCGAAAAAAGAATAATCGGCTATTTGGAGGTTCGGTTGATCGCCATGTGAAGACTGGAACATGTGATGAGCACTAATAAGTCCACTGGGAGAAACCCAAATCACCACAACACATCTTGTTAAAGACCTAGAAGATTCATCCTCTGATGAAGCTAACGTTGTTATCGAAACGATCGTTTAGTCTTTTAAAAGATGTGTTGTGGTAATTTGGGTTTCTCCAAGTGTACTTATTCGACTAATCGATTAATCTAAAAATCGGAAGACCGACAAATCGATTATGGTATTAATAATAAAAAATTGATTAACCAATTAATTGATTAGTCGACGTCAAAAAACCGAAGAACTGTTATTTCGATTTTCGATTATTCCCGAAATCGATTAATCAATTATCGGTTTTCGCGATTTTTGCCAGCCATATTATGAAGTTAAAAAAGTGAAACTGACCCCAGATACGTGTTTCAGAGGACTTAGTTCGCCCTCATTTTAAAAAAAATTGTTGAAATTCAAAAGTCGGCATCTCCTCATTAGTGATTTTCTTTATGAAAATTAAGTAATAAGAAACAAATAAATGCCCTGTTCCTGTACGTTAGGTATGGACCTTTTACGTGCCCAGCCATGAATCTAACTTGGGTACGACAGTTAAGCCCCCTCGACGGGGAGAACGTGAAGACATTTAACTTCCTCGGTAACGATACCAAGGCCTCAGTAGGTGCTATTACTGAGTATGTATTGAATTCGTTAATTAAGTGTTTTTAATTTGCAGAACCTCTGCAGTGTGCGCAGGTTCCATCCATTGAGCTACTCAGATTGCTAGTATGAAACTAATATTCCCATTTGAATCGCTAAAGCAATGATATAAGCACATTATTAATGCATTAAGAATACGCCTCTCTGATACGACCGTTTTACAGACTTTCCCAAACAAACCTTAGGCTTGCGGAATAGTTTAACCTCTGAAGTTTGAAACAATGTGATCAAAACTGCATTACACAAGTGGCAGTAATCATATTATTTCCTTGTTTCAAACTTTGCACTGACAATATATGAAACTTTAATATGACCCAAGGGGTTGTGTAAGTAGGTAAAACTATTACCACGTACTATTGTAGGTAGGCGGTGTTTATATAACGCAGTAACTAAGATTGTTTCAGTTACCAACATGATCTTTGAAATGTTGTCTCTTATGTCACTGTATTGAACCAACGTGTCCTGTAACATATCAGCATATCAGGATATTAACATATCCGTATAAAAAGTCTAAACGCAAAGCGTTATCGTAAAGAATTTTTATAAGTTTTGTAATACATCAGGCAGCTTACTTTATCTCCTAAGCATATCATTGCACATGTATAAACTTATTTATGCTAAATTTAAGTCACTGATCTTTATTAACCATTTACACCAGAGCATCTGCGTTTTAGTGAACTTTCTTTAAAAAATTCAGTAATGAGGAGATCGCGACTTTTGAATTTTGAAAAAGTCTCTTGAAATGAGCGCGAACTACTACACATATCCGGGGTCAGTTTCGGTTATATATATATATATATATATATATATATATATATATATATATATATATATATATATATATATATATATATATATATATATTATGTGTGTGTGCGTATGTGTGTGTGTATTACACCGATACCTCAAAAAATAATTGGCCGATTAAGTCGCATAGACAAGTTAGCCAGCAAAATCGGCCCAAGTTTCCCGAAAAATTTTGTGTTTTCTTTCGGAAAATTTTTATATCTCCGGAAATAACAAAGTAACGGAACCAAATTTCGTACGCGTATTTGCATTATAAAAAGTGAACCACGTACCGAAATGTAAGTCTGTAAGTTGAAAGACAAGAAAAGATATAGGCATTTAAAGAAACACCAAGTGAGTGGTGAGACACGAAGCAACGTGCCGCCACCTAGTTGCGGAACCAAGTAGTATGTTGTCATGCCAGCCCCAAATAACACAAAGTGTAAAAAAATAGAGCCTGTATACAACCAACTAACAATTTAATTAATTGTCAGCCCTGGCTCATTTCTACCCTAATATAGAGACAAAATATGTAAGGCTAGTAAACCGGTCTACGGTTCTAATTGTGGCGAGAATACATCCAGCCTTACATTTAAAGAAAACGAAATTGGGGGTTTTCCGCGAAACGTCAAAGTCGCGATTTGAATCGTCAAAATTGGCAACATTTGGGCAAAGAAGCTGAAACAAATACGGGTTATGTAAAGAAAATGTTGCAAGAAGAGTGTTCTACAAACGCTTAAGTTTCAGCTTCAACAATCATTGACCTTCATTTTACTAAAATATTTCCAGAAAACTCATTTGAAATAGACCCTTTCTCTGATGCTGTGGTAGTAGTTTTAGTCAAGTTAACGGTTTAACGGTCTATAATTTTTAGCTAATTTTCGTTGAAAAAAATCGCTAATGAGGAGACCGCGACTTTTGAATGATTAAAATATTTCTTAAAATGAATTAAAACTAGCCCCCCTAGAATCCATACCCGGGCTTAATTTAAGTTTTCATAAGTTTACATATATACAGGGTGACTCATTTCTACGGTCAATGTAATTATTATTTTGACAATCACAGCGTGGACCATAAGTCGTTGGTGATACCTACTTTTTTTTCGAACACTCCTTATATTGCAGTTTTGAGTTTTTTCAACGAAACATGATGCATGTTTGTAAAAAAAAAATCATGACGCATTAAGTTCGTTTTGGTAGCGAATTTTAATTAAATGCCTAAATAACTCAATTTGCTATTAACCTAAGGTTAATTGGAAACCAGTTTTCTCGGAAACATTTCAAGTTTATTTTCGGGAAAGTTTTGAATATTTTCAAACAATAAGTTATTTTGATAAAATATGGTAAGTACATTGTTTCTACTATATACGATATACCAGTAACCAAATTGATGCATTACAAACATATCTGCTATTAGAAACATTTTAATGAAAACTCATTGCCATAACGCACTTGCTGCGTTCAGACTTTTAGTGAATTTTCTTTTAAAAAATCATTAATGAGGAGATCCCGACTTTTGAATTTTGAAAAAAATTCTTCAAATGAGCGCTAATTAGGCCCCCCAGAACACATATCCGGGGTCAGTTTCAATCTTTATATGTTTATATATATATATATATATATATATATATATATATATATATATATATATATATATATATATATATATATATATATATGTATATATATATTTATCAAAAAATTGTGGGAACGCTGTCAGTTGTAGAATAAAACTCTTTATTATAGGCCGAGCTTTCGGAAAAAAAATTTATTCCTTTATCAAGGCTACAACATGGAAAGAAAAAAGTTTACAATCTACTTGGAAAAAATATAAAAGTTTAAAATACTTACATATAACATGAGTTCTACTAAACTATTTATCTAATAACAAACATAAAAAGAAAACCTTTTGATGAATTTGAGTGAAGTCTAATAAATGCCAAACTGACATATAAAGCTAAATATTGTTTAATTGAATTTGTTTTTTGTTTTTGTCTGGGAAATATAAAAAGGGGTAGTGATTTCTAAAATTATTATCTTTCTTTAAGTTTATTAAATTTTCGTTAAAAGTAATTTCAAACTCTTCTAAACACATTCTTTTATTACTTAAGGTTTCACAGTGTAAAATAGAAGCATTACTAAAATTTATACTATGGCCAGTGTAATGCATCAATTTGGTTACTGGTATATCCTATATAGTAGAAACAATGTACTTACCATATTTTTTAAGTAATAAAAGAATGTGTTTAGAAGAATTTGAAATTACTTTTAACGAAAATTTAATAAACTTAAAGAAAGATAATAATTTTAGAAATCACTACCCCTTTTTAGTGAATTTTCTTAAAAAAAATTCACTAATGAGGAGATCCCGACTTTTGAATTTTGAAAAAATTTCTTCAAATGAGCGCTAATTAGGCCCCCCAGAAAACATATCCGGGGTCAGTTTCAATTTTTATATGTTTATATATATATATATATATATATATATATATATATATATATATATATATATATATATATATATATATATGTATATATATATATATATATATATATATATATTTATATATATATATATATATATATATATATATATATATATATATATATATATATATATATATATGTATCACACCGATAACTCAAAAAATAATAAGCCGATTTTGATCAAATTTGGTGAAAAAATTCCTTTTGCAAATGGCTTGGATGAGTTCGTTAGTCAGGAAAATCTGCCCAGGTTTTCCCGGAAAATTTTGTGTTTTCTTTCAAAAAAAAATTATATCTCCGGAATTAACAAAGCAAGGGCAACCAAATTTGGTACGCAGGTTTACATCCTTATAGGTAAGTCACCTACCAAAATTTAGCTACTTAGGTCAAAAGACAAAAAAGTTATAGGCATTTAAAAATAAATAAATTGGGGTTTTCCTCAAAACGTCAAAGTGGCGATTTAAAATGTCAAAATTGGCAACATTTAGGCAAATAACTTAAATCTAATACGGGCTATAGAAATAAAATGTCTCAAGAAGGATGTTTTACAAACCCTAAAATCTTAGTTTCAACCGTCATAGTCCTTCATTTTACTAAAATATTTGCAGAAAATGCATTTCAAAGAGACCCTTTCTCTGATGCTTGGCAGTAGCCTTAGCTATAGAGTTTCTCATTTAATGGTATATAATTTGTGTCGAATTTTCGTAAAAAATTAATAAAGCTCAATATATCCGTTATTATATAAGATACGAAGAAAATTTGTATATATTAATTATAGGGTGTCTTGAGCTACATCTTAAAATAATATTTCTGCAATCACAGGGTGGCCCATAAGTCGTTGGTGATACAAATTTCCTTTTTTTAATCAAATTTTGTATATTTGTAAGAAAATAAATTCTGGACGCAGCAAGTGCGTTATGGTAGCGAATTTTGATCAAATGTTTCATATTTGAACAGCTCAATTTGCTATTAACCTATAAGGTTGACCAAGAAACGTGTTTTTCGTGAACATTTTAAGTTTACTTTTGGAAATTTTTGTACATTTTCACACAATAAAGTTATTTTAACGGAACATGGCACATTGTTTTTACTATATAGGTTATACTGGTAACCAAATTTGATGCCTGCTTTCTTAAAAAAAACCACATATTTGTTATTAAAAAGATTTTTATGAAAATTCACTACCATAACGCACTTGCTGCGTCCAGAATTTTTATTTCCTAGACAAAAACAAAAAACAAATTCAATTAAACAATATTTAGCTTTATATGTCAGTTTGGCATTTATTAGACTTCACTCAAATTCATCAAAAGGTTTTCTTTTTATGTTTGTTATTAGATAAATAGTTTAGTAGAACTCATGTTATATGTAAGTATTTTAAACTTTTATATTTTTTCCAAGTAGATTGTAAACTTTTAGTGAATTTTCTTAGAAAAAATTCACTAATGAGGAGATCTCGACTTTTGAATTTTGAAAAAATTTCTTCAAATGAGCACGATCTAGGACCCCTAGAACCCATATCCGGGGTCAGTTTCAATTTTTATATGTTTATATATATATATATATATATATATATATATATATATATATATTTATATATATATATATATTTATATATATATATATATATATATATATATATATATATATATATATATATATATATATATATATATATATATATATATATATATATATTATATATATATATATATATGTATCACACCGATAACTCAAAAAATAATGGGCCGATTTTGGTAAAATTTGGCATATACCTTTCTTTTGTAAATGGCTTGGATAAGTTCGTTAGTCAGGAAAATCGGACGAGGTTTTCCGGGAAAATTTTGAGTTTTCATTCGAAAAAAATTCTTATCTCACAAAGTAATAAGCCGATTTTAATAAAATTTGGCATGTACCTTTCTATTGTAAATGGCTTTGACAAGTTTGTTAGTCAGGAAAATCGGACGAGGTTTTCCTGGAAAATTTTGAGTTTTCATTCGAAAAAAATTTTTATCTCAAAGAATAATAGGCCGATGTTGATAAAATTTGCCATGTACCTTCCTTCTGTAAATGACTTTGACAAGTTCGTTAATCAAAAAAATCGGACGAGGTTTTCCGGAAAAATTTTGAGTTTTCATTAAAAAAAATGTATCTTAAAAATAAAAAATCTATGATAACCAAATTTGGTAGGTAGGTTTACGATATAAAAAGTAAACTATACACCAAAATTCAGATTTCTATGTTACAAGAAAAAAAAGTTATAATAAAATATTTTGTGCCAGATCATTTCTATGAAAATTCACTACCATAACGCACTTGCTGCGTCCAGAGTTTTTTCTTTCCATGTTGTAGCCTTGATAAAGGAATAAAAATTTTCCGAAAGCTCGGCCTATGATAAAGAGTTTTATTCTACAATTAACGGCGTTCCCACAATTTTTTGATAAATAACACTATTACCGTCACAAAAATTTAATACTATATATATATATATATATATATATATATATATATATATATATATATATATATATATATATATATATATTTGTATCACACCGATAACTCAAAAAATAATAGGCCGATTTTGATTAAATTTGGTGAATACCTTTCTTTTGCAAATAGCTCGGACAAGTTCGTTAGCCAGGAAAATCAGCCCAGGTTTTCCCGGAAAAATTTATGTTTTCTTTCGAAAAAAATTTATATCTCCGGAATTAACAAAGTAAGGGAAACTAAATTCGGTACGCGGCTTTATATCCTTATAGGTAAGTTACCTACCAAAATTTAGCTATGTATGTCAAAAGACAAAAAGTTATAGTCATTTAAAAAAAAAATATGGTTTTCCTCAAAACGTCAAAGTGGCGACTTAAAACGTCAAAATGGGCAACATTTAGGCAAAGAACTTGAATCTAATACGGACTATGGAAATAAAATGTCTCAAAAAGAATGTTTTACAAACCCTGAAGTCTTAGTTTCAACCGTCATTGTCCTTCATTTTACTAAAATGTTTCCAGAAAATTCATTTCAAATAGACCCTTTCTCTGATGCTTGGCAGTAGCCTTAGCTATAGAGTTTATCGTTTAATGGTATATAATTTTTGTCGAATTTTCGTAAAAAATCAAGCTCAATATATCCGTCATTATACAAGATATGAAAAAACATTGTATATATTAATTATAGGGTGTCTTGAGCTACATCTTAAAAAAAAATCTACAATCACAGGCTGGCCCATAAGTCTTCTTTTTTTTAATCAAACATGTCTTATGTTATTGCATTTTTGCATTTTCCATCGAAATATAATGCATTGTTTGTAAGAAAAGAAATTCCGGACGCAACGAGGGCGTTATGGTAGCGAATTTTGATCAAATGCTTCATATTTGAATAGCTCAATTTGCTATTAACCTATAAGGTTGACCAAGAAACGAGTTTTTTCGGAAACACACTTAGTTTAATTTCGGAAATTTTTGTACATTTTCAAACAATAAAGTTATTTTGATGAAACATGGCACATTGTTTTTACTATATAGGTTATACTGGTAACCAAATTTGATGGCTGCTTTCTTTTAAAAAAACACACAGATTTGCTATTTAAAACATTTTTTCAACAATATATTCATTTTGATGAAATCTGGTACATCGTTTCTACTACAATCCTCAACACTCGAAGCGCCGCTCGCAAAAATTTTACCCTTTTAGTGAATTTTCTTCAAAAAAAAAGTTCACTAATGAGGAGATCCCGACTTTGGAATTTTGAAAAAATTTCTTTAAATGAGCGCTAATTAGGCCCCTTAGAAGACATATATGGGGTCAGTTTCAGTTTTTATATGTTTACATATATTTTTATATCAATTCAATAAGAAAAGTCACTTAAAGCACTAAATAATTGAATATATCCATCTCTCTTTATTGTATTAACTTAATTATGCACAGTAATATCCTTTTCTAACAACAAATATCATTTGCAGCATTTTTCAAGTTCTGTTAAATGTTATTTCTGAAAAACTTAAATACCGATATTCAACAAAGCTTAGTTTTAGCACATAACATCTGTAGTTTAATGACAATATAAGTTGAATTTGTAAAAGTCTGGAAGCAGCAACTGCGTTACAGTGGCGAATTTTCATAGAACTGTTTTTATTGCTACATAGGGTTTTAGTGATTTTGATTAAGAAAATTCACTACTAGAGAGGTAATGGTGAGATTTTTGGAAAATTTTTGGATTTTTTTTTAAATGAGCGCAAATTACGGCCCATAGAACCAAAATTCAAGGTCAGTTAAAAAGTTTATATATATATATATATATATATATATATATATATATATATATATATATATATATATATATATATATATATATATATATGTGTGTGTGTGTATGTATCCAACCGATAACTTAAAAAATACTTCACCAATCGCAACCAAATTTGGCAATTCCCTTGATTTTGTTAATAGTTTGGATAAGATCGTTAGACAGTTTTGACGCTCAAATACTTTTAGAAAAAAAAAATGAAAAGAAAGGCAATATATTTCAAATTACTACAAATATTAAACTAAAGCTTGACAAGAACGTACACGTTGTACAAGTGGTCCTACCTACCAAATTTGAACTCAATTGGTTCAGTAGATCTTGAGTTATAACTTAATAAAAATTAATAATCCACTATATGACCTGAAATTACCTCTAAATGGATGCCTATAATGTTAGACAAGGTCAGACAGGTAAATCAGGGTTCCGCTGCCATTGCAAACAAAATCTCCAAATTAAGTTTTAAACGGACAGGTTACGCAAATATGTCACAATAAACAATCAGCGGGGTTGCCATATTTTGACATTTGTCCGTGGATTTTATTGAAAATTGCAATGCAATTCAACACTGTCACGTTCTGTATGACTTGCAATCGGCTTGCATTGCTTTTATATAGTTGCTTAACATATTCTTTCATGGAAAAATTTGATTCATGTTCTCTTTTTTGGCTTCCTGTCGAAGCACAAGTTTTTAGTGTCCTAACACAATTTTTGGTTGACTTACAACATTGAAAGTTCGCACAAAGTACGCATGTTGCGTTTATAGAGTTTCAGCGGTCCCCTAAAACCAAAATTAACGATTCTAGTTAAATAGAAATATTTGAACATTTAAATAATTTCAATAAACATTCACTACCATAACGCAGTTGCTGCGCACATACTTTTAATCTTCTAGAAAAGCTAGGTGTTGAAACAATTTTGTTTTGCAGACTATTTATTATGAATTCATACTTTTAAGACTTAATAAGTCTTTAACTCTTTATTAAAAGTTTCGTTTGACAAAAATACTTGCCAGCAATTAAGTAAACCTCATTTTTTTTACAAATCCCTTACACCAGTCGACTGAATTATAAAATATTATTTGAGACTTGAACTTCTTAACAAACAGTTTCCAGTTGAAGAAGTTTAAAGAAGATATGCCTAATATATTCTCTGACAAGTATAAAACTTCCAAAAGTCAATATATTCTGACTGGAAACACCCCAAGTCTTTTTCTGACTCTTATTCGTTATTGTTTCCAAGTGGAGTATTGAAACCCGCCAGGGTCAGAGGGAAAGAATTTTCCTTTTATTTCAGTCCTTAGATTGGTATGATACTGCATAAAAACAAACGACGAGAATCATAATAAAGGCGAATATAATTTTATGAAGTTTGCTCTGGAAATCTGTTTGTAAAATGAAAATCCCATATTGTTTTTAGAGGATTTTCTTTAAAAAATTCACTAATGAGGAGATCCCGACTTTTGAATTTTGAAAAAATGTCTTCAAATAAGCGCGTACTAGGCCGTCTATAACCCATATCCAGGGTCAGCTTCAATTTTTATATGTTATATATATATATATATATATATATATATATATATATATATATATATATATATATATATATATATATATATATATATATATAATACGACAAGAAATGACTAACAAGCTCCTAGATATGTGTCTAAGTTTATTTCGTTAAAATATGAGCAAAAAATCCATTGTAAATCAAAATTGTTTTATGTAAATAGTAACGTTAGACGCTTGTATTACGAGATATACCTGCTAGCTGCGTGTACATATATGTCCGGCATAGCCTAGTTGGGTAAGCCGTGTACATCGGATAGTCGACTCCGACATGACGAGTTCTAATCCTAGTTAGTGACTTTACTTTTTATCAATTTTTTAAAAATCTCATTTCACTTTACCGTTATCTAATCAGATTATTGTTATTCCGATGAATTTTTTAGCGAGTTTTTTTATAAAAAATAATCTGATAAAGAGGAGATGAAAGTTTGAAGACTTAATTCAATTTGAATAGCATATCTGGTTTGTTCTTGCCCTAACTTAGTGAAACTGTTCCATATTTAATACAGTCGTAGACTTTCCCCGTGGCTTCACAGGTGTCTGTTTTAGTGAATTTTCTTTAAAAAAATCACTAATGAGGAGATCCCGACTTTGAAATTTAGAAAAAATTTCTTTAAATGAGCGCGAACTAGGCCCCCTAGAACTCATATCCAAGGTCAGTTACAATTATATATATATATATATATATATATATATATATATATATATATATATATATATATATATATATATATATGTATGTATATAAAGAGTAAACCATTTACCAAAATGTAGGTGTGTAGGTTTAAAGACAAAAAAGTTAGAGGCATTTAAAGAAACGTCAAAATTGGCAACTTTTAGGCAAACAGCCTCAAAGAAATACGGATTATGTAAAGAGTGTTATATAAACCCTTAAGTTTCAGCTTCAAGCATCATTGCCCTTCATTTTAATAAAACATTTCCAGAAAATTCATTTCAAATAGACACTTTCTCTGGTGCTTTGGCAGTAGTTTTGGTTAAGTTTATGGTTAATTTTTAGCTAATTTTCGTAGAAAAAATTCGTTAATGGGGAGACCGAGGCTTTTGATTTCTAAAAAAGTTTCTTTAAATGAGCGCAAACTAGGCTTCCGAGAATCCATATCCGGTTTACTTTCTGTTTACATATATACAGGGTGATACATTTCTACGGGAAAGCTCAATATAATTGTTATGCAAAAATTGTATACGTTACTTATAGGGTGTGATGAGCTGCATCTTATAACGTTATTTTGACAATCACAGGCTGGCTCATAAGTCGTTGGTGATACCTAAAATTTTTTTTTGAACATTCCTTATTGCATTTTTGCATTTTTGCATTTTTCATCGAAATATGATGCATGTTTGTAAAAAAATCGAGACGCAGTAAGTGCGTTTTGGTAGCGAATTTTTATTAAATGCTTCAAAATTCAATAACTCAATTTGCTATTAACCTAAGGTTGGTGGGCTAGGAAACGAGTTTTCTCGGAAACAAAATCCTTGAAATGTAAAAAAATTGTATTTAAGAAAACAAAAATATGTGGTTTGATAAAATTACGTACACGTGTTGTCTATATAAAGTTTTTGTTTCATGCTAAAGTTGGATTCTCATGATTGGCATAACATTAGTTTATTTAAATTCGAAAAAAGTTGTTATAAATTCGCTACAATAACGCACTTCCTGCATCCTAATTATTACTGTCTGTTGTATTATAGTTTGTTTGTTTATCGACTTATTGACTTTGAAGTTTATTTCCTTAAATAAAAAAATCACAAACCCTATAATTTAAACTGATGGTATAAAATTGCAGACAGGGCCTATTTCAAACAAATTTTCTGGAAATATTTGAGTCAAATGAAGTACAACAGCTATTGAAACAGAAATGTTAAGACCCTGTTAAGCATACTTTTTGCCATCTTTATGGTCCAAAATCCGCCTTCTTTTTAGTATGTTTGTCTAAAAATCACCAATTTTAACGCTTAAAATTTGACGTTTCTACAAGAAAAGTCATAAAATCTGGAAAACATTTTTTTTGTATTTTTTGACCTTTTTGCATATATTTTTTTTAATTTCAACAACACACCACGAGGGCTTACAGCCTAAATACTATCGTACCGTGGGTGTTGACAAGGAGGAAAGAGGCAGCTTGTTAATTCTGGACTTGAAGGTTTGGAGGTTCGGAGGAGAAGGAAAAACATGTGCCGGCAAGGAATTCCACAACTTGGAAGTCCTCGGGACAAAAGAGCGGGCATAAGAAGATGTTCTATGTCTGGTGACCTGTACAGTAAAAGGGTGCATTCGCTCTGTTCCCCTGGTGGATCTGTTGGGGGCAGCAGGTGGGGAACTATGGAGGAAAGCTCATCTGAGCAGTGCCCGTGCAGATATCTATAAAAGAGAGAGAGAGAGGTCACCAACGGCACGTCGGTGGGCAAGGGATGGCAGCCTTTGGGTGAGGGTGGGGTCACCGATGAGACGTATAGCTCTCTTTTGAATGGAGTCCAGGATAGCGAGTGTAGAAGCTGCAGCTGCACCCCAGATGTGGGAGCAGTATTCGAGGTTTGGCCTTATTTGTGAAGTATATAAGGTATAGAGATTAGCTGGTGAAAAGTATTTGCGAGCCCGGAAGAGGAAACCTAATTTCTTAGCAGCCGCTTCTGCAATTGATGTGACATGTTGGTGCCAATTAAGATTTCGATCCAGAGAAATGCCAACAAGAGAAAAGGACTCATTACTTTGAATAACTTGGTTGTTCATTGTGATGGGTCTAGTGCTGGTGTATCTCTTGTGAGAAAGAAAGCAAGACTTAGTTTTGGTGTGGTTGAATTGTACAAGATTTCTACTGCCCCAGTCTAATATTTTTTGGAGATCCACGGAGACAGAACCCTCCATGAGTCTGCGATCCTCATCTAATTGGGCTAAAGAGACAGGCTTAGAATATTGTATATTTGAATGGAGGGTGCTGTCGTCCGCGTAGCTGTGAACTGGGTTGGATGTGCTCGAGAGGAGGTCATTGATGTGGAGAAGAAACAAAGTAGGGGCTAAAGCTGAACCTTGAGGAACTCCTGCATTAATTGGATACAGTTTAGAGGAATGGCCATCCACAACAACAGATATGCTCCTGTTGGAGAGGAAATTTGCTGTCCACATACACAGTTTTGGTGGTAGGCCATAGGCCGGAAGTTTATTAAGCAGCGCTGCGTGCCAGACCTGGTCGAATGCTTTGGATATGTCTAGAGCAACAATCTGGGATTCACCGTGTTGTTCCATAGACTTGTTCCAAGAATGGGTGACAAAGGAAAGGAGGTCGGCAGTCGATCTGCGCTTACGGAATCCATACTGCCTGTCATGGATTAGACTGTGTTTTTCAAGAAATTTTAGTAATTCGGTGTTTATATACTTTTCCATCACTTTAGAGACGACTGAAAGGAGAGAAATTGGCCTGTAGTTGCTGGGAAGCGCTTTGGATCCTTTCTTGGGGATGGGTTGTACTCAAGCAGTTTTCCAGTTACTAGGGAATATGCCTTTATTATAAGATATCTGAAACAGACGAGTCAGGACAGGAGCAAGCTCTGGTGCGCATTTTTTGAGAACAATTGCTGGGATCTCGTCAAGGCCAGAGGCTTTCCTAGTATTAAGAGAAGATAGCATCTTTCGTACCTTTTAGTTTTGAAAATGATATCCGTCATTTTATGCGCGACATTGGGGACTGTTGGTGGTTGAACATTTGGAGGTGGGTTGAGAGTAGAATTGCCGGCGAACAACGAAGCAAAAAGTTCAGCCTTGCCCAGGGCGGTAGAAACAATTTCATCCCCTGAGACAAGAGGTGGGAACGTGCTTTTGCAGAAATTATTCCCAATAGATTTAGCAAGAGTCCAGAAGGGTTTGCCGCCGTTGGAGCTTAAGAGGACTTTGTTTTTGATGTGGTTATTAAACGAGTTTTTTGCCTCAGAAAGAATGCGGACATAGCGGTTTCTTGCGTCGTTAAATGCTTGACGATTTTCTTGACTGGGATTGTGTAGAAGCGTTTTGTGAGCTTTGACCTTTTCAAGTCTGGCCTTGTCACAGGATTTAGAGAACCAGGGCTTTTGACTGGCTGAAGTGGTTTTCTGTGTACGTGGGATAAATAATTCGATGCCAGCTTGGATAATTTCGGTGACGTTTTGTGAGATATCAGAGGGGTCAGGATGAAAGAAGCAGACAGACGCCCATGGAAATGAGGAAAAGTAATCCCGCATTTCGTCCCAGTTTGCGGAGTTGTAGTGCCAAACGATAAGTGCCAAACGATACGTGGGTGTGATGACTGTGTGACCTCGCGTTGCATTGCGCAGGAAGCAGTGACCATGCCGTGGTCTGAGCGCCCAAGGGGGGCGGCTACTGATATCTTATAGCATTCAGGTTGTGTAGTAAGAAGGAGATCCAAGGGATTTGAGCTGTGTGTTGGGATACGAGGAAAGTAAGTAGGTTGCTGAACCATACTGGCTAAAGAATTGCTGACTGCAAAGGCCTCCGCTGCTCTCCCTTGTGGATCGGTTTTTGAAGATCCTAGCCATTCCTTATTATGAACATTGAAGTCACCAAGAATAGTGACCTCGGAGGAAGGATATTCAGAAATCAGATAGTCGGTTTTTTCAGAAATGTAGTCAAAGAGCTGGACAAAGTTGTTGTCAGAAGGTAACCGTTAAATGCAACAGATGAATTTAGGTGCAGCCCTGAGAGAAAGTTTTATCCATAGTATGTCTTTTCTTCCAGCTTCTAAATTGGGGAGTCTGGTGCAGGGTAGATTGCTACGGACGTATGCGCACACGCCTCCATGCAATCTAAAGGAAGTAAGGAGCTCATACCCCGGGAAATTAAGGTGATTAGTGGCTGTTTTGGCACTGATTTGGGTTTCGGTGAGGAAGAGGATTTGGGGCCTGTTGGCCTGGAGGAAATGGTGGACGGGGTTCAGGTTAGAATTTAGGCCACATATATTCGAAAAGGATATGTTAAATCTTGATGTTGGCGCCCCCTGTACACCCCTCTCCCGGAGATCCGAATGGAGGGGTATTTTGCCTCCGGAATATTTTGTACAAGGAGGAGCCATCATCATTTTTGTTTATAAGGGAAACCGACTCATACACCAGAACCGGAAACGTCCGTTGGGACTTCACCGGCCCCTTGATGTATGGGGTGGTACCTCCCCGGGCGTGAAAAAATCCTTTACTATTACGTAAAGGAAAATTCCACTACCACCTGCTAAAACCTGCATCAAAACAACTTAATCTTATTTTGTAACATGCAATGCATTTTGTTATTCACCTATATTATTTTGGTATTTGGATCTCCTTGGACATCCAGTTCGACCGATTTTTTTTATAATTTAAACAGTATATTCATCCCTCCAATGACGCTAACTTTGTTAGCGAAATGATCGTGATAGGTCTGAAAACTGTATTTTGATCAACTGGGTTCTCCGAAGCGTATTTATCAACCTGCCTGCCAAATTTGATTAAAATATCTTTGCTACTTTCGAAGATACTTAAATTTCCCGAAAGGAAGCCAGAAATTTTCCCGAAAAACCAGATTTCGGATTTTCCTGGCTAACAAACCGGTCCAAGCCATGTACCAAAGGAACACGCGTGCCACGTTTCATTAGAAGCGGTTTAGGGAAGCATAGTTCGTGTTCACTCGAAATTCAAAAGTCGGGATCTACTCATTAGCGATATTTTTCTACGAAAATTCGCTAATACGAGACCTTACTTTTGGAATCACCCCCGTACGTAGAATTTTTTTCTTTAATGGACAAGCAGTGTAATCCCTTGATGCCAAATAAATGTTATTATTTTTGTTAAGTAATTATCCAAGAAAAATTGTGTGAAACAATAAGTAGACCATTTTAGTGAATTTTCTTTAAAAAAATCACTAATGAGGAGATCCCGCCTTTTGAATTTTGAAAAAAATCCTTGAAATGTGGGCGACCTAGGTAGACTAGAATCCATATCCAGGGTCAGTTTCATTTTTTATATATATATTTATATATATATATATATATATATATATATATATATATATATATATATATATATATATATATATATATATATATATATATAGGTATCACACCGATAACTCATAAAATAATGGACCGAGTTTGATTACATTTGGTACGTACCTTCCTTTTGCAAGTGGCTTGGCTAAGTTCGTTAGCCAGGTAAATCGGCCCTGGTTTTCCCGAACATTTTTTTTTCTTTCGGAAAAATTTATATCTGTGGAAATAACAAAGTAAGGCAACTAAATTTGGTAAGCCTGTTTGTATTATAAAGAGTGCGCCATGTACCAACATTTAGGTCTGTAAGTTTAAAGACAAAAAAGCTTGGACGCAGCAAGTGCGTTATGGTAGTGAATTTTCATTAAAATGTTTTAAATAGCAAATACGCGTTTTTTTTTAAGAAGGCAGGCATCAAATTCAGGTACCAGTATGACCTTTATAGTAGAAACAATGTATCATATTTCATGAAAATAACGATATTCTTTGAAAATGTACAAAAATGTTTCGAAAATAAAAATAAAATGTTCCCGAAAAAACTACTTTCCTGGCCAACGAACCTCATAAATTAATAGCAAATTAAGCTCTTCAATTTTGAAGCATTTAATAAAAATTCGCTACCATAACGCACTTGCTGCGTCCCGAATTTCTTTTCTTACAAACTCGCATTTTAATTACGTGGTCGAAATCCGATCAGCTCAAAACTGGCACGGAACGGGGGAATCCGAGTACCTCATTAAAACAAAGCATTGTTTAATCTTTTTGGACTGAGCAGATTTTAATAAAAATTCGCTACCATAACGCACTTGCTGCGTCCAGAAATTATTTTCTTACAAATATGCATTATAATTACGTGGTCGAAATTAGATACATTAAAGGTCAGCTCAGAACGGACCAGGGAATCCGACTATCTAATTAAAACAAAGCATTGTTTAATCTGTTTCAACAGAGAATAATATCCTGCCTAAAAAACTAATCCAAGCCACTTGCAAAACGAAGGTATTCACTAAATTTGATCGTCATCCGCGTATTATTTATTGGTTTATCGGTGTGACACATAAATATATATATATATATATATATATATATATATATATATATATATATATATATATATATATATATATGGAACCCAAATCCGAGGTCGGTTTTAGACTTTATATGTCTGAAACCGACCTCGAATTTAGGTTCCAGGGGCCCTAAATAGCGCTCATTTGTAGAAATTTTTCCAAAATTCAAAAATGTTAATGCATTTTTGCATTTTTTTATGGAAATATGATTTATGTTTGTAATTTAAAAAATCTAGACGCAGTAAGTGCGTTTTGGGACAGAATTTTTGTTAAATGCTTCAAATTTCGATAACTCCATTTGCTATTAACCTAACGTTCGCTGGCTACGAAACCAGTTTTCTCGGAAATATTTTAAGTTTATTTTCGGAAAATTTTTGTAAATTTTAAAACAATGAGTTATTTTGATAAAATTGTTTCTACTATATAGGTTATACCGGTAAGCAAATTGATGCCTGCTTGCATTAAAAAGACATATTTGCTATTAAAAACATTTTTATGAAAATTCACTTCCATAACGCACTTGCTGCGTCCGGACTTTTTATGATAACAACTGAAACTTTATCCTTTGTTGTCGCTCGGAAAGTATAAGCGAGAAATAAGTGTGTTGTTTGTGGACTCCTGGGTGAGGTGGTTTATTTTCGTATTGTAAAATCAGTTTCATAAAACTTAATTTTGGTTTTCCTCTCGGTGGCTTGGTAATGTTATTCACATTTAGTGTCATCATTAAGGAACAAGGAGCATCTTGCTCCGAGTACAAGCGAGACGGATGTTCCCCAACATTTATGAGTAATTTCTTGTTTGCCCAGAAGACATTGCTATTTGGAGCTTAATTTAGCTGAAAATTGTACTATAGTTTAATTTCTAGGGTTGTGCTCCCGTCTTCCTTGAAGGGTATTTATGGCATAATGATGTCAGATTTGATTTTCATCATAATGCCTTTTATTTGTACAAATTTAGGGGTAGCAGCAGAATCTTGACTCAAGTTTTACTTTTAAATGCCTTGAAACATATTTTTCCTACATGTGAGATAATATAGCAATTTTTATTTGAATTTAGTGATATTAATAAAACTTTCTGACGCAGCAAGTGCGTTATTGTAGCGAATTTTCATAAGAATTGTACACTATTATTATACGGCAGATTAGCAAAGTTGATACTTTAAACTTGCACAAACATTGAAGATCGATTTTAGAGGTCCTAGTACGCGTACATTTGAAGAATTCTTTCGAAAGTGTTACCATCGATATCTCTCTATTATCAAAAAAAATCTTGCGTTCTAACTCATTTTGAGAAAAATGCCTAAAACTCAATTTTCTATGAAACTGAAGAACTAAATTTTGCTATATCTGTAGATAGTGTAAGTCTCTTTAAAAGAAACTTATATTACAAATTTCATCAAAGTTATACAGAATATTTCCAGAAGGAAACTTAATTCACATTTAGCAAAGTAAAGTATCTGCCAAATTATAAACGTAGCAGTTATTAATCGCCAGTATAATTTCGTTTTAGTCAGCCTAATCAAACCGATTTTTTTAATATCAACAATAACAAAATTATAATTTCAGACTCAAAGCTGACAAACTTATTTAGGCGTTTTAAACAAAAATGAGATCTTGTTTAAAACGTATGAAATCTGTGCACTATTGTTTCTCCAAATGTCAAAATAAAACATAAAGAAACATACATTCATCGATCCGGATTCGATCGCATAACCTTCTGCTTAGGAGGCAAGCGCGGTGCCCCCTGCGCCATCTACACACTCGTCAACTAATGATTTATTTGCGTGATACTTTAGATTAGCTTCATGCCCGGGATATATTCAAAGTATTCAGAATTAGTAGAAATACCATTGAACACACATCCCACGACTGTTTCGGTATTATTGGACGTCTTATGTTTAAGTTTAAAAATAAAAGAAACTATTTTAGAATCATTTTTATAGAGACTTGGCTTTATTTTGTTTAAATGTCTGCTATATTATGCGACAGTATAGTATATCTATGCTGCGCTAAAACTGTGTTTGGGGCCGTTAATAAAGCTATAAATATAGTGTATTTTAATAATTGATTGAATCCCCAGTTAAATAACAATCACGTGGCAAATTTTTAATTTCATGTCGTCTGTCATTTTCCATAATTGCGGCTGAGATTTCACGATTGTTGGTTCGGATAGAATTTTTCTGCCTGGTATATATTTAGTTTTGTTACCGTTAAAGTATGGTTTATACCTGTTGTATGAATTAACCCACGCGTGGCAGTTAACTACACTGTCTGTCAGGCATTGGACTTTACCCACTAAGTCGTTTCAACGCATGCTTCGGGATTTTATTTTTAATTTGGAAAATACTGTGAATATTGTGTACCAAATTACTTAAAATTCACAACATAGGTTTATTTTCACTATTTCTAGGCCACATGTAAAGTCTCATTCCAGTTACTGTGATACTTACAAAAATATAGCGTTTTCAAAAAGTTATCCTCGATTTTCCACCGGAAAAACTTGAGCATAAAGGCTGGTTAACGAACTCCACCCCGGTTTTCGCTCGGACAACATTTTTGCCAAGTTTGAGTGAAATCAGTTATTTTTTGAATTATCGTTCAGATACATATATATATATATATATATATATATATATATATATATATATATATATATATATATATATATATATATATATATATATATATATATATATATATATATATATATAAAATTAAAATTTAAACGGACCTTGATTTTGGGTTATTGGGATCCAAATTCGCGTTCATCTGAAGAAATTTTTTCAAGAGCTTTTCATCGTGACCTCCCTATTAGCGAATTTGTGTTAATGAAAATTTGCTAAAATGGGGTTGCATTCGAATGCTGAATATCTATATGTTCTATTTGAGCTGATCTGTGGT
The DNA here is from genome assembly GCA_964006375.1 of Tillus elongatus. Lineage (NCBI taxonomy): Eukaryota > Metazoa > Arthropoda > Insecta > Coleoptera > Cleridae > Tillus > Tillus elongatus. The sequence continues at coordinate 70,214,128 of OZ023262.1, forward strand.
GATTGTGGTCAAATACCGTACTTTCTTTTAGTAAATGACTGTCATTTTGAATTAAGGAGGTTAAGTAAGAAATCAATTCACAAAGATATATTTGAGTCTTTTTAGAGTAAAACATATTCTGTATCATCGTGCTGAACGAAGCCACATCCTAAGTGATCGCCAGTAAGGCTTTTATCAAAACCGATCTACTGGCGCTTTTCTAACATATTATGTCACTCCTCTTCGAAGTTCTGCTCTCGAATAATTTGGAGGCTTTCAAGCATTTTCAATATATATTTCTAAAGCATTTTATCAGGTCTGGGCTGCAGCACTCCTTAATTAATTTCGATCATGCGCATTGCCTTTGAAACTATACCTGTAGATATCTAGTATTCTGGAGGAGCTCCCCTGGCATGTTGTTGTCGATGGCACGCTTTTTCTTTTGCATATAAATGACCTTCTGTCAATAACGAACATTTCGATCCACAGCTTCGCTGATGATAGTGCTCTTCGCAGCACGTTCTCATCGAGTCGCCCATTATCTGCTTCTAACTCCTTATCAATAAGAGTTGAAGCAACCAACTTCCTAAATGATGACCTGTCGAAGATTTGCAGGTAGGACTATGAAAATCTGGTCTAATGCCTCAAAAACACAGAATTGTCTCTTTTTAGAAAGAGCGACCTGCAGGTACTAGACGTTCAAATGACTGACAGAATACTGCCAAAAAATAGACCATATTTACAATGGTTATAACTGTTGCAGAGGATCTTGATGGTACTTACATGTTTCCAATATTGCAAAAGCAACATCAAAGAAGCTTTGGTTATTGTTTCGGGTTAAAGGTTTGTTTTCATCACAGCAGCTTTTGACGCCGTATAAATCACAGATACGTCAACAGTTGGAATACTGTTCTTATGTCTGAGGTGATGCCTCAAAGACAACCTCTTTTCTCCTAGATTCTATTTATCTTTTACAGTCAATCTCGCTTCTCTCGACCACAGGAGAAAGTTTGGAGATCTCTGATTTTTTATACATGTTACTATCAACATTGCTTCTTAGAAATAGCTTCGTTGGTACCTTGTTTTAATCACTTAATCTGCAAGCCCATTTTACTTGTAAAGCCCATGCTTTTAGTGTCACTTTCTACATGGTTCGCTACAAATATTCGTTCTTTCTCCTAGAGCATCTAAACTTTAGAATGCCCCCGCAGCAGACATCTTTCCGAAGAAATAACCCCTCCAGCTATTGAAGAAGCGAGTAAATCAACTTATTTTTACTAAGGGAATCTCCGGTATCATTTGTACCCCTTCATTTGATTTGCGAAGCGTCTACGCCTTCTAAAAACTTACTGTTTTTTCATTACACTGAAAAATTCTCTTCGGGGGCGTGTTGTGTAAAGTTTTTCACGTAAAATTGCACATTTTCTTCTGAAAAATGCTATATCCCCACTTTATTTTTACGAAATTGAACTCATATATCACCATCAAACTACAGATTCAATGTTGCGAAGTTCATTTTAATTGAATAATTGTAATCCAAGTTTTTACGGATTCAAATTTAACTGATTTGAAAGATGCCCCAAATCATGTCCCCTGTTGTTAGAAAAAACATTACTGTGTACTATATAGTTAAATGGAATGAACAAACATAACGTTATTAAATCTTTTAGTTGTCAATAGTTTTGTAACTTGTCATATAAATTGAGAGACATTTTATATCGACAGAAAGAGTTATTGCTTTGGAGTGAATTGTTTATAAGTATCGACTACTTAAATTTTATATGCATGTTTGCACAGAGATAAGGATGTAATTGGAGGGTTGTCTATCATGCACACACTAAATTTAACATATGTACATCAGTTGAGCCAGGTCCAATCATATGCTTAGCAGATAAAGTAAGTTACGTTATGTTTTACAAAGCTTATGAAAATTCGCACTAAGAGAAGACTGCATCTTTCAAATTTTGAAAATATTTCTTTAAAGGAGCGCGAATTAGACCCCATAAAACACATATCAGCGGTCAGTTACAGTTTTGATATATACATACATACATACATACATATTTATATATATATATATATATATATATATATATATATATATATATATATATATATATATATATATATATATATATATATATATATATATAGAGTGGCGCATGTCTACGGTAAAGCCCATTATATATATTTTTGTGTATGTTATGGCCTCGAGATGAACTCATCCAGCGAGGGTCATTTTTTATTTTCATTGGCTTCTTTGCAGATCAATATATTAGGTATTATACAAGATACGAGAAAAAAATATAAACGTTAATTATAGGGCGTCTTGAGAAGCATCTTATAAAATTAATTTGACAATCACACGGTGACCCATAAGTCATTGGTGATACAAACTTTTTTGTTTAAATGGAACACTCCTTATATTATTGCATTTTTGCATTTGCCATCCAATTAAAATCCATGTTGTAGAAAAAAAGTCAACATCGTTAACCATTTTTGAGTTATTTCAGTTGTGTAGGGATCAAATCAAATCTTTATTTCGGTTTTGCTTTCAGTTCTTATAAGCGATCATATTAGATGATTTTAGAGAATTTTCGAAGAAAAATATTCAAATATTTCAATTAACTTTGTACAAAAAAGGTATAAGATTATATATGTTATACATTTTCATAATATATAAGTAGTTAGTTAATTGTTTTCACATGTTGCATAAATCTATAAAGTGGCAGACTTAAGTAACCTTTTTATTTCTGACAGCTTGTGACAAAAAAATATGAGTATTTTTCCGTTTATATTTTTCTTTAACTACACGGGTTAAATTGAAAATATAAAAGTCTGGACTCAGCAAGTGTGTTATGGAAGTGAATTTTTATAAAAATGCTTTGAATAGCAAATATGTCTTTTTAATGCAAGCAGTCATCAATTTGGTTACCGGTATAACCTATATAGTAGAGACAATGTACCATATTTTATCAAAATAACTTATTGTTTGAATATGTACAAACATTTTCCAAAAATAAACTTTAAATGTTGGTTTCCTAGCCAACAAACCTTAGGTTAATAGCAAATTGAGTTATTAAAATTTGAAACATTTAATGAAAATTTGCTACCAAATCGCACTTACTGCGTCTCGAATTTCTTTTTTACAGACATATTTCGATAAAAAATGCAATAAAATAAGGGTGTTCGAAAAAAATTGCAGGGATCACCAACGACTTATGGGCCAGCCTGTGATTGTCAAAATATAAGATGCAGCTCAAGACACCCTATAATTAACTTATACAATTTTGTTTCGTGTATAATAATAATTATATTGAGCTTTACCGTAGAAATTGGTCACCCTATACACCCTATACATATATATATATATATATATATATATATATATATATATATATATATATATATATATATATATATATATATATAACAGATAAAAACTAAACATAAACCTGGATATGGACTAGGTGGCCTAGTTTGCGCTCATTTGAGGAATTTTTTTTTAAATTCTCGCGGTCTCCCCAATGACGAATTTTTTGTACAAAAATTAGCTAAAAATTATGGACCGTTAAACCATGAACTTAACTAAAACTACCGCCAAAGCATCAGAAAAAAAATAACTAACTTGTTGCATATCAGCCCTTTCTGTAAAACTTCGATCCTTTATATCTGTTGACAAGACATAACAAACACTGTTTACTCCACCCACTAACATTAATAAAATCGTAAAAGAATAATTTGCACTTGTATATTAAAATTCCCAAATAAATTGTCAACTGAAATTGAAAACAGATAAACGATCTAATAATATACGATAAACGTCAGTTACAGCGTGCAACTGACGTGCGCAATGATATCAATTGTACCGTTGCTAGGTAACGACTCAGACATACTAGATCTCATATACCTATAAACCACTTTTTACCATTGTCAATAAAAAGCGGTGATATTAAAAATAAATGTTTCAAATTTGAATAGCTCAATTTTCTAGAAACCTAGAAAGCTGGTACCTAGTTAGGTCTTTACCAAAGGAACATGTGCACCAAGTTTCATCAAAATAGCTTTGTAATTTTCGGAGATTTTTTTTTCTTCGATCAAACCCCAAAATTTTTCCGGGAAACCTTGTCCGACTTTCCTGGCTAACGAACTCATCCAAGCTATTAATAAAAGAAAGGCACTTGCCGAGTTTCATCAAAATCGGTTAATTATTTTTTGAGTTATCAGTTGGACATATATATATATATATATATATATATATATATATATATATATATATATATATATATATATATATATATATATATATATATATATATATATATAAACATAACAAAATTCACTAATAGAGAGGTATCGATAGTGAGACTTTGCACAAATTTTTTCAAATGAGCGCGATTTAGGACCCCATATCCGGGGTCAGTTTCAATTTTTATATTATTCAATATATATATATATATATATATATATATATATATATATATATATATATATATATATATATATATATATATATATATATATATATATATATATATATATATATATATATATATATATAAACATATAAAAATCGAAACTGACACCGGATATGGGTTCTAGGGGCCCAAATTAGCGCTCCTTTGAAAAAATTTTTGCAAAGTCTCACAATTGATACCTCTCTATTAGTTTTTTTTTTTAAATAAAAATTCACTAATAAAAAAAGTCTGGACACAGCAAATGCGTTATAGTAGTGAATTTTTATATTAGAGTATTTTTGAGAGCAAATATATATTTTTTAATGAAAACAGGCATCAAATTTGGTTACCAGTATAACCTATATAGTAGAAGAATATACAATATTTTATCATAATAACTTTACTATTTAAAAAAGTTTTTTTTCTAAATTTATAATGAACTTTTAATTTTTAGTGAATTTTTTTTTTTTAATTCACTATTAGAGATGTATCGATGGAGATACTGTGCAAAATTTTTTTTAAATGAGCGCGAACTAGGACCCAACCCATATCCAAGGTCAGTTTCAATTTATATATATATATATATATATATATATATATATATATATATATATATATATATATATATATATATCTATATATATATATATATATATATATATATATATATATATATATATATATATATATATATATATTCGTGATCGATTTTTTTCGTGAAGAGTTATGCCATAATTTACTGGGTTTATATTCGTGGAAACTTCTTCATTTTTAGACAAAAATTAAAACAACATTTGTGTTTTTGATTCAACGACGTTTCGCCACCCCATGCGCGGCTTCCTCAGGTTTTTTATTTTTTTTATTTTATTTTATATTAATAGATTAATATAAAATTAAAGAAAATTAAATTAATTAAGATAATAATTATATATATATATATATATATATATATATATATATATATATATATATATATATATATATATATATATATATATATATATATATATATATATATAATATAATTATATATATAAACACAGATCTCCCCATTAGTGAATTTTTTGTTTTACGAAGGAAGATTGTTTGTACTATTATAGGCTATACCAAATTTTATGCCTTTTATTAAAAAAGTACATATTTGCCATTAAAAACATTTTTATGAAAATTCACTACAATAACGTACTTCCTGCGTCCAGACTTTTTATTAGTGAAATTTTTGTATCTGCGAGTTGTCAACATTTTTAAGGGAATTCCCTATTTGTTTCGTAAGATTTTAAGATGCTTCTAAAGGAAAAAGAAAAAAACGGATACAGTTAACTCAAAAACTAATGGGTTTGATTAAATTTAGTGAATACCGTCCGGTTGCAAGTGGCTTGGATAAGTCCGTTAGCCAGAAAAATCCGACGAGGGGTTTCTCGAAAAATTTTGTGTTTTCTTTCGAAAAAAAATTATATCTCCGGAATTAACAAAGTAAGGGCAACCAAATTTGGTACGCCGGTTTATATCATTATAGGTACGTTACCTACCAAAATTTAGCTCTGTAGGTTAAAAGACAAAAAAAAGTTATACGCATTTAAAGAAAAATAAATTTGGGTTTTCCTCAAAACGTCACAGACGCGATTTAAAACGTCAAAATTGGTAATATTTAGGCAAAGAATCTGAAACTAGTATGAGCGAAGGAAAGAAAATAGCTCAAGAAGAATATTTTACAAAGCCTGAAGTCTTAGTTTCAATCGTCATTGTCCTTCATTTTCCTAAAAATTTTTCCAGAAAATTCATTTCAAATAGACCCTTTCTCTGATGCTTTGGCAGTAGTCTTGGCTACAGAGTTTATTGTTTAATGGTAGTATAACATTTTTGTCGAATTTTCGTAAAAAATCAATAAAGTTCAATTTATCCGTTATTACACAAGATATGTAAAAAAATTGTATACATTAATCATAGGGTGTCTTGTGCTACATCTTAAAAGATATTTCTACAATTACAGGCTGGCCCATAAGTCGTTGGTGATACAAATTTTCTTTTTTTTAATCCTTTTAAGCCTTATGTTATTGCATTTTCCATCGCAATATAATACATGTTTGTAAGAAAATAAATTCGGAACGCAACAGGTGCGCTATGGTAGCGAATTTTTATTAAATGCTTCAAATTTGAATACCTCAATTTGCTATTAACCTAAAAGGTTTACCAAGAAACGAGTTTTTTCGGAAACACTTTAAGTTTACTTTCGGGTATTTTTGTACATTTTCAAACAATAAAGTTGTTTTGATGAAACATGGCATATTGTTTTTACTATATAGGTTATACTGGTAACCAAATTTGATGCCTGCTTTCTTAAAAAAACATATTTGCCATTAAAAACGTTTTTATGAAAATTCACTACTATAACGCACTTGCTGCCCCCAGACTTTTTTATTTTGCACAAAACACTTCATTTATAATTCAGTTCCCAAATAATGTAAATATACTATATCTTAATAATAAATTTTGACACGTTTGTTTTGTATTTTATAAATCACAACAGAATTGAATTTAAAAAGACCATGACTGCATTTTCCTTAAGTAAGTAGTATTAATAGTTTGTAGGCTGAGTTTGTACTCTATTTTTAAATTCGACATCTATCGGTATGAAAAATGAAAGACATGTGGTATTCCTGGTGACTGATTAAACGAGGCGACATATTATCATTTCGGCTTGAGTTGAGATTTTGTAATCTTATTTTCTTTTTTAGCACGCTGAAAACAACCATTCTTTATGTTATATTTTAGAACCAGGAACTAAAGCACTCGCAGAATAATAGTCTATATTCAACAAATCTTTAATTGGACGACACCTATGCATAAACAATACCACAGGCATGCAAAAATTATTTTTTCGAAAATTGTTTGGCTGAAGTGTTAATACTCATGTTCATGGTCCTCACAAGGGTGGTCCTAGGTGGACCGCTGGGTCCAGGGCCCGGGCCCAACCCTACGAAATTTAAATTATAATTCTTATAATTCAATATAAACTCAACAAATATTTTAAATATTTTTTTATCAAATGAAGATTTAGAAGATTCTGCAGCTAATTATGGCTTAAAATTTAAAATAGATATTTATGATAAACCGTTTATAATAAACGTTTAATAAAATTGATACTGGTAATTATTCTCATTGCGTGTGTTGTGTGAACTTGTGTGTGTATTAGCACAGCATTGCTTATCAGTCACATTTCAACTGTCAACCCCGTGTGACATAGTCTATGTCCATCTCTAACTCCGTGTGACGTGACAGGTGGATAAAAAGACGCCTAAACAGCTTCAACTAGAAGCATCAAATGAATGTATATCTTCGGTTGTCCTTACTGTTTTGAATTTTATCACGATTGAAAACATGGTTTGCGAGCTGTGAACAAATTTGTTATCTGTTTTCACCAGTTTTGCATTTCATGGCACTAGAAAATGATGAACTGAAAGTTTAAGTCACCAATCGTGTCTCAAAGTATCCTTCAGACTTAACAGATTCAGGCAGCTTAAGTTGAAGAAATTCTACACATTAAGAGCATCTATAGTACAGTCTTCCAGTCAGAAAAGGACCCGATGAAGCTTCTTCATATATGAGAAGAACCTTTAAGCAGTTTTTTAGTGAATTTTCTTTTAAAAAAATTACTAATTAGGAGATCCTGACTTTTGAATTTAAAAAAATATTCTTCAAATGAGCGCTAATTAGGTCCCCTAACCTAGAACACATATCCGGGGTCAGTTTGAATTTTTATATGTTTACATATATATCTATATATATATATATATATATATATATATATATATATATATATATATATATATATATATATATATATATATATATATATATATATATATATATATATACATGTGTTTGTGTGTATCACACGGATAACTCAAAAAATAATGGGCCGATCTTGACCAAATTTGGTGACTGCCATTCTTTTGCAAGTGGCTTGGATAACTTCGTTACCCAGGAAAGTCGGTCCAGGTTTTGCCGGAAAATTTTGTGTTTTCTTACTAAAAAAATTTATATCTCCTGAAATAACTAAGTAAGGAAAACGAAATTTGATATGCGTATTTGTATTATAAAGAGAGAACCACGTACCAAAATTTAGGTCTCTAAGTTTAAAGACAAAAATGTTACGGACAGCTAAAAAACAAATTAAGTAGATTTATTCAAAACGTCAAACTCGCAATTTTAAACGTCAAAATTAACGTCAAAATTGGAAACGTTTAGGCAAAGAACGTGAAACAAATACGGATTGTGAAAAGAAAATGTTGCAATAAGACTCTTCTGCGAACCCTTAGGTTTCAGATACAACCGTCATTGCCCTTCATTTTATTAAAATATTTACAGAAAATTCATTTCAAAGAGATCCTTTCTCTGATGCTCTGGCTGTCGGTTTAGTTAAGTTGATGCTTTCGCTGTAGGTTTAGTTAAATTTATCGTTTAACGGTCAATAATTTTTAGCTAATTTTCGTAGAACAAATTCGTTAATACATTTTTGCATTTTTTATTGAAATATGATGCATGTTTCTAAGAAAAAATCTGGACGCAATAAGTGCGTTTTGGTAGCGAATTTTCATGAAATCCTTCAAAATTCAATAACTCAATTTGCTATTAACGTAAGTTTTGTTGGTTATGAAACTAACATTTAACTTTATTTTCGGAAAATTTTTGTATATTTTCAAACCATAAGTAATTTTGATAAAACAAAATACATTGTTTCTACTACATAGGCTATACCTGTAATCAGATTGGTGCCTGCTCGCATTTGCTATTAAATACATTTTTATTAAAATTCACTTCTATAACGCACTTGCTGCGTTCAGACTTTTTTGTACTTGTGTACTGCAATTAGACCTTTTTGTACGATTCCAGTAACTGTTTCTGCGGCTGCAAGGTGCTTTAGTAGACTGGCGAAACTGTTTAAAAACTTGGCAAAGAAGCACAATGTGGCAAAGTCGTCTTAATCATTAAGCATTTTTAGCAATTGAGGATGAATTGGCCCAGACTTTTCCGACGTAATTGTCCATTTTATCCGGAAGAAAGCTCGGAAGACTATTATTAAATGGTCTTATTTTGTAGGTAGTGTTTAAGATTAACATAGATCCTAATTATAGTTTTTTGTAACTATTTTTATTTTAATCTTAGTGCCTTAAATAAATTGCTGTGGTCATTTTTAAGTAAAATAATTTTATAAATAAGGTTTAGCTTGGATTTGTAAAATAGTCACCATAATTATACCCCGTATTTTCATTTTAAATTACATTCTAAAAAGTCTGGACGCAGCAAACACCCAAAAATTTCCCGGAAAACTAGTACGATTTTCCTGGGTAACGCACTTATCCAATCTACTTACAAAAGGAAGGTACATGCTAAATTGTATCAAAATTGGTCCATTATTTTTTGAGTTATCGGTGTGATACATATACATATACATATACATATACATATACATATACATATACATATACATATACATATACATATACATATACATATACATATACATATACATATACATATACATATACATATACATATACATATACATATACATATACATATACATATACATATACATATACATATACATATACATATACATATACATATACATATACATATACATATACATATACATATACATATACATATACATATACATATACATATACATATACATATACATATACATATACATATACATATACATATTATATATATATATATATATATATATATATATATATATATATATATATATATATATATATATATATATATATATATTTGTGTGTGTGTGTGTGTGTGTGTGTAAACATATAAAAATCGAAATTGACCCCGGATATGGGTTCTAGGGGTCCTAGATCGCGCTCATTTGAAGAAATTTTTTCGAAATTCAAAAGTCGGGAACTCCCCATTAGTGAATCATTTCTCAGAAAATTTACTAAAAGAATATGGCTCTGAAATAGCCATGCAATTATAATGTAGCACGCGACTATAAAATGGGGGGGGGTTCTCCGATCCTGGATATAGGGCCCGTAATCAAATAGAGGGACCATGCTCGTGCTAGGTGCTAGTGAAATATAAAATGACACGTCAAAGACAGCAGATTCAGATGACACATTGTTTGTAGAGAAGTATGGTACAAAAAAAAATCTGGACGTAGCAAGTGCGTTATGGTAGTGAATTTTCATAAAAATCGTAAATAATATGTTCTTTTTTTTCAAATGAAAAGCATCAAATTTGGTAAAACCTATATAGTAGAACAAATGTACCGTTTTTATTAAAATCATTTTATTTATTTTCTAAATACAACAATTTTCCTAAAATATACATAAAATATTCCCGAAAAAACTGATTCGATTTGCTTGGCCAACGAACCTCTTGATTTACACACCTGCCAAGATTCACAAAAACCTTTTTGACAAACATTTTTGGATGCTATCAATTGAAAAAAAGTCATAAAAAGTTATCAACATTCTTTATAGTTGACAATGTTAGTTTTGTTTAAAACGCTTTTGCAACTTGCTGTGTGAATGTAACCGCATGACAGTAATTGTCAGTTGTTAACTACAATTCAGAATCATGGTTTATTTAACAGAAATGCATAAACTAACAATTTTACAGATGATTGGTTACCGAGATAAAAGATGATCGAATGTGCTCTACTATTTCAATATAAATTTCCCGATTTGCCGCCTATATCCCAAGAGGCTATTACTAAAATTGAAAAGCAATTTCGCAAGCTTGGATATTTAAGGCAAATACAAAAAACTCTCAAATGCACTGATTAATGAAACCAAATGGCATGTAACGCTTGGGTTTAAGAAAAATCCACACACTTCAAATCGACAAGCAGCCACAATATTAATGTTCGAATATTAAAAAAAATAAAATGCTTCCCTATAAATTGGTACAAGCTCTGGAGCTCATGGAAGACGATTTTGATAGAAAAACGTCTTTTGTGAAAAAATGATGGAAATGTTAGATAACAATGTTATCCAACTAGAACATGTTTTGTTTTCTGATAAGTGCAGTTTTAGACCTCACGGCCATGCTAATCGTCAAAATCGATACTACTGGTCTAAAGAAAACCCACACTGGATGAAATAAGAACATACGCAATACTCAGAAAAATGATAATATTTGTGCAGGAAACCATGTCATTGGTCCCCTTTGCATTGATGACGATTTGAATGAATATAATTAGCACTGTTCCAAAGTATTGTTTTGCCAACTTCAGAAAACACATATCCTGATCGAGTAAACCCACAAGTTCCAGTAAAAGTAATATGGTTCCAGCACTAGCACATTACCAAATCAATGTTTGGCAGTACCACAGCTTAGTAATTCCACATCGGTGGATAAGGAGTGGAGGATCGTTAGAATTGCCAGCATAATTACCCGATCTTACGCTATGCGACTTTTTCTTATGGGGATATATCAAAAGTATGGTATACAAGATAAATCACGAGATTTAACTGACTTGAGAAGAAGAATAACGATTGCGATTCGGTCACGGCTCAAATGTTGATCAACGTTATAGGAACGTTTTATTTACGATTAGGATGCTGCCAAGACGTTTAAAGCATGTATTTGGTGAGCATCTTCTACATTAAGATTGATATGTTTTTTATTTTTTCTCATTGCCAATACAATCCCACCTCAAGTACCTATACATTATTTACAAAAATTATTTTTAAAAAACTTGCGTCTGAGTTGACTGAAACGCCTCAGACGGTCACTTATAGGTGAAAATTTGCAACTGAAGTTTTCTACTACCTAGCGCAACTCACTATGTCACCTAATCATATCATTGGGCCTGTTTAAACTTATTTATGTTAAATTTAAGTAACTCATTTTCATAAACAAGTCACTCCAAAGTATCTGAATTTTTCTATCAATCCAATATTAGGTAAAATGCACTCAAATCGTTCAACATTCCGTAAGTTCGAAACACTGACAATGACTAAGTCACTTAAGATATCCATCTATGTTTATTCCAAGTTTATAGCGCACAGTTATGTCATTTTCTAACAACAAGATTCATTCCTGGAATTTTCCAAATTCTGTTAAATATTGTTCCCAAAAAATTGAGATTAGAATAATTCAACAAAACTGTTGGCACATTACATCTGTAGTTTATTGCCAATATATGAGTTAATTTTCGTAAAAATAAATTAGCAATTGTAAAATATATAGCTTTTTCAAAAAGAAAGTTTGCAATTTTCTATGGAAAAACCGGACTACCAGAACTGGCCAACAAACTTAGCCTCCGCAATGAATTTTCCAGTGTAATGAAGCCCGGACGCACACACATGCACACACACGCACGCGCGCGCATTCACGCATGCACACACAGATATATATATATATATATATATATATATATATATATATATATATATATATATATATATATATATATATATATATATATATATATATTGACGTTTTATCGAGCGCCTATACCTGTCAAATTTGACATTTAAAAAAAGAGAATACAGGAAGTCGCATTATTTTTCAAAATTTTAAAAAATGACAATGACAAGTTATTTCTTGTTCAGTTTTCTACCCACCTACAAAATTTGAATAAAATTGGATCATCTTGAATTTTTTCATATTTTCTTAACCTACAAATTTTTTGGTTCATTCGAATTCATAAAAATCCAAAAAGACCTGTTAAGATGTAGTAGACTCTGCTGTGGTGGTTTTTCCTGTTCAAAAATGTTTCTATTTAGGAGGTTAAAAAAATGGCATATGCTAAATAATTATGTCACTTCATGCATGTTGCTCTAATTTGAACATTTCAGAACAAAATTTGCCTGAGGTATATCGGTTGACAAATGGATTTTCTAATTTTGGTTTACGGCATTTCTCCACTGAAATACCTTTTGGTACTGTGATAAAAACGGGTTCAGCAAATTTTGTTGGGAAATGTTGAAACTAGATCACTTTTGCGTCAAGGATGACATATTTTTTTTTACTTCAAGTAGAATCATTTTTTAACAAACAAAAAAAAACACTTTAACAAATGAGTGTACTACATCTTAACGTGTCTTTTCGGGTTTTCATAAATTCGATTGAACCCAAAAATTGTTAGTTTGATAAAACATGAAAAAATTCAAGGTGGGCCAAATTTATTCAATTTTGGTGGGTGGGTAGAGACCGGATCAAGAAAAAACTTTTGTGGTTGACATCTTTCACAATTTTGAAAAATTACCCAACATTCTGTATTTTCATTTTTTAAAAGACAAATTTGACAGTTATCGCCGATCGATAAAAAAAGAAAAACGTCAACGTCATTTTGCATTATTTGCAAAGCACAAACTGTCCCTACTCAAAATTGCGTAAATCAACTAATAAAAAAAGTTCACACATGTTGCGGACTTTAATGGTGACTATATATATATATATATATATATATATATATATATATATATATATATATATATATATATATATATATATATATATATAAGGAAAAGGTTAAGGGCAAACCGCAAGGGGACAACCGCATACACGTGTTTCAAGCTTATTATATATCATCAGTACGGTATAGCCACGTGATGATGGGGACACTCTGGATGAATATATATATATATATATATATATATATATATATATATATATATATATATATATAAGGAAAAGGTTAAGGGCAAACCGCATACACGTGTTTCAAGCTTATTAGATATCATCAGTACGGTATAGCCACGTGCAGGCAACCAGTGCACATTTGCAGCATCATTAGGAAGACCCTCAATTCGAGGGCAACAATCAAAATCGTCATGGAGGCAAAGAAATCACCTGCGTGAGCATCCGGGGCCCAGGAGTCATACTATATATAACAGGATTTTTTAACACGGCATCTTTGTATACTATACAAGAATGCTCACGCAGGTGATTCCTTTGCCTGCGTGGTTGTTGCCCTCGAATTGAGGGTCTTCCTAATGATGCTGAAAATGTGCACTGGTTGCCTGTTGTGACTCCGTGTATTTTTGCTTCTTTATCCAGAGTGTTCCCATCATCACCTGGCTATACCGTAGTGATGATACCTAATAAGCTTGCAGTTAACCTATAAAGAAATGCCTTGTTAAAATATCCTTATATATCTATATATATATATATATATATATATATATATATATATATATATATATATATATATATATATATATATATATATATATATATATATATATACATAAGAATATAAAAATATGTGTTAACCTGGAAATGGCATCCAAACGCTCTAATCCACGCACATTTGAAAACATATCGACAATACGAAAGTCGTTACCTCTCTAACATTGAAATTTTCTTTACGAAAATTCTCTAAAACGCGCATCACTTCTTTTTATAAACATACTACGTTATGGCACCAGAAATAGTAAAACCCAGATCCTCAATATCTTACTTGTTTTGCGGTTTTCTTTGTCTGCGAAGTAAATTTTGTTAATGTTTGTTGCCGTCTTCTGAGTCGGCAATAAATCCGAAGGGTCTAAATATTTACTCTTCTCATGATATAATGACCAAGTACGGCCCTTGCAAGGGTACAACAGATGACGGCAGGGACTACAGAAGTGTTTCCATGGATACGGTGCTGCTGCAGAAGTGGCGACTCGTGATTTTATTAAAAGGCAAGTATGTATATACAAAACAAAAAAACTGGTTAGCAATGACATAAATAAACAACTTTTTATACCATTTTCGAGTTTTCATCAGAATGATAAAAAATGTATAAAAACTTCACAAAGACTTTACTTATCAAAGTATGTGTATCATTCAATTATTTGCACTTCTTTTAGGAACTGAAAAACTGAAAGGCAGACCCTCATTTCTGCCATTTTGCATGTCAATTATTTGGAACCTAAAATGTGTCCTACTCAACGTTAATTTTTGTCTCATAGAACACATCCCATTTTCATTCATTTTTGCTGACAATTTTAGTTAAATTCGTATATTTCCTTTGCCTACCTTGGCTAATAGTCAAATCGTGTGAGACGGGAAAAGGAATTTTACAATTTTATTTCAATTCAAACTAAAGAAGTGGGCGTAAGTAGGGTTGCACGTGTTAATTAGATTTTTAACAATTTTTGTTATTTATATTTTCGACATATAAAACCAGCGAAATTTCTTTGTTTTTTAGTAATTCATGGGAGGCTAAACCTAT
Organism: Tillus elongatus; assembly: GCA_964006375.1. Classification (NCBI taxonomy): domain Eukaryota; kingdom Metazoa; phylum Arthropoda; class Insecta; order Coleoptera; family Cleridae; genus Tillus; species Tillus elongatus. Next base: position 70,229,761 of record OZ023262.1, read on the forward strand.
GTGCCTCTGGATCAGGAGCTTGATTGCTATGCCACAAAATAGATGTTTACTCTCTTGTTACATAGGTGGAGATTATATGTCTTGAGCAGTATTTTTGCGGGAGGCATCTTTATATTCTTCCAACGCTAAGTACGGATCGGCTCAATTCGTGATGTACGTCGCGGTGGGCGTTGGCAAAATATGAAACAAAAACTAAAACGTTGGCAGGTTGGCACTTTATTAACAGCAGCTGGGCATATAGGAGTATTGCCTAGTAGCAGTTTGTGAATGAACGTATTGGAAAATGCATAATTATTGTATAATTGTTAACATAATATTAAGGCAATTAAATTAATTACTTGCTAATTGTAATTAATCAAAGTGACGTCAGTTTCAAATTTTGTAAATTTAAATTTTTAGGTGTGTACCTACCTCTGCGATAAAGATGTCATTATTAAATGTTAATTATGCATACATACTTATATGTTACTTTCATTTATCTTGAAAATAATAATATGTGATCTATATTTAATTTCAATGGTTAAAATGTGCATATTACGTAAAGTAACTTTTATATAATATATACAAAATTTCTATTTTTTAAACTTGTTTTTTTTTAACTAATATTATTATCCCCACACATTTTTGAAACGCATGAGGAGCTGTAAGTTTCTTTTTCAGAAGTGTTTTATTCACTTTTCTCCCTCTAAAAACCTTCTACGTCCAGTCATTGTGGCTTCGAGATACAAAAGTTGGTTGCACTTCTTTCCCTTGCGTAATATACTTTTTTTCTATTTTGGAAATGTCATTTTACGTTTAAATGCAGAATACATTCCAGACATTGGGGAACTAGCACTATGGGCGCTAATTTATGAATTACTTACAAGTTTATTAATCGCTGGGCAAAAACCAGCTGGATCGTCTTCTAGATGGTCCATTAACCGCTTGCTAAATGCACCCCACTTTGGTTTAACGTCTTCAATATCTTCTTTTGTTACTTTAATGATAGTTCTTTCAATTTGTGCAAAATCTTCTTCATTTAAATCTCCATTATGTCGGCATTTGGCGGTGTCATTGTTAGCATTACCCAAATTAGTTTCACCAATATCAGAAAATTTTAGTGGTTTAAAAGTTTCGATTGTAGCTTGCATACCAGTTGTAACTTCATACATTTGCTTTCTGGTAACAATGGTTATTGTATTTAAGACATTTCGAATTTTCTCTGACCATTCTTACAATTATCAGAGGCTACTTATCAGAATATTATATTTAATTCTAAACCTAATAATAGTAAAGGGCAAATAAAACTAACAAGAATGGTAGACGTTATGACATTATTTTTCGGGTGCCTGTACAGACAAAGGCCGCTAGTAGAGAACATTTAAAGAAAATCGATAATTGTATTATAAAAGAGTCGATTCTGTCTTTTGAAATTGGACACTGCACCATGGCTTATTTTTTATATTTTTTATTTATTTCAAAAACACACCACGAGGGCTTACAGCCTAAATACTATCGTACCGTGGGTGTCGACAAGGAGGAAAGAGGCAACTTGTTAATTCTGGACTTGAAGGTTTGGAGGTTCGGGGGAGAAGGAAAAACATGTGCCGGCAAGGAATTCCACAACTTGGAAGTCCTCGGGACAAAAGAGCGGACATAACAAGGTGTTCTATGTCTGGTGACTGGTCTGGTAGACAGTAAAAGGATGTATCCGCTCTGTTCCCCTGGTAGATCTGTTGGGGGCAGCAGGTGGAGGAACTATGTAAGAAAGCTCCTCTAAGTAGTGCCCGTGCAGATATCTATAAAAGAGAGAGAGGTCAACAGGTCGGTGGGCAAGGGATGGCAGCCTTTGGGTGAGAGTGGGGTCACCAATGAGACGTATAGCTCTCTTCTGAATTGAGTCCAGGATAGCGAGTGTAGAAGCGGCAGCAGCACCCCAGATGTGGGAGCAGTATTCGAGGTTTGGTCTTATTTGTGAAGTATATAAAGTATAGAGATTAGCTGGTGAAAAGTATTTGCGAGCCCGGAAGAGGAAACCTAATTTCTTAGCAGCCGCTTCTGCAATTGATGTGACATGTTGGTGCCAATTGAGATTTCGATCCATAGAGATGCCAACAAGTGAAAAGGACTCATTACTTTGAATAACTTGGTTGTTTATTGTGATCGGTCTAGGGCTGGTGTATCTCTTATGAGAAAGAAAGCAAGACTGTGATTTGGTGGGGTTGAATTATACAAGATTTCTACTTCCCCAGTCTAATACTTTTTGGAGATCCACGGAGATAGAACCCTCCATGAGTCTGCCATCATCATCTAGTTGGGCTTAAGAGACAGGCTTAGAATATTGTATATTTGAGTGGAGGGTGCTGTCGTCCGCGTAACTGTGAACTGGGTTGGATGTGCTAGAGACGAGGTCATTGATGTGGGGAAGAAACAAAGTAGGGGCTAAAGCTGAACCTTGAGGAACTCCTGCATTAATTGTATACAGTTTAGAGGAATGTCCATCCACGACAACAAAAATGCTCCGGTTGGAGAGGAAATTTGCTGTCCACCAGTTTTGGTGGTAAGCCATAGGCCGGTAGTTTATTAAGCAGCGTTGCGTGCCAGACCTGGTCGAATGCTTTGGATATGTCTAGAGCGACAATCTGGGATTCACCCTGTAGTTCCATAGACTTGTTCCAAAAATGGGTGACAAAGGAAAGGAGGTCGGCAGTTGATCTGCGCTGACGGAATCCATACTGCCTGTCGTGGATTAGACTGTCTTTTTCAAGAAATTTTAGTAATTCGGTGTCTATATACTTTTCCATCACTTTAGAGATGACTGAAAAGAGAGAAATAGGCCTGTAGTTGCTAGGAAGCGCTTTCGATCCTTTCTTGGGGGCGGGTTGTACTCAAGCAGTTTTCCAGTTACTAGGGAATATGCCTCTATTGTAAGATATCTGAAACAGACGAGTCAGGAAAGGAGCAAGTTCTGGTGCGCATCTTTTGAGAACAATTGCTGGAATCTCGTCAAGGCCAGAGGCTTTCCTGGTATTCAGAGAAGAGAGCATCTTTCGTACCTTTCTAGTTTTGAAAATGCTATCCGTCATCTTATGCGCGACATTGGGGACTGTTGGTGGTTGAACATTTGGAGGTGGGTTGAGAGTAGAATTGCCAGCGAACAACGAGGCAAAAAGTTCAGCCTTGCCCAGGGCGGTAGAAACAAATTCATCCCCTGAGACAAGAGGTGGGAACGTGCTCTTGCAGAAATTATTCCCAATAGATTTAGCAAGAGTCCAGAAGGGTTTGCTGCCGCTGGAGCTTAAGAGGACTTTGTTTTTGATGTGGTTATTAAACGAGTTTTTTTGCCTCAGAAAGAATGCGGACATAGCAGTTTCTAGCGTCGTTAAATGCTTGACGGTTTTCTTGACTGGGATTGTGTAGAAGCTTTTTGTGAGCTTTGACCTTTTCAAGTCTGACCTTGTTACGGGATTTAGAGAACTAGGGCTTTTGAGTGGCTGCAGAGGTTTTCTGTGTACGTGGAATAAATAATTCCATGCCAGCTTGGATAATTTCGGTTATAGGTTAGATTTAAGATAGCAGAAGATTCGTATAACTTAAACATGAACTTACTTCAACCTTCTTTTCTGTACTTATGTCGATTCTAAACTTCGTTGAATTCACATCGAAATAATTTTAATGAGACGGTCTTTTATGAGGCATGTTCAGTCCAATTGTTTATATTTATCTATTAGTAAGAAAGCATAAACTACACAACAGTTGTGTAACAATATACCAAGGTACCGGACTAGCAAAACAAAAGTTGGCGCGAATATACTAGTATAATAAAGTGCCAACGCTTTAGTTTTTGTTTCATATTTTGCCAACACTTACCGCGACCTACATCACGAATCGATCCATACTTGGCATCGAAAGAATATGAAAATGCTGCCGGGAGGGCATTCCAAAGCTTAGATGCTCTAGAAAAGAACGAGAATTCGTAACGAACCGTTCGACAAATGAGCGATTTGCCACTTAAAGCGTGCGCTATTTGACTTTTTTTTTTATACAGGAGGGGGAAATGCTCATGCAGACCCCATTCACGGTCCCGTAGGTGCCATGGGATATCGAGGTACTGTGAGACTGTACTCACTAAAACCCCCTCCCTGGGAGTACCGGACCTTAGTCCATACCTCCGTCGGACAGATTTACACACAATGACTTTTTGGGTATGAATGTTTCCATTCTGTTTTTGCCTCGGGGGCGTTAGCGGGTAAGTATCGCTATTTGACTAAAACGACTTTGACGATTAAAGGTTGCAAGCGGAAATACTAACGAAGCCATTTCTACAACTAATGTCGATGGTAATATCGATAGAAGATGCAGAGATCTTCAACTTTTCTCCTGTGGTCGGGAGAAGTTTGATTGACTGTGATAAATAGGTCTCCTATAAGGCGAATGGCTCGTTTCTAAATATAATTTAGAAGGGACAAGGTTGTCTTTCGGGCACTATTCCAGACAATAAAAAAAATATAGTCCAACTAAGGACGCATCTGTATTTTATACAGCGTCAAAAGCCGCTGTGATGAAAGCAAACTTTTAACACGAAACAGACACTCAAGCTTATTTTCTGCTGTGTGTACGTGGCAGCAACGATCACCTGCAACAATTTAACTTAATGTATATATTGTGGACTTTTAGGCAGGAATCTTGCCAGCCACTTGAACGTCTGTGCCGTGTAGGTCAGGTCAGGCATTAAACATTAGCAGCTTTACAGAGTTGAGCTTAGAATCTTGAACAGGTCATTATTTGTGTATTTGGTTACTTCACCTCTCGTTATTAAAGAGCTAGAAGTAGATATTTGGCGAGCAGACGAAATCGTGCTGTGAAGAGTGCTATGGTCTGCGAAGTTGTAGTGCGGATTGTTGTTTGTTAACAGAAGGTCATTTGCATTCAAAAGAGCAGCGAAAACAGAACCTTGTAGAACACCCACATTAATTTTTTATTCATCTGATGAAACATCATGCAAGGAGCGCTCCTTTAGAAAACTAGAAAACCATAGGCATCCACATGATGGCAGTTTTTGACGAGTCGTGCAAGTCAAATCCGATCAAATGCTTTAGAGATATTCAATGAAATTTGATTGACGTAAGCTAGTAGATCGGGTCTGACGAAAGCCGTATTAGCAATCGCTTGGGCTGTTTGATTTTTCGAGGTAATTTTTAAGCTCTCTATTAGTAACTTTTTTCATAGCTTTAAACAAAACTAGAAGAATGGAGATTGGACGATAGTTAAATAAATCGAACTTTTCTCCCTTTTGTAAATACCCATATCTTATAGGACATTGAAAAGAGGCCACATGAAATTGAAGTTAGTTCAGAAGCCCACATTTCAAAAACTTTTGTTGGGATTATATCTGGTCCGTATGCCTTTGTGATGTCTTAATTTTCCAATATGGCAAGAAATTTCGTTACCACTAAGACCTACATAGTAGAAACAATGTACCGTATTTCATCAAAATTACTTTATTGTTTGAAAATATACAAATACTTTCCAAAAATAAATCTAAAATGTTCACAAAAAAACTTGTTCCCTAACCAACGAACCTTGGGTTAATAGCGAATTGAGTTATAGAAACATGAAGCATTTATTGAACATTCGCTACCAAAACGCACTTTCTGCGTCCAGAACTTTTTTTATATCTGGTGGCACAAGGTTATAAAGTTTGGGTCCAAGGTATGCTACATAACGTTGCGATATGTCTTTCCTACACGACGCATCAATCAGAAAATCACCCATTTTACAGCTTGTCTGGTAATCATGAAACATCAAATTCCGGAGGATTACAGTAGTTTTCGTATGACCGCCATTATGTACTTACGGTGTCCCGATTTTTCTTTCTGACAAACATGCATTATACTTCGATGAAAAGAGAAAAACTGCAATAACATAAGCAGTGTTCGATTAATAAGAAGGCTGAATTTTGGTACGTAGTAAGGTCTCTCCTAAGGCAACATACCTAGTAAATTTCATTAAAACAGCTTTGTAATTTTCGGAGAAAAAAATTGTTTTCAAAAGAAAACTCAAAACTTTCCCGGAAAACCCTGTCCGATTTTCTGGCTAACGAACTCATCCAAACCATTAATAAAAGAAAGGCAGTTGGCGAGTTTCATCGAAATCGGTTAATTAATTATTTTTTAAGTTATCGGATGGATACATACATACATACATACATATATATATATATATATATATATATATATATATATATATATATATATATATATATATATACATAAGCATATAAAAAGTGACACTGACCCCGGATATGGGATCTAGGGGTCCTAGTTCGTGCTCATTTGAAAATATTTTTTTAAAGTCTCACCACCGATACCACTCTGTTAGTTAATTTTTTAAATAAAAATTCACTAAAAAGAAACCAACGACTTATGGGCCACGCTGTGATTGTAAAATAATTTTGTAAGAGGCAGCTCAAGACACCCTATAATTAACATACAGAATTTTTTCTCGTATCTGGTACAATAACCGATATTATATTAAGCTTTCCCGTAGAAACGTGTCACCCTATATATATATATATATATATATATATATATATATATATATATATATATATATATATATATATATAAACAGATATATATTGAAGCTAACCCGGATGTGTGTTCTAGGGGGGCCTAGTTTGCGCTCATTTGAAGAAATCTTTTCAAAATTCAAAGTTGGGGTCACCTTAATGCCGAATTTTTCTACGGTTTCACTAAAACTTATTATAGACTATCAAACCATAAACTCTATTACTAAAACTAGTTCCAAAGCATTAGAGAAAACGTCGATTTGGAATGCATTTTCTGCACATAGTTTAGTAAAATGAACGACAATGACGGTTGAAGCTGAAACTTAAGGTTTTGCAAAACACACTTCTTGTCACACTTTCTCTACATAACCCGTATTTGTTTCAAATTCTTTGCCTAAAAGTTGCCAATTTGGAATGCATTTTCTGCACATAGTTTAGTAAAATGAACGACAATGACGGTTGAAGCTGAAACTTAAGGTTTTGCAAAACACACTTCTTGTCACACTTTCTCTACATAACCCGTATTTGTTTCAAATTCTTTGCCTAAAAGTTGCCAATTTTGACGTTTCAAATCGCAAATTTAACGTTTTATGGAAAAAAACTATAAAATCTTTATAGCAATTTTTCTGGTACTTTTTGATTTTTTGAGCCAAAAAAATTTACTTATTGACTAAGTGAAGATTGAAATCTGTGATGAGCACTGATAAGTGCACTTGGACAACCTAAATCACCACAACACAAATTAGAAAAGGACCTGACGATCGTTTCACAAACCAAGTTAGCGTCATCAGAGGATGAAAATTTTTCATCCTCTGCGTTTGTTTGAAGAAATTTTTTCTGAAATCTACGAAAATTCACAAAAATTTACCTTATGTTTGTAGCAAAAAGTACACGTGACAAAGGCTAAAAGATATAAATAAATAAAAATATTAGAAGCATATGGTGGACAAGCCATTTCGCACAACTGCTTGCTCGTTTATATAAAAGCGGTCCAAAAGTAATGATACATATCGCAGTAGTAGATTTTTGGCATCAAAATACTACCATATGGCCCAGCTCACATCGGGGCAAAAGTCAAAATTAAAAGAAATACACGGTATTAAAGTAAGCAATTCAATTAATATTTTCTTTAATATTTACAAAAGTATAAAACTTGAGTTAAAAACCCTTATAGATCAGTCTCTTATAGTGGTGAAAATAATTTTCAGATCATATTTTATTTACCGCGTAGGAAGCATCTGTCAAAAACAAGTGTATGACACTGTTATTGTCAAAATCGAATCCTGCTGGAATTAGCTGATGTCTTGAAAAGCTTTTGTTATTACCTAAAATATGTCGCAACGTAATTATTTTTTCCATGAAGCAATTCTGAACGTCTGCTTTTATACCTAAACAAATGTTAATGGACGCAATGCGTGCAGAATGTATCCTGAAAAGCATCCAAACAGAAGATAGCTGGATTACAAATTATTCACACATTTTTATGACAGATTAGGTGAAAACAGTTCGTTTCGTCCAAAACGAGATATCTTAGGTCACCCAAAATATATCGCTAACAAACAAGAAAACACTTTTAGTTCCTGTTGGAGATAATCCAGAAATTAGTTCGAGAAAAAAAGTCTGGACGCACCAAGTGCGTTATGGAAGTGAATTTTCAAAAAAAAAAGTTTTAATAGCAAATATCTTTAATGCAAGCTGGCATCAGTTTGGTTACCGGTCTAACCTAGATAGTAGAAACAGTGTAACATATTTTATCAAAATAACTTAATGTTTGAAAATGTACAAATATTTTCCGAAAATAACCTTAAAATGTTTCCTAGAAAACTGGTTTCCTAACCAACGACCCTTAGGTCAATATATATCAAATTCAGTTATTCAAATTTTAAACATTTAATAAAAATTCGCTACCAAAACCCACTTATTGCGCCTAGATTATTTTTCCTCACAGAATTTCCCGGGGTATGAGCTTCTTATTTCTTTTAGATTGCATGGAGGCGTGTGCGCGTACGTGCGTAGCAATCTACCCTGCACCAGACTCCCCAATTTAGAAGCTGAAAGGAAAGACATACTATGGATAAAACTTTCTCTCAGGGCTGCAACTAAATTCATCTGTTGCGTTTACCGGTCACCTTCTGACAACAACTTTGTCCAGCTCTTTGACTACCTTTCTGAAAAAACCGACCATCTGATTTCTGAATATCCTTCCTCCGAGGTCACTATTCTTGGTGACTTCAATGTCCATAATAAGGAATGGCTAGGATCTTCAAAAACCGCACCACAAGGAAGAGCAGCGGAGGCCTTTGCAGTCAGCAATTCTTTAGCCAATATGGTTCAGCAACCTACTTATTTACCTCGCATCCCAACACACAGCTCAAATCCCTTGGATCTCCTTCTTACTACAAACCCTGACTGCTATAAGATATCAGTCACCGCCCGCTGGGTCGCTCAGACCACGGCATGATCACTTCTTTCTGCGCAATGCAACCCGAGATCACACAGTCATCACAACCACGTATCGTTTGGCACTACAACTCCGTGAACTGGCACGAAATGCGAGATTACTTTTCCTCATTTCCATGGGCGTCTGTCTGCTTCTCTCATCCTGACCCCTCTGATATCTCACAAAACGTCACCGAAATTATCCAAGCTGGCATGGAATTATTTATTCCACGTACACAGAAAACCTCTGCAGCCACTCAAAAGCCCTGGTTCTCTAAATCCTGTGACAAGGCCAGACTTGAAAAGATCAAAGCTCACAAAAAGCTTCTACACAATCCCAGTCAAGAAAACCGTCAAGCATTTAACGACGCAAGAAACCGCTATATTCGCATTCTTTCTGAGGCCAAAAACTCGTTTAATAACCACATCAAAAACAAAGTCCTCTTAAACTCCAGCGGCAGCAAACCCTTCTGGACTCTTGCTAAATCTATTGGATATAATTTCTGCAAGAGCACGTTCCCACCTCTTGTCTCAGGGGATGAAATTGTTTCTACCGCTCTGGGCAAGGCTGAACTTTTTGCCTCGTTGTTCGCCGGCAATTCTACTCTCAACCCACCTCCAAATGTTCAACCACCGAGTGTCCCCAATATCGCGCATAAAATGACGGATATCATTTTTAAAACTAAAAAGGTACAAAAGATGCTCTTTTCTCTTAATACCAGGAAAGCCTCTGCCTTGACGAGATCCCAGCAATTGTTCTCAAAAAATGCGCACCAGAACTTGCTCCTGCCCTGACTCGTCTGTTTCAAACATCTTATAATAGAGGCATATTCCCTAGTAACTGGAAAACTGCTCGAGTACACCCCGTCCCCAAGAAAGGATCGAAAGCGCTTCCTAGCACTACAGGCCTATTTCTCTCCTTTCAGACATCTCTAAAATGATGGAAAAGTATATAAACACCGAATTACTAAAATTTCTTGAAAAACACAGTCTAATTCACGACAGGCAGTATGGATTCCGTCAGCGCAGATCAACTGCCGACGTCCTTTCCTTTGTCACCCATTCTTGGAACAAGTCTATGGAACTACACGGCGAATCCCAGATTGTCGCTATAGACATATCCAAAGCATTCGACCAGGTCTGGCACGCAGCACTGCTTAATAAACTACTGGCCTATGGCCTACCACCAAAACTCTGTACGCGGACAGCAAATTTCCTCTCCAACCGGAGCATTTCTGTTGTCGTGGATGGCCATTCCTCTAAACTGTATCCATTTAATGCAGGAGTTCCTCAAGGTTCAGCTTTAGCCCCTACTTTGTTTCTTCTCCACATCAATGACCTCCTCTCTAGCACATCCAACCCAGTTCACAGTTACGCGGACGACAGCACCTTCCACTCAAATATACAATATTCTAAGCCTGTGTCTTTAGCTCAATTATATGAGGATCGCAGACTCATGGAGGGTTCTATCTCTGTGGATCTCCAAAAAATATTAGACTGGCGAAGTAGAAATCTTGTACAATTCAACCCCACCAAATCACAGTCTTGCTTTCTTTCTCATAAGAGATACACCAGCCCTAGACCCATCACAATAAACAACCAAGTTATTCAAAGTAATGAGTCCTTTTTACTTGTTGGCATTTCTGTGGATCGAAATCTCAACTGGCACCAACATGTCACATCAATTGCAGAAGCGGCTGCTAAGAAATTAGGTTTCCTCTTCCGGGCTCGCAAATACTTTTCACCAGCTAATCTCTATACTTTATATATTTCACAAATAAGACCAAACCTCGCTATCCTGGACTCCATTCAGAAGAGAGCTATACGTCTCATCGGTGACCCTGCCCTCACCCAAAGGCTGCCATCGCTTGCCCACCGACGTGCTGCTGGTGACCTCTCTCTCTTTTATAGATATCGGACGGGCACTGCTCAGAGGAGCTTTCTTCCATAGTTCCTCCACCTGCTGCCCCCAACAGATCTACCACGGGAACAGAGCGAATGCACCATTTTACTGTCCGGGTCACCAGACATCGAACATCTTGTTATGCCCGCTCTTTTGTCCCGAGGACTTCGAAGTTGTGGAATTCCTTGCCGGCACATGTTTTTCCTTCTCCCCCAAACCTCCAAACCTTCAAGTCCAGAATTAACAAGTTGCCTCTTTCCTCCTTGTCGCCAGCCATCGTATGATAGTATTTAGGCTGTAATCCCTCGTGGTGTGTTGTTGAAATAAATAAAAAATAAAAAAATAAACTCTATCTAATTAGGAACCGTAAAAAAATAGGGTAAAGAAGGGCAAGCAAAAACATGGTTTCTAACATAAATATTTATACAGTAAGTTGGTTACAAAACTCAAACAAAACAGTCGATAAACAGGAAATATACTCAACGAAAAATACACCAGAAAGCTGAAGATAAAAAAAATTCCGTGGTGCATTGAGGGTGATTGTATGCATGCAGAAGGCGAATAAGAATCGCCAGGATGAAAAGGGTTTGTGTCCCCTCATTCAAAAACACGGGTAGTTCTCCTCCCCTTGTGCATGCATACAACTACCTTCAAAGCATAAAGCACAAGAAAAATTTCTTGGGAGCAACCCCCAAGAAAGTTACTGAACCTGGGCGAATATGGGTGTTTTGCAGGGTACACATCGTTTAAAGGAGGTATTACTGCAAAATGTGAAAACGCATCTTTTCAAAGTCTGACTAATTGGTTTTTTAGCTTTTTCCGCTCATATTTCCTTCCCGCCCAACACCCCTATTCATTCTTGGTCCCTTAAAGTTCTTGTGGGTTGTTTGCAACACATTTGCCTTGTGGCTTGTGCATCCAAGGAGGGTTCTAAGCATGTTTCTGAAAAAAAATTCTAAAAACTCTCCGTTCAGTAAACTGCTTGTTCACCGAAATTACATTCCACTTCGTCGCCTCTAATGTCTTTTTCAGATAATATCGAATACAGCACCAAAGAAAATAAATTTACTGGCTGTTTCACTTCTTTTTTATTTTTATAATACATATACCTATATGCACAAGCTAAGTAAGTATAATAAAGGGGGGCCCTTAATTAATATTGGGGCTACACAAATCTATTTTGAATTTTTTCTACGAAAATTAGCTAAAAATTATAGACCGTTAAACCATAAACTTAACTAAAACTATCTACCAGTGGCTGAGTTATATGGGTTATTTATAATTCAGTAACATAAAAAACGTTAGTACGGCCCTGCAGAAATCTTTTGTTACAAATTTTGAAAGAGCATTTAATTTGCTTCAAAAAGTGTCGCCTGACTTATTTCTACATTAGTCTTGATTGGTTGCAAAAAAAGGTTAGTACATTTTAGTACGTCCCTGTAGAATTTTTTTTTTAAATATGTGGAACATACGTCACAAGCTGATGGAGTATATCAAAATAATAACCAAAGGTCCTATGAACATAAGTCTAAAATCCTGTTGTTGAAAAGAACAATAATTTTTAATATTAATTATAACAAAAATATACAGTGAAATGTCCTCCAAAAGCTGAGGCAATTCCTTTAGCAAAAATTTGGTGTAAGACTGACCAGTTATTCTCCTTCAATAAAGAAAGGCCGACGCAAATTGTCACCGAGTATTCCGGCACAGCCTTTGACATTAAATTTGCGTTGGTTACGTGACTGATTAACAACATGAGGATTTTCTTAAGCCTAGTAATGCGAATTGTGGATATTGAAAATGCCATCTCTTGTAAAACCAGCTTCATCAGTAAACAAAACAGATGGCAGAAAATGATGATTGCGATTAGCCATTTATAAAAACCAGCCGCAAAATTCCATCCATGGGGGGTAATCATTTTCTTCTAAAGCCTGTACTTGCTGAATGTGATAAGGACGTGGAAGCTGCTGACGCAAAAATCTCCACTGTAGCCTGTCCGATATTTAGTTGAGCAGCTATACGTCTGGTACTGATGTTTGGGTCAGTTTCAATGAGTTCTAAAATACGTTATTTAGTCTCAATGGTTCTCACATTAAACGGTCTGCCACTATCTCTTGATTGTTTTTTAAAACAACTTTTGTTTTTTAAACGTTCATCTATTCTTTGGAAGGTCTTTTTTATCAAGTAGATTCGATTAGGAAAACGATCAGCGTATAGTCTTCTTGCCTCTCCAGCATTAGATTGAGCCAATCCATACATCGAATGCATATCTGTCATTTTCTCATTTGTGTAGATATCCATTTTTACAAAATTTGTCACAATTTTTTTACAACGGCACACCAAGGACACTTAACAAAAGTTTTTAGCATAAAAATAAAGGTAATGTTAGTGATGTCAATGTTTGCAAACCGAACAAGCTAATGGCAGATTAATAAAACATCATGTGACACTTCAAATAACCATTTAAAATGTTGACCTAAGCCTACTTACCTGAAAAAGTGAAATGTATCTTATTCATTAAAGGAGCAAAAGTATTTAATCCTTTTTTACTCACAAACCAAGACCAATAAGTCAAATAAGACTTTTTGTATCAAATAAAAATCTCCATTGAATACTTGCAATAAAAGATCTCTGCAGGGCTGTACTAACATGTTTTTATGTAATTGAATTATAAAGAACCCATATAGCTCCGCCACTCGTTACTTAAGAGGCAAAAATTTTCACAAAGTATGGCAACCTATGTGTGGATGTCGTGTACCAAATTTGGTTTTTCTATCTCAATTTTATTACAAAATATGGAAAATAATCAATGTTTTTTCCAAACTTTCAACACTCTGTATGTCTAAAACAACAGGGTTTGAGGTATATATTTATACGACCTTTTTTTAAATTATTTTCAGGTCCTTAATCACCCCAGGACGTGTCTCCCACATGTTATGAAACACACCGTATATATATATATATATATATATATATATATATATATATATATATATATATATATATATGTGTGTGTGTGTTAAGAAAGATTTCCGCGGTCTTTAATGTGAGATATACTTGGTTCTCGGGTTGAACCGCGTCCAGAATTTATGAAAACTCGACGGTGGATAAAGGTGGGTTGTGTTGGTTTCAAGAGGTAAAGGAAATATGTAAGGACACTCTAAGGCTTCAATCTGCCTACTCCTTAGAGCGGTTGACAAAGGTTGGTTGGGTTGTGGTAGCTCGATTACAAGGCCTCAATATGCCTACTCCCCAAATCTGGCCGGAGATCGTCTGTGAGGTCTCAGTGTGTTCAACCCTAGGCCTCAGAGAGATCTGGCCTATGGTTGATTGAGGCCTTAGCGTGTCCTTACATATTTCCTTTACCTCTTGAAACCAACCCAACCCACCTTTGTCCACCGCTCTACGGAGTAGGCAGATTGAGGCCTTAGAGTGTCCTTATACATTTCCTTTGCCTCTTGAAAATGGCTCCAAAACAGGAGCCGAAACGTCGAGTTTTCATAAATTCTGGACGCGGTTCAACCCGAGAACCAAGTATGTCATATATATATATATATATATATATATATATATATATATATATATATATATATATATATATATATATATATATATATATATATATATATATATAAACACAGATCTCCCCATTTGAGATTTTTTAAAATATTTTTATGAAAATTCATTAACATTAAGCTCTTGCTGCGTCCAGACTTTTTCATTTTCACTAATTTTAATTAGGTAAAAACACGTCAACTTGTCCAATATAACCGACATTGAGGCTTCAATAATAACAAATTTAAAGATAATTTTGGACACGTATATTCTTCAACAACGTAGCCGCCACTGGCACAGCAGTCCAATATGTTACTGGTAGATGAAGGAGGGAAGAAGGTATCGCATTAAACTGATCCATCGTGAATACGGCGCTTTCAGGAAATAGTGGGAACATGCCTAAAAAATGAGTTTTCCGAGTGATCAGTCGTAACAGAGGGGAAACTCTCGACGCTGCCACCTAGCTCTCCCGCTCTTTATATTACGTTTGAGGTGAAAGCAGTAAAAAGGAAGTTGTGCCAACAAATCCATGTACCCACTATAAGGCTTGAAAAGAGCATTTGAAAGCTTTGAAATGAAAAATCTCATTTTAACATTAGAAAGTCTCAGTCACTTTCTTTGTTTACATTCTACAAGGGGTCGATAAAGGTGATTTTATGAATCCATATCATCTTAGCGTCACTGATAGCTCTTTCAAATTATTATCTTGTTGAAGTGGTGATCTTATTATTAAACTACTCGTGAGCAATATTTGTGTGCTTTAGAATCAGTTTGTAGAAAATATTTGCGTATATGAAGATGTAATGACTTTCAAAGGATATCCTTAAATATGCGCGATGTAAAACCCCTAGAACCCACATCCAGGGATGGTTCAAATATATATATATATATATATATATATATATATATATATATATATATATATATATATATATATATATATTACCCGGTTCTCGGCTTGAACCATGTCGAGATTTTGTTGGGACACAACGTTTCAATTCCTGTTTTGAAGAAATATTAAAAAATTTCGAGACGTAGCAAGTGCATTGTCGTAGTTGTCCACGACATATTACTAGAATTAACGCTTTAAATTGAGCCTCGGTGGTTCAGAGATAAGAACGTGTGGCTCTGAACCGAAGGGTACTGGGTTCGATCCCAGGCTTCTCCTTTCACTTTTTCAGTACAAACTGTAAAATTAACATCAACCGAGGTTCTGGCATTGTATTTGAGCAAGTTGAATGTCTGCACGTTCCGCCCTTCGGAGGGGGCGTAAAGCCGTCGGTCCCGTGTTATTGCGATGTTGGCACGTTAAAGATCCCTACCCTCCTTGCAGAAAGGCAGGGGTTCGGCAAAATTTCCAGGATGGTGAGGTGAAACTGCTCCCTGCCGTCGGTGATTGGCCATAGTCGCCGAAATAGGCGGACGTTACAGAAACAAAACACACACACACAACACTTTAAATTTAAACGGGCCGTGAAGATTGGATTACAAGCCCTAATACAGGCCCATTTGAAGCATTTTTTCGAAGTGTTTCAATCGATATCTCTCTATTATCAATAAATATGTGTTCTAGGTCCTTTTGAGACAAATGCCCAGAATTGAATTTTCTATGAAACTAGAGAATTAAAATTTGATATACCTACCTATCTAGGTACCTACAGTAATAGTATCTTTAAAAGAAACTTGTATTACCAATTTTATTACAGTCACAAAAGCTTTCTAAAAGAAAACTTAATCTATATTGAGAAAAAGAAAGTATTCGCCACATTAATTATAAATGTGGCAGGTATTTTTCCAATAAACAAAGTTATTTAAAATCAAATTATCTTTTTTTTTATCAACAATAAAAAATGTCCGCTAAAATTCATAATTATAGACTTAAAGGTGACAAGGTTATCCAGGCGTTTTAAAGAAAAAAGATTTATTGGTCCAAACGTATGAAATTCGTACAATATTGTTTCTGCCAAATATTAAAGTTAGTGAAATAAAACAAAACGTTAATGTGAATTGTGCCGGAATAGAACACGCACCGACCGTCAAATTTAGTTATGAGTCGAAGATTCAATTTCAATTCTAGAGGTCTATATTACATTATAACAAATTTACAAAAATTTACAATTTTTATATCTACTACGACTTAAATATAAAGCTCCTGTTAAAATATAATAACTTATCTCTAATTTGTTATTTACAAAGGAAAAAAAAAGTACTTCCTTATAGTAATTAATGTGTTTTCTGTTTAGTTATTATAATTATATTGTACAAGTTGTGCGGTTGTATATAGGAAAACTGTTTACAAAAACCTATTTAAAATAATTATTATTACTTGCTATGTTGCAAGTTGATTTTATTTGTATAACATACAGCTTTCTAACCATGGCTATAGTGAATTATCGTGTCAAACGGTTATGGGCGTTTTAAATATTTTTAAATTTTGATACGGCAGTCTATGTTTGATTCTATAAGGACTGTTATTGTATCTTATGTCTGTTATTTGTCTTGTCAATGGATTTATTTTCAATTTGTTTTCGTAAAAATTTGTGGATGTTTTTTTAATATAGTCTTTGATTGTTAGGGTGTTGGTCATGTCATGTAAGTGTTTAATTCTTGTGTATCTGTTTCTGTTCGTCACTAGTCGTAACCATTTGTTTTGGTATATTTGAATGGGTTTAATTGTCGTATCTGATACTGAGCACCACACTGGTGCGGCATAAGATACAACTGGTCTTATTATAGTCGTATAGATTAATTTTTTGTTTTCGCTGCTAAGTTTACTGTTTCTTGCCATTAGGGGGTACATGTACTTCATTGCGATATGAGCTTTGTTTAGAACAGTTTTAATATGGTGTTTGAAATTAAGTCTGCTGTCCAGGTGTACTCCTAGGTATTTTACTGTTAGCGAGGGCTTTATTTTTTTGTCTCCTACTTTTAGATGGTTAAATATTTTGGAATCATTGGTTTTTCTAGTAAATACTATTGTCTCCGTTTTTTCAGAGTTGAGTGATATTTTCCAAGTCTGTAGGTAATTTTGAAGTATATCAAGATGAATTTGTATCTGTTTATTTGCAACTTCTGCTGAAAAGGAATGGGCATATATGGCAGTATCATCTGCATAGAGAGCCAGGTTGGTCTTAGGGAACGTAGGTATATCGTTAATAAAATAGTTGAACAGTTTTGGTCCAAGTATGGAACCTTGCGGCACTCCTGCTCGGATTTGTTTTTCAGTTGATGTGCTATTGTGAATTTTGACTTTAAAGCGCCTGTCTGATAAGTATGAGTGTATCAGTCTAATAAGATGGTAGGGAAATTTGAGTTTTATTAGTTTGGCCAGTAATCCGACTATCCATACTGTGTCAAATGCCTTCTGTATGTCTAGTAAAACCATTGTCGTTACTTTGTCTTTATTAAAATTTAGTGTTATGTCGTTTACTATTCGTGTTACTTGATGTACAGTGCTATGTTTTTCCCTAAAACGAAACTGACAGTCTATCAAAAGTTTATTTTTTCTTTCTATGGATTTAAATCTATTAAGTATTATTTTTTCTACTATTTTAGATAGGTTGTTTAACAAGCTTTTGGGGCGATAGTTGTGCGGATCTTTTTAATCTTTATTGGGTTTGGAGACGGCAACAACGTGGGCTATTTTCCATTGGGTTGGGTAATGTTCTAGGATAAGAACTGCATTTACTATATACATTAATTGGACTATGGCTTTCTGTGAGAGATTTTTAATTAATTTGTTGTCTATTTCATCAGGCCCTGGGGCCTTATTATTGGGTAGGGTTTTGATAATTTGTTTGATTTCTTGGGGTGAAGTGATTAGTTTTGATCTAGTTTGTGTGTCCATTGTTTGTCTATTGTTAAGATAGTCTTGTGTTTCGTTTATTAAATTGATTTGTTGTTCATCGCAGAGTGGGTCTGTTTGGTGGGTGCTTTCTAATACGTCTGCTATTACATTAGCTTTTTCTTGGTCTCTATAAAACGTTTTATTGTCATGTTCTAAAGGTGGCATGTTTCTGTGTGGGTTCTTTAGTGCTTTTGTCATTTTCCATAATGTGTTGTTATTTGGTGTTAGGTTTTGCATTTTTTGTGTCCATTTTCTGTTAGTATATTCTTTCATCTTTTGCTTTATTATTTTGCATTTTTGGTTCATAGAAATTTTGTATTGTGGGTTTAATGTATTTTGCCATAGCCTCCTATCTTTGTTTTTGTCTTTAATAAGTTCTTTTATATCGGTGGGAAGGAAATCTCTTGTCGGGTTAATCGTTTTGTGTGTACAATGTTTGTTTTTAGCTTTTTGAATATTTAGAGTTAGTTTTTTTACCTCCTCTTCAATTTTATCAATAGAATCAATAGTATTGTTTATGGTAATGTTTCTGTCCAGTGTTTTTCGGAATTCTGTCCAGTTAGTATTAGTGTAGCTTGAAATTATTTTTAGTCGGTCTTGTTTGTACTGATTATTTAACGCGAAGATAATGGGATTATGATAATGGGATAATATGAGTCGAAGACGGTTACCACTCGGCTAATAGAGCTGCTTATTAGCACGGTATTATTTGCGTGCTTAAACCTTGATCTTTCCATGCTACATTTTCAGTCTGAAACTTTAATTGGGGCCGTTCATTAAGCTACAAATATAATGTATTTTAAAAATGTATTAAATCTCCCACTTAAACAGCATTACTTTTTACAATAACATATTTTTTAACGTCATGTTATCTGTATTTTCGCATGATCACAGCATAAGTATGTCGACGGCTGTGGCAGTGGTATGGTGTTGAGTGTTGCCATTGACAACGATGTAGGAGTGTTCTGGATTTTAGTGGCCGAGATCGCTAGTTACGGTAGTGGTATGATGCTGCAGGTATATATATTATTCGGTTTTGTGGTATGTATAAATCTACGCATGGCAGTTAAATAGTCCGTCTTTATCAGGCATTGGACCTTAATCATATAAGTGGTTTCAACTCATGTCTCTCAGATCAAACCAAAATATTTTGTGTGGATAACAAAATTTATTCTACAAGCAAGGCTGCGGTGCTATCGGGGCGGCAAAGACGCGAACCAGCCCTAAGGGAGAAAAAAAGATACAGTTTTCTTGGTGCAAGAAGGTCGAGCAATAGCGGGAAAATTACTTTGAACACTATATAGTTTTTCTTTTTAAAACGTCAAAGTCGCGATTTGAAATGTCAAAAATGGCCTTTTTCAGATAAGGTACCTGAATCGAATATGGGTTATGTAGACAAAATGTGGCAAGAAGTGTGTTTTATAAAGCCGTAAGTATTAGCTCAACAGTCATTGTCCTTCATTTTACTCAAATGTTTGCAGAAAATTTATTTTAACTAGACCCTTTCATTGATGCTTTGGCAGTGGTTTCAGTTATGGAGTTTATGGTTTATTAGTCTATAACTTTTAGCGAATTTTCGTATGAGGAAATACATGCTCATCGCAGGTTCTAATCTTCACTTAGCTACTGTCAGGAATAATGGAGTGGTGTTTTCCCAACATTTAAGATGCTGGTCCGATCAAAGTCCAAATTGGGTAACATTGCAAACGGGTATATTGCCGCATTTATTATGGAGACACTGGTATGTAGCTAATCGACAGGATGTGAGGATGAGCCCTACATTTGCTCAGATGGCCAGGCGGTCCTCCGGCAGTGTGCGAGCCCAGAATTAGGTCAACGTTGGTTCAGGAGTGCGCTGACGCTCTTACGAGACTAGCCAGGACAAAGGACGTGCAACTTGTGTGGGTTCCGAGACGCTATGGCGTCGCGGTGAATAAAGTGGCGAATGACCTCGCAAGGCTTGGTTCCCGGCGGCTGTTCTGTGGCCCGGACCCTGCTATAGTAGGAAGTTGGTCTCCGACGTCCTAGATACATGGACTGAGGATGCCATGGAGAAGCACTGTAAGTCGGTCGGTGGAGGCCGGACAGAAACAAGACTGCCTGGATTCTTGGTAGGAGTCGTTCTGCGCTTCGCCGCATCATTGTGGTGCTGACAGGCCACTGTGCGCTCAGAAAACAACTGATATGTGTCGCGACAGATCCCATTTGCTAAGTATGCGGCGAGACTGAAGACACGTCTTACCACTACCTGTGGGAATGTGAGACTTTTGGGAGTCTTCGAACAGAATTATTTGGCTCGATGACTCTACAGAGGAGCCAGGTAAGTTCCGTCTAATGGAAGACCATCATGGCCTTTATTTCGGGGACGAGAAGGTTTGGTGACGGAACCGAAAAGGGGTAGAGTATGGTTGCTGGGTTGCCGGGGTTGACAAAAAGGGCCCGTTGTGGCCTACTTGCCTTGCGTTAGCTACCATTCCTACTACTACTACTACTACTACTACTAGTAGTAGTACTACTACTACCACTATTATTATTATGAACACTCTGTATAAGATATGAGCATGATATTGTGTGAATTGATACACTAGGTGACTCTTAATCCATTGGCATTCTAATATTTGCAAGACACTCAGTAGCTTTTACACAGAGCACCAAAAATAGTCGATTTTTTCATTTTTTTGCACTCAAGTACAATATTGAAACTTGGGATTTGTGGCTTACAGATGTGCCTACATCGATAGATGTAATTTTTTTTCGTAACAAAATGCCTTGTGTGTTTTAGTAATTTTTGGGATCATATTTGTTATCGTAGTAGGCTGGGAAAAGCAAATCTTTAAATAGTGCGTACCAGGATGTGGAGCTTTTGGACTATTTTATTTTAAAAAAAAGTTTTTTGAAAATCAACCGACCTGTTATGAAATAATGAATTGTTGCCACTTAAACTAAAACACACCGTACATATATATATATATATATATATATATATATATATATATATATATATATATATATATATATATATATACAGGGTGGCGCAATTCTACGGTATGGCTCAACATATCCGAAATAGTGCTGCAAATTGAATCATAACTTTCACATAGCTGTGATAATATTTTTTTTCAGAAAGACATTATCATGGAATGAATTTAGAGCCTATGACTTGACCTCAAAGATAATCTTTGTACTCCTGTACCCATAAACTTTTGAAACGTTATATTTATTACTCGAGTTTTATTTAAAAGATGTAAATTTTCACCAAATCACCCCTTATTTATCCCCTACCCCTGAAGATATGTGATCTTACCCAAAAACAATTCGAGACGTTCCTGTGTGGGGTGCTAACTGGATATCAAATTTGAGGATGATATCTCAATTCGTTCGAAAGTTATTGCGCCTATTAACAGACAGACGTACATGCCACAGACCGACAGACCGACCGACCGCCCGATCGACTGACAGGCAAAAAATGTTCGTTCCAGAATTAAGTGTTCTATATGTTTTGAGATTTTCACGTAATTTTGGAAAAAAAAGCCAACTTTTTGTCAACAATATTCCACCCCTACACATTCAACCCCTAATTTAATATCAGCACAGAATACCAGATGTTTGAGATAATTAAAAGTTTTTTAATAACTAAACCCTAGTACGTATATTACTCAAGTTTTAACGAGAAAATATCAATTCTAAAGGGATTCCAAACCGTTCGTTTGTCGAGTGCTAACTGTGAAGACGATATCTCAATTTGTTCTAAAGTTCTCGTGGCTACAAACGAACAGACATACCGAGCGACAGACCGACAGACAAAAAAAAATTCGTTCCCAAATCATGTTTCATATATGTTTTGATACTTTTTGCGACGTTAAAGCGAAAAACAAATTTTTTCGCCAATGCGATACTTCCACACGTTGTGACGATATGAATGTAAAAATTGTATAGGGTGTCTTGAGCTACATATTATTCACTAAATGAGGATTAGAACCTGTGATGAGCACTGATAAGCACACTTGGAGAACCAAAATCACCGCAACACATTAAAAGAACCTGACAATCGTTTCACTAACCAAGTTAGCGTCACCAGAGGATGAATAAGTCCGAATTATTTAGGTTTTTTAAAATGTGTGGTGGTGATTTGGGCTCACCAAGTGTGCTTATCTACATCTTATTACAATATTATTTTGACAGTCACAGGCTGACGTAAAACGAAAAATCCACTAATGAAGAGATCTGTGTTATATATATATATATATATATATATATATATATATATATATATATATATATATATATATATATATATATATATATATATATATATATATGTCACACCGATAACTCAAAAAATAAAGGGCTATTTTGATGACATTTGGTATGTACCTTCGCTTTGTAAGTGGCTTGGATAAGTTCGTTAGCCAGGAAAATCGGACCAGTTTTTTCGGGTAAAATTTTGTGTTTTCTTTCGGAAAATTTTTATTTCTCCAAAAATCACAAAACGATGACAACCAAATTTGGCGTGTACGTTTCTACTATCAAACTTACTCTACATACCGATTGATTGCCGCTGGTGATCAGAGGAAAGCACAAGAATAAAATATTTTGTGTGTTTAACAAAATCAATTGAATATTACATACAACGGTTAGGTTTTTTTGGCGCAAAAGGGTCAAGAAGTAGCAGAAAAAATATTTTGAAAATTTTATAATTTTTCTTCTGGAAACGTCAAAGTCGCAATTTGAAACGTCAAAATTTACAATTTTCAGGCAACGAATTTGCAGCAAATACGGATTTTCTCGAAAAAAATTCGTAATAAGTGTGTTTCACAAAGCCTTAAGTTTCAGCTTCAACCATCACTGTCCTTCATTTTACCACAATATTTTCGGAAAATCCATTTCAATAGACCCTCTTTCTGATGTTTCGGCAATAGTTTCCGCTATAGAGTTCATGGTTTAATAGTCTATATTTTAGCAAATTTTTGTAGAAAAAAAATCGTTCTTAACAAGCCCGCGATTTATAAATTTTAAAAAGACTGAGCGCGAAGTAGAACCCCTAAAACCCATATACGGGGTCAGTTTCAGTTTTTGCTTGTTTACGCATGACGCATTTCTACGGTAAAGCTCAATATATCCGTTATTATACAAGAT
This sequence comes from Tillus elongatus, assembly GCA_964006375.1. Lineage (NCBI taxonomy): Eukaryota > Metazoa > Arthropoda > Insecta > Coleoptera > Cleridae > Tillus > Tillus elongatus. The sequence continues at coordinate 70,253,191 of OZ023262.1, forward strand.
ATGAGAAAAAAGTATATATGTTAATTATAGGGTGTTTCGAGGTGTATCTTATAGACCTATTTTGACAATTACTGGGTGACCCAAAAGTCGTTGGTGATACACGATTTATTTTTTTAATAGAACACCTATTATGTTATTGCATTTTTGTGTTTTCCGTCAAATTATAATGCATGTTTGTAAGGAAAAAAATTGATATCGCTCATCGTTTTTGCGTTATTTTAATTGATTTGCAAATTTTCACGTTTGTGGCACATATTTCAAACACATATCACAAATTGTGATATGGTGTTTTTATCAATAGATAGCGGACCCCATGGAAATGTCGCGTTCATAGAGATTTTTCTTTTTATTACCAGTCAAAAAAATCGAGCTGTTGTATACAAGCACTCTTAAATAGTTGCTGATTTTTAAAGTTTTTGCAGAAATGTTTTTAGTGTTTCCGTAGAAATCATTTTTTGTAAGATTTTTGTGATATGTTAGTAATTAATAATAAATGTTTAGTAAGTTATTGTAAAAAAAAGGTGTCGAATTTTTGTGAAAAATATAATTTAGTGTAACATTACTGAAGGCAATTTATGTAAAAGAAATTATCATAAAATTTTGTTTCAATTTTAGTCCTAAAGCTGTTTGTAAAATCCGATCAGTTTTCCTGGAACTTTTAAAGTTTATTTTCGGAAAATGTTTGTACTTTGTGAAACAACAAAGCTATTTTAGTGCAATATGGTACATTGTTACTACTATATAGGTATACTGCCAATTAAATGTCCTTCTTGTAAAAATAGACATATTTGCCATTAAAAGCATTTTTACGAAAATTCGCTATCATAACGCATTTGCTGCGTCCAGGATATTTTTTAATCTAAGACTTCTTATATTATTGCATTTTCCATATAATTAGAGTGTATGTTTGTTAGGAAAAATTTTGATAACCACATTTCTGGCATGAAATTATACGTTTTATTGGTATAAAAGTCATATCAAGTGCTTATGCAGAGTAGAATTAATTTTTGAAACCTGCGAAACAGTAATTTTTTATGTCAAATCTAGATACACTTTAGTGCCCGTTTGGGCTGTTTATGTATACTTAAACTGGATATAAGTTTGTGAATTTCCGGCAGAATATAGTCCTCTAAATCCGGATAAGAGAAATTTCCAGCCAATTTACCCCCTAACCTCAGAGTATCCAAGCTAAGGGCCATCTTCATGTTTTTAGTTCATGGCCATTCGGCACAACGAAAGACGTTACAAGAGGCTTAAGCTTTTCCCTGGTAGCTATAAGAAGGGGGATCCTGTTTCATACAATACTTATAAACGTTTATATCTGATCTTTACTTTCTTAACATGTTCATTTCAAATGCGGTTAGTTATAAGAATTTTTATCTTCATTCTGTTTTCATGATGTTTGCATATTTGACTGTTCTAAGTACATACTAATGGAGATATTTGAAATCAAGTTAACAAGGACACATGCCTAAAGCATAGCATACTGTGACTAAAGCATTTTGAAAATATTGGTTTGTTAATCTTTGATTGCATGTTTATTCTGTTATTATTGTTTATCAGTGAAGCTTAGCGAATTTTCATTCAGCTTGATAACACTGGGTTTTAAAACTACTTGTTATGGGTATCCCGTTTACCAAATTTGGTAAAAATATCTGCAGCTGCAAAAGAGTTATGACGAAAACACGATATTTTTTAAACACCCTGTATCTCGTAGACTACGCAAACATGTGTATATAAAGATATTTTCTCAAAGTTATCTAAATATTATACCCCTGACATTATTTAAGGTACTTATAAAATACCTGTATATATATATATATATATATATATATATATATATATATATATATATATATATATATATATATATATTTACAGTGTGTCCACGGATTGAGTGTGGGTAAGGTATAAGTGACAAAAAAAATTCGAATTAGATTATGATATTCAGGGAATCGCTCCTGCTTTGTCTTAAACTGAGATGTTGAGAAAATGAACAAAATCAATTAATATACAGATCGGTTTATAACCGATGTAATGAAATGTATTAAGAGTAAACTATCTTCGTTTATGAAGATACCGCAAAAAGTTATTCACAAACATTGTTTAGAATTAAAATTTATGACAGGCTCTCAATTTTCAAACAGATCAGCCTACTATGGATTTTTTAGCTGCGACTTTATTTAAATGACGTTCGGCGGCTTCTGTGCTTAGGTGTATTTTAAAAAATACTTGAAAATGTATTAAAAAAAGTCTTTACCATAATTAAACTTGGGGTAGGTTTTCTTTTATCTCAACCAATAAAAAAAGTAAAGTAAACGCACAATTGGACATTCGAAGCAATAATTGGTGAGTTGCATGGCTACTTGAGCTCTGCCTTGTTGTTCGTTTCCCGGAATACTACTTATTTGGAAAATTGAAACGTCAATTTTATTTGTCACGAACGACAATCTTCTGCATTTAAAAATGTTAGCAACAGAACAAAAAGTGTTTATTGTGCAGTGATATGGTTTGGGTAAAGAACATTCTTATCAGGTAGTGATAAGAAATTTCCTTGAACGCTGGCCAAATTATTCGATTTCCGCTACTGGTGTAAAAAAGTTTTTACAAAATTTATGCGTACTGGGCGTATTTTAAATGTTAAGAAGACAAAATCCGACCTAAATGAAGAAGACAATGCTGCAGCTGCATTAGCTATGGATTCTGTTAGGCCTTTTCCGAAATTACCATTAAGAAGAGGGGCATTAGAAATTGGCAATATTAGCAAATCGCATTTGCAACAAATTTATCGTACCAACAGGATGAAACCTTTCAAATCAAAACGTATACACACTTTGGAAGAAAATGACGAGTTAAAATGATTAGATTTTTGTTTATGGTACGGCGAGCAATATCTACAAAATCACAATTTTGGCAGAAGTATTATTTTTTCGGACGAATCCATTTTCACCACTAATGGGGTGGTAAATTCTCAAAATGCACGGCATCGGTCTATGGAGAATCCAAATTATAGAGTTAATTGCAGAAGACAATACCATAACAAAGTAAATGTGTGGTGTGCTGTTTCTTACATTAGGATAATTGGGCTATATTTTTTTGAGCGGAATATCAACCAGTACAGTTATCTGGAAATGCTGGAAAATATTCTTCAAGACCCTTTGCATAACATGTCACTAAAAGATAGACAAACAGGATACTTTCAGCATGACGGCCACCGAGCACATGCAACAGGAACCGTTCGAGAATGGTTAGATCGCGAATTTCCTGGGCGGTGGATTGGTCGATATGGGCCAATACCTTGGCCTCCCAGAAGTCCCAATCTTACCTTAATGGACTTTTATTTATGAGGCTATCTCAAACAGAAAGTCTACGCGGCTCCATTAAACAGCGATCTTGATTTGTTGAAACTGAGGTTGAGAGAGGCAATTGACGGTACTCCAATTCAACATATTCAAAAATGCCTACAAAGCATTTACTAAACGGGCTGAGTTATGTGTATCGGTTGGTGGCAGCACATTTCAATAATTTCTTTATTTTTCGTTGTTCGTTTTGATTTTTGTTAGCAATAAGCGTTTTGTATTTTACTAATAAATTATTAGTTAACATTACATGATTACTGACTTTGCACACCTGCGTTCAGAAAACCACAGGTAAAAAGCTCCATGTTGATAGGGAATTTTTTTTAAAATAATTTACTTGAAAATTCAAAGTAGGCTGATCTGGCTGAAAATTGAGAGCCCGTCATAATTCTAAACAAGTTTTGTTAATAACTTTTTGCGGTATCTTTATAAACGAAAGTAGTTTACTCTTCATACATTTAATTAAATCAGTTCTAAACCACCCTGTATATTAATTGATTTTGTTCATTTCCTCAACATCTTAGTTTAAGACAAAGCAGGAGCGATTCCCAGAATTTTATAATCTAATTCAAAAATTGTTTGTCACTTATACCTTACCCACACTCAATCCGTGGATGTATATATATATATATATATATATATATATATATATATATATATATATATATATATATATATATATATATATATATATATATATATATATATAATGTGCCCAATATGTATGAAGCAATAGTTACAAAACTTTTTGAAACATTCTGTATAAAAAATATTTTAGACAAAAGTTTTTAGAATATTTTTCAACACATTTTGGTAACTTTGAATTTTTTCTGAAGCCGGTAATTTCGCTTCCATGGTAACCAACTTGTTTATTTCAAATGACCACAAATTATTTTCTGCTCTTATATGGGTTCAACCCTTTTTTTTAGTGTACGGATGTGCAAAATTTTGAATTGGGTTGCATTCCAAAATTTTTGAAATAACCTCAAAATTGGTAAAAATTCTGAAATCTGAACATGACATAAATAATACAAGATTTTTAAAATGTGTCCTATTAGCGTTCTCTGACAATGGACCTTACTCAACGTTATTAGTCATTTTTTCCATGATGCTGAGGTCCGAGTTTTTGCTGGCCCTTCACCGTACCTGTTTCTCTAAATCTCGTTAGTGTTTTAGACAACACTGACTGGGTAACTGGTTCTCTGTTGGGATAGAGTTCATTGAAAATGTTGGAGACCTTGTGTTCTTTTGCGATCGTCGTCTCTAACTACTTATAGATTCTGAAATCTTTCTGATCCACTTAAGAGCAGGATTCGAAAATGGCCGTGGTAGAAAGCTCCGTATGGGGGGCTACTGTACCAATATTTCAATATTTTTTAATTATTAGCATTGCTCAGAACCATGAGAGATGACGTTTTTATTTAATGCGTATTAACTCCAATCCCCTAGTAATAGAGATTTAATGAATAAGAGAGCAATTTACATTGTGTGTGACGCATAAGATACTTAGCAACGCGAGCCGTAACTTAGTAACGCATTCCTTTTACCGGTTTACAAAGATCCATATAATATTATCACTGCATAAATTTATTTTAATTCTACAGCACGAACGAGAAATTCGACGAAACATCCCTTCAAATCTGAAAGTAAGAGGAATCAATCAAACAAGATGACGTATGTGGCGCGAGATTCGACCTTCTCGTAATAAAATTCGAAAAGAGAAAGAAGAAAGTTTATGTTTATAACCCTGAACAATAACATAATGTTTAGTATCCCGTAATTAAATAAGTATTCTATTACTGGTAATTTAATCCTTATTATTGAGGCGTCTATTAAATAAATTATATAATTAATAAATTTAAAAAACATAAAACAATGTTATAAATATTAGGTTTTCCTGTTCCAGTTCATAAAGACATGGATTAAATGTAAACAATACCCTTCTGCTCTTATCTACACTTTAGTTTTACACGAGGTTCTAATCTAGCGTTTGCTAGAATGTGCATTATATCATATTCGACGAAGCCATAATTAAATATATATAAATATATAAATATATTGTAACGGCCGTCTTTTTAATTTTATTTCTTTTTATTGTATCTAGAATTTTAAAGGTTTTGCACTGATATTTATTCCAAAACCTGCTAAGTCATAAAATAGCATAGCTAAAAACGCGATTAATAAATATTATGGGACGATTATGTAAACACAATAACTCTAAAAGATTAAATGCCTCGATCTGTTCTGACCGTTTAGGCGCGTATGCTATCAAGACTTTAAAATAAGAGGATTAAAAAACCAACTTGATTGGCATAACTACTCCAACATTCTTTTTAGCTGTTTCTTTTTAATTCTTGACACAAAAATACATTCATTGTTACTTTTGCAAATATTTATATACAATTCTACATATACACTCTTGTTCCATTTCTTTTCTAAACACACTTATTTTTAAATTGGCGGTCATCTATTGTCAATCAAGTTTTTTCTAGTCTTATTACAATAGTAAATATGTTTTTTCAAAATATATTTGATGATGCTTTAAATGACTTGAATCATCTAGCGTTGAGCATTGTTCAATGTTACCAAATAGGCAGTAGCATTCTGCAATGTTGAATGCAACCCCAATTACCATTCTACTTATCATCACTGTCCGGGGTAAATTTTGCAGTCTGACATGGAATATAACGTTCTGTGTTTGGCCGAAACAATAAGACAGCGAATTCTGGAATTAACTCATCCCGGTTTTTATAAGCAATATAGCCCATTTGTGTACTACTACAATACGAGTATGCGGAATCGTACGGCTACTAACCTGCCATTCACTTTTAGTGAATTTTCTTTAAAAAAATTCACTAATGGGGAGATCCCGACTTTTGAATTTTTAAAAAATTTCTTCAAATGAGCGCTAATTAGGCCCCCCAAAACACTTATCCGGGGTCGGTTTCAATTTTTATATGTCAAAATCTGCCAATTATTTTTTGAGTTATCGGTGTGATATATATATATATATATATATATATATATATATATATATATATATATATATATATATATATATATATATATATATATATATATATATATATATTGCTATAGATAGCAAATGATAGGAAATATTACGAAATTTTAATGAGAAAACGGGAAATTTATGCATACTAGTATATATAAAATAAGTGTATACACCCTAATGTAGCAATGAAAGAGTTTTGGCAGGAGATGTCAACGCCCGACATGAATGTCAGTGACCCATGTAGCAACCCTCGATGTTAAGTTACATTCGAGTAATAAAAAAATTATATTATATACTAGAAATCCGTAAAGAAACCAAGAACAATGCTTCAGTTTTGTAGGGAGAATGAGATTGTAGATAATATAATTGTAGTTCTGTTGATTTTATTGTATAAAAAAAATAGATATGACCAAGCTAGCTAAAGACTCAATGTAGTAAAAGAGCGGAGGTCATTTATAAAAAACAAAGGTTTGTAGAATATTAAGGTGATGTGCGCGGAAGAAAAAAACGTAAAAAGACACAAAAGGTTTGACGGAAAACTTAAACACAGGTGGTGTGACGAACAATAGCGTTTTTTCACCTGTAGGAGAGTTAATAAAAGCAACGGTCCGAGAGGGTCCGGGGGCTGTCTTTTCCATCCAGTGAATTCATCAGTATCACTTTACCAGACCAGGTGAACATCGTCATAATTATGTAAGTTGACATAAGAGATTCCAGAGTGCATCGAAGGGAGAGTATAAAACACCTCCAGAGTGCTACGACTATGGAATAAATATATCAATATGTTAACGAAGTAAATCCGTTAATAATCAATAAATGGACAATAAATTATGGCATGGACAAATGAGAAAGATAATAATAATTAATCAAGGTCCGCAGTAATGGAAGAACAATAAATAATCCAATGGAAAATATGTCAGTAAGTGTTACCTTTTCTTAAATTGACCAGTGCGGGTTGAATTTCACCATTTTTACAACAACAATCAAATATTTTTGTGCTAATAAATTTCAAAAACAAAAATTTTGTTTGAAATAAACGGAAAGAGACCGTGATCTCTGTAGAATTATCGATGTATATTGATTATGTAGTATCCATGTTTAATTAATTGTGTAATTAGTTATAATGTTACCATAATGTTTTAATAGGGTTTTTCAAGTTATATTTATGTAAAGAATGTTTTAAAATATCTCTTTGTATTTAACAAGTGTCATATCGGCACAGTTAAATGTTTTAATAGGATTTTTCAATTTATGTTTATGTAATGAATGCTTTAAACGTTTCTGTTTGTATTTAATGTGTGTCAAATAGACACCGTAAAATTTGTGTAATGAATTAAATGGAATGTATAACAAATTGTAATTAACGGAAGTATTGTTTTTGGTTGATATTTAATCAGCAAAATTGTTGTATAGCCATCTGTGCAAAGCGAAATTAATTTTGATCAAGTGAAAATCAATAAATGAATTTAAATAACACATATTAGTGAATTTTAATTAGTAGAAGCTAGCTGTAATTATAAGGAACCCAACCTGATGATTAGGACATATGTTCCCAGCTCTATAATAAATTTTTGCAGGTATATACTACCCATAAAATAAAGTAGAATACCATAGCAATATATATATATATATATATATATATATATATATATATATATATATATATATATATATATATATATATATCACACCGATAACTCAAAAAATAATGGGCAGATTTTGATTAAATTTTGTGAATGAATCCTTTTGCAGATGGCTTGGATAAGTTCGTTAGCCAAGAAAATCTGCCCAGGTTTTCCCGGAAAATTTTGTGTTTTCTTTTTAAAAAAAATTTATATCTCCGTAATTGACAAAGTAAGGGCAACCAAATTTGGTACGCTGGTTTATATCCTTATAGTAAAGTTAGCTGTCAAAATTTAGCAATGTAGGTCAATAGACAAAAAAGTTATAGGCATTTAAAGAAAAATAAATTGTGGTTTTCCTCAAAACGTCAAAGTTGCGATTTAAAACGTCAAAATCGGCAACATTAGGCAAATAACTTGAATCTAATACGGGCTATGGAAATCAAATGTCTCAAGAAGGATGTTTTACAAACCCTGAAGTCAACCGTCATTGTCCTTAATTTTACTAAAATGTTTCCAGAAAATTCATTTCAAATAGACTCTCTGATGCTTGGCAGTAGTCTTAGCTATAGAGTTTATCGTTTAATGGTATATAATTTTTGTCAAATTTTTGTAAAAAATCAATAAAGCTCAATATATCCGTTATTATACAAAATATGAAAAAAAAATGTATATATTAATTATAGGTGTCTTGAGCTACATCTTAAAAAATATTTCTACAATCACAGGCTGGCCCATAAGGCGTTGGTGATACAAATTTTCTTTTTTTTTAATCAAACACGCCTTATGTTATTGCATTTTTGCATTTTCCATCGAAATATAATGCATGTTTGTAGGAGAAGAAATTCTGGATGCAGCAAGTGCGTTATGGTAGCGAATTTTGATCAAATATTTCATATTTGAATAGCCCAATTTGCTATTAACCTATAAGGTTGACCAAGAAACGAGTTTTTCCGGGAACACTTTAAGTTTACTTTTGGAAATTTTTGTACATTTTCACACAATAAGGTTATTTTTATGAAACATGGCACATTGTTTTTACTATATAGGTTATACTGGTAACCAAAATTGATGCCTGCTTTCTTAAAAAGAAAACACACATATTTGCAATAAAAACATTTTATGAAAATTCACTACCATAACGCACTTGCTGCGTCTAGAGTTTTTTATTCATTTATTTGAAAGTGGCTCTAGTCGGGAGTCGAAACGTCGAGATATCAGTAATTTTAGACACGGTTCCGCCAGAGAACCTACCATTTCACACATTCAAAACAGTGGTTATATATATATATATATATATATATATATATATATATATATATATATATATATATATATATATATATATATATATATATATATTACTATTATTATTATTATTCAGCGTAAGAAAACAAACATAGCAAAAACAAATTTTAGTCATCGATGAAGGGAAAAGCATGCCTAAAAATGTACTTAATTATACATTTTTTTAGAAAAATTTGTATTTATCGTAGATGTCTCAAAGAATATTTATTAGCAGTATAAAATAACTTTGTTATTTTGCCAACTGACACCAGGGGGAGTCGAATTCGAGGTTATTTTCTTCTTCTTTGTTTACAGACGTCATAAACAAAGAAGAAGAAGAACCAGATAACCAAGGTCAGGAGTGAAATGGGGTGTTGCGTGAGGAAGAAGACAAAAAGGAAATGTGAGCGGAAAGTATGAAAAAAATAGCTTAGTTGGACCTCTATAAGCTGCTTTTATTCCATTTTGCAACTATACGTCCTTAAAATTCTGCTTATCCCGCCCAGAACCTCTATATTCATCCCAGGTCCGGTAACTTTCTTGTGGGTTGTTCCCAAGAAACTTTTCTTGTTAACATTTTTCATGTTTATGCATTGAGGGTGGTTGTAGGTATGCAGAATGGGAAGGGGAACCCCTGCTACAAAGCAGCGAATCAATATTTTCAATTTATGTTTAAATTGTTACCCCATTTCATTTGTTTAAAATATTTTCCAAAAATGAAATTTAGGTTGCCTTGTTTGTCAGACTTACAGCTACAATATTTCATCATTTTTAAAAAGTGTGGATTCAGCAACAGTAAATAAGTGTTGAAAATGGTCCGGGGGCAGCAAATACATTACTGTAGAGAATTTTTGTAAAAATATTTGAAATCCGTTAACTCAATTTCCTATTAAGCTAGAATCTTCAATCTTGAACCATAGTAACACCTATGTAAACGCAGCGTGGGTACTGAATTAAAGAAAAATAACATAATGAGCTTCGCGGATAACTACATGTTGATTTTAAAAAACCTTTTTTGTTGTTTTGTTGGCAAAAACTAGTTGGGTTGACTAAAATAAAACCATCCAAGCAATTAAAAGGAAAAATACCTGCCATACTTATGATTTGGCAGGTACATTCCCTTTGTAAATAATTAATTTTTTCTACAAAACTTTTGTGTCTTTAATGAAATTTGTCACACAATTTTTTTTTAAAGAAACTTGCAGGACTTACATATATGTCTACCAAATTATAATTTTCTAGCTCCATAGAAAATAGAAACTTCTTCAAATAATCACTAACTGGGACCTCTAAAACCGGTCTCCCAGGTGCATTTAAATTTAAAGAATTAGTTTTGATAATATACCTTCCTAATAGTGTCCAATTGTTATGAAAATTGACGACTATAACGCACTTGCTGCATTCTGAACATTTGTTGTTTTCAGGTTTATGTGTGTTTCTTTTCACTGATTTTGTCTGATTTTATCATTACACTGTATACGCCAGGGATTATATAGCTTTGTTTTTATAATGTGTGTGTATGTGTATGTGTGTATGTAAAATTTACAAAAATTTAAACAGAGGATGAATAGTTTCAAAGTTGTGATCGCACCATGTGGAAAACAGTTTAATTGAAAAATGTATGTGTCCAGGTTCTGAAAAAATAATTATGTCTATAAATGAGTGTATGTAAAGGTTACGTAGGACATGATAATGAAGCTGTATATAATATACCAAATCGACCTCTTAACTACATTTCTTTTTACTGTTAGGCAGACAAAAAACCTGAAACGTTTCCATTAGATAATTTTCTGTTAACACCAGCCCCTAAGGAAGCAGTGAAGGTGTTAAGAGAGAGTCATCGAGTAGCTGAGACGACTCTTGAAATAGCGCTTTTTGGACATATAATTCAAACAACGCTTTAATGAAAAGTCTCGCCGTACTGCCAGAGTTGCAGCGGGGAGACTGGGCCGGTTCCCATGGAGACGGTGCACCCGGATCGCTGAGCCGGGCTGCCGCCGCCGCCGCGGACTGGGGTAGGGTCTCTCTGCAAGGGGTGGCCTGCGACTGCTGCAGCGAATGCTGCTACCACTGCTGGCGTCATTGCTCTCTGCTGCTTCCGTTTCCTGTTGTAATCAAACATACCGGGCAAAAGTGTTGCATTGGTAAACCACGTTTTATTTTAGTCTAGTCGGTGTAATTGACAAAAATGCTGTATTACCGGAGTTCGTGCCGCTGTAACCTATTGATTAATCTGAGCCTGGATTATGCTTGTATAATATTTGAATGCGGTCAATGCATTATGACATATGAGAGATCGAGAGAAAACACAGCCGGCTCTTTTTTTGTTTGAAAAAAGTATGCCATCTTTTTTTAACCACAAAAATACATAAGCACAAATTATAGAGGGCAAACTTTGTCTTAAGAAGGTCTTGATGCACGAAGTTATATATATATATATATATATATATATATATATATATATATATATATATATATATATATATAATTTTTGTAAAAAAGTGTGTGTGCCATAAAGCACTTTTGCGACGTCCAGACATTGCTTTTCTGGACATAATTAACAAACTGAATTTTAGAGAATACTGACGCCGCAAGTATGTTACGGTTATAACTAAGATTCAATACGTACTGTGAAACATATAATGACGCAGCAAGTACGTTATGGTAACGAACATTATTGGGTTTCATTATATATATATATATATATATATATATATATATATATATATATATATACATATATATACACACATGGTGTCCCAATAGTGTGTAATTCCTCTATATATCCCTTACCCTAAGAGCTAGCCGAAAAAACTTTCAACAAAATTTTCTTGTGATTATCTAAGCTATATCGAGAAAATATATTCAGCTTTGTGGAACTTTTGGTTGAACCGGAAGTAGCTATCAACTTCGTTATTTTAAATAGAATGCTATACTTTTTATTGCATTTTTGGATAGAGATTAAAAAATAAGTGTGACCTTGTGTAGCATTTCCTATAGCTATCTTTGATATTTGTGAAAATATTACGACTTTCTTTTTTTTAGCTCCGATTTATGTGTTACTTCAAACGTATGTTGTGGGCTGAGCTTTGAGTTTCCCTGCCTTAAATTCGAAATATCAATAGACGACATTCAATTTTTTGAAATAGTTAAAGAATAATTTATTATCATTGTACAGGGTGTATTTCTTTTGGGTTACAACATACCTAACTTTAAAGTGGCATAACTTGTTATTTTCAAATAGAACAGCCTATATTTTATGGATTGGTCAGGTAGGTCATTCAATTCTGCATCGATCTAGTATAGGTTTCCTTATATCTATAGTTGATATTTTTCGAGTTATAGTGGTTTGTTTTATTTTCGCTTGTAAAAACTGTATTGTGTCAGGAATTTTGAGAAAATATTTCTCAAAGAATAATTGACAACAGACATATTCTTTTTAACAATTGTTTTTCCGACGAAAGTTTTTCTTTCTGAATAGAACTGTAAATCATCATAATTGCCGGTTCTGGTCAGATGAAAACCCTCGTGTTTTGCATGAAGTTCACACTCAAACTTCGTTGGATCAATCGTCATAGCCGATACTTTGACAGGAGAATGATATCTGGAAATATTGAAAGACTTCGGTTACCCTATGTCAATTACCATTGTTGAGAACGATGAGAGATACTCGGAACAACAATTATTTTCTCAACAAGATGGTGCTCTACAGCATTATGCCGTTACTGTTAGGGAGTTCTTGGACAGACACTTTCCCGGTCAGTGGATAGGTCCAAGAGGTGCGGTAGAATGGCCAAGCCGGTCTCCATACCTGTCCACTTTAGACTTTTTTAATGGGGGCATTTAAAATCAAAAGTTTATGCTACCGAGTGGAATTCTTTGGAAGAGTTACGTCAGCGCATTATTGATGAATGCCGGAGAAATACTCCTGAAATGCTTGCAAGTGTTAGCCAAAAATTTGAACAAAAGTCATACAATGGTATGAAAGTTGGTGGTGCTCAATTTGAACATTTCTTGGATTAAAGTTTAATTCTCTGGGATGTTGGTTCGTTGGTTTAATAGTATGATTGGTCCTAATTATTTTCAACACTTACTTCAGTACTATGCAAGTTTTTAAGTGAAACGATTTAGTTTTAGTGAATTTTCTTCAAAAAATTCAATAATGAGGAGATCGCCACATTTTAATTTTGAAAAAAAGTCTTCAAATGAGCGCGACCTACGCTCCCTTGAACCCATATCCGAGGTAAGTTTCAGATACATATATGTGTGTGTATGTGTCACACCTGTAACAAATAAAAAAACTCGGGACGCAGCAAGTGCGTTATGGTAGTGAATTTTTATTAAATGCTTCAAATTTAAATAACTCAAATTTCTATAAACTTAGAGAGTTTAATTTTAATACGTAGTAAGGTCTTTCCTAAGGCAAGATATCCACAAAATTTCATTTAAATAACTTTGTAATTTTCGGATAAAAAATTTTTTTTCGAAAGAAAATTTAAAATTTCAATAACTCAATTGTCTCCAAACTTAGAAAGTTGAATTTTGGTACGTAGTAAGAGCTCTACTGAGGCAACATATGCAGTAAATTTAATTAAAACAACTTTGTTACTTCGGAGAAAAAATGGTTTTTCGAAAGAAAACTCAAAATTTTCCCGGAAAACCTCGTTTGATTTTTCTGGCTAACGAACTCATCCAAGCCAATAATAAAAGAAAGGCACTTGCCAAGTTTCATCGAAATCGGTTAATTATTTTTTGAGTTATCAGACGGATACATATATATATATATATATATATATATATATATATATATATATATATATATATATATATATATATATATATATATATATAGTTGCGTTTTCTCCGGGTTCTGGATAACTGAGACTTTAAATTTTAACAAAACAACTTTATTTACACTCTAAATATGGATACAATAAAATTTCTAGAATGTCTCTCTCACAAAACACTTAATTTACTGGCCTTACAATTACACAAGTCTGCACACAAGTCACTATACTGAAACTACGGTCTCTACTTCACACTAGTTACTGCTTCTTCGAGTCACTTCAACATTATCTAATTGAACTGAACTGAACTGGCTGGCTTGCTTTCGCGTTTATATACTCGCCGTACCTTCCACCTCGTTTCAGGAGCGTTCCATTCCAGAAGGTTCCAGGACCTTCTTTTACTAGAAGGTTCTGTGAATACAGATCGGTCCCGTGTGTATACAGGGGGATGTATATACAGGATGATCCAAATGTGGTCATCACTCCTATGTTACACAAGAGGTGTTTCTCGTAATATAAGATCTCTCTGCGTATACAGGGTGTAAGGGTTCTCTGCACATACAGGGTGTTCGGAATGTGCAGACCTCAGTTATCCGTTTCCACGGGGTACAAGTTGGTAACATCGTTATTTTTGGTCCTAGAGGGTTGAGACTTCGCCTGAGGGGGGTCACCCCAGGCACCCCCAGGGGGGTGGGGAGGTGGTGTTGCCAGATTGTGCAAGAATTCCCAGATGTTGGGGAAGTTCTGGAGATGTGGCAACACCGCACCTACATCTATTGATATAATTTGTAACAATATATATATAAACATATATAAATTGAAACCAACCCCGGATATGGTTTCTCGGGGTCCTAGTTCGCACTCATTTGCAAAAATGTTTGCAAAGTCTCACCATCGATACCTCTCTATTAGAGAATTTTTTAAAATAAAAATTCACTAATAAAAAAAAACATACAATATATCCCTCGTGCTTTAAGTAACCTTATTATGACAAGCAGATACACCATTTTAACGTTTTAAATAAAGTGGTTGAAGTATTTTACATAATATGTTGATAATTAATTAATTTATAGAATATAACATGATCATTTTCAAACACTCTCCCAGTATACAACACAATATTACTCCTCAGTCAATAAATTCACTTTTTTCATTCTGCTTTATCAAAACTACATTTAGTAAATTTTAATTTTACACTACAATAACGACTTGTTAATGCATTCTCCAGAGCACACAGAAGCACAGAAACGAGATAAGGTTATGAGCAAAATATTTAGTAGAAACAATGTGTTATATTTTATCAAAATAACTTATTGTTTGAAAATGTACAAACATTTTCCGACAATATACCTTACACGCTGGTTTTCTAACCAACAAATCTTAGGTTAATAGCAAATTGAGTTATTGAAATTTGAGCATTTAATTAAAATTTGCTACCAAAACGCACTTACTGCGTCTTGATTTTTTTTTCTCACAAACATATTTCGATAAAAAATGCAATAAAATAAGTCTGTTCGAAAAAAATTGTAGGGATCACCAACGATCGACTTGTGGGCCGGCCGGTGATTGTCAAAATAATTTTATAAGATGCAGCTCAAGACACCCTATAATTAACTTATACCATTTATTCTCGTCTCTTGTATAATAATAATTATATTCAGCTTTACCGTAGAAACGTGTCACCCTGTATAATATCAGCCCTTTTGTAAAACTTCGAGCCTTTATATATCTTGATAAAACATAACAAACACTGTTTAATTCACCCACTAACATTAATAAAGGAATAATTTGCACTTGTATATAAAAATTTCCCAAATAACACAAATAATTCCTGGACTAAAACAAATAAACATATAAGCAATGTCATATCATACGGTAAACATTACAGCGTCTAACAGACCTGCGCAATAATATTAGATATTCCGTTACTAAGGCAACAGCATACTAAATCTCATATAAGCCATTGTCAATAAAACCGGTGATTTAAAAATAAATGTTTCAAATCTGAATAGCTCAATTTTCTGTAACCCTAGAAAGCTTAGTTTTGGCACATAGTTAGGTCTTTCCCAAAGCAATACGTGCACCAAATTTTATCGAAATATCTTTGTAATTTTCGGAGAAAAAAGTTTTTTTCGAAAGAAAAGCTAATAATAAAAGAAAGGCACTTGCCGAGTTTTATCTAAATTGGTTAATTATTTTTTGAGTTAGCGGTCGGATACATACATATATATATATATATATATATATATATATATATATATATATATATATATATATATATATATATATATATATATAAACATATAAAAATCGAAACTGACTCCGGATATGGGTTCTAGGGGCCCAAATTTGCGCTCATTTGCAAATTTTTTTGCAAAGTCTCACCATCGATACCTCTCAATTAGTGAATTTTTTTAAATAAAAATTCACTAATAGGCCGAGTTTGATCAAATTTGGTGAGTACCTTCCTTTTCCAAGTGTCTTGGACAAGTTCGTTATCCAGGAAAATCGTCGCAGTTTTTCCCGGAAAATTTTTGTGTTTCCGAAAATAACAAAGTTAGGACAACCAAATTTGGTACGGGGATTTATATCATAAAAAATAAATTACGGACCAAAATTTAGATCTGTAAGTTAACAGAACAAAAAAGTTAGAGCAATTTAAAGAAAACAAATTTGGGTTCTCATCATAAAACGCCACAGTCGCGATTTGAAACGTAAAAATTGGCAACATTTAGGCAAAGAACCTGAAACAAATACAGGTTATATAAAGCAAATGTCGCAAGAACCGTGTTTTAAGAATCCTTAAGTTTCAGCTTCAACCGTCATTGTCTTTTATTTCACTGAAATATTCCCAGAAAATTCATTTCAAATAGACCCTTTCTATGATGCTTTGTCAATAGTTTTAGTTATAGAGTTTATGGTTTAAGTCTCTATAATTCTTCACCGAATTTTCGTAGAAAAAAATCGCTCTTGAGGAGATCGCGACTTTTGAATTTTGAAACGATTTCTTTCAATGAGGGCGAACTAGGCCTCTTAGTTAGTTTCAGTTTTATCTTATATATACAGGTGACGCATTTCTACAGCAAAGCACCATATATTATTATACAAGATACGAGAAAAAAATGGATACGTTGAATAAAGGATGTCTCGAGTTGCATCTGATAAAAATATTTTGACCATCATAGGGTGGCCCATAAGTCGTTGGTGATACATATTTTCCCTTTTTTTTTCCTAACACCCCTTATGTTATTTTATTTTTGCTTTATTTATTTATTATAATGCATGTTTGTGGTGAAAAATATTTGTAAGCGTTCATTGTTCTTGAGTTATTTCAATTGCTTAGCAACTTTTAACATTTTTTGCACATATCAATCATTATGATACGACGTTTTTACCAATAGATAGGAGAGTCTCATGAAAGTGACGCATTCAGGGAAGTTTTCGTTTATACGATTCGTCGAAAAAATCGAGATGCCGTATACAGAGCGCTCTTAAATAGTGACTGGATTCGAAAACATTCAGACTTTTGTAACTCATTTTTTTCAAATTGAACATCTCTCTATACCTACAGACTCTAGTTTTGGAAATGGTTTTTGCATTTTCTTGTTTTCAATCATAATTACACATTAGGTATATAATTCGAGTTTTATGTATTCCGCAGGAAAAATTTTGTAAAAAATAGTCAAAATAGTCGCAGAATTTGTTTTGTGTTTCCGTTAAAATCATTGTAACATTTTTGTGACATTTTGGTAATACATGTCTCATAAGTTATTGTACGAAAAAAAATTCAGTTTTTCGTGAACAAATTTGTGTGCAAATTTTCATGCAAATCTTTTTTGGAAGTTTCATCGGAAAGCTTTTTGTGGACTATTATATCTTTCTAAATGGGTAAATAGCTTGAAGATGTTCGTTGGCCAGGAAAATCGGACCAGTTTTTTCGTCAACATTTTTAGTTTATTTTCGCTTTTTTTTTACTTTTTCAAACAATAAAGCTACTTGATGAAATATGTTACATTTTTTCTACTATATAGGTTATACCGGTAACCTAATTTGATGCCTGCTTCCATTAAAAAAAAGACATATTCGCTATTAAAAACATTTTTATGAAAATTCAATACTATAACTTTGCTTTGACACTTGCTGCGTCCAGACTTTTTTTCATTTCTCGTGAAATTTATTAGTGACATTTCAAAACCCCATATCTTCTAAACGAATAGACCTAACTTTAAAAATAAAAAGATGCATAGGGAATCAAAAGATCTTTTCAACGAGTTATCACATGATCCCTATTCCCATTTGAAAAAATACCTGCTTAGGATGGTAAAGGTTGGGCTATACTTTTTACGTCAAAAGTTGGCCCCCTCACCTCACAAGCAAACCCGATGGGTTTCAGATTTTTTTCGACAAAATCTTTTCCTGGCAGTTATGGCTGCCAGCTCGTTTTCAATGAGCCATCCTATATACACCCTCTATGTATGTATGTATGTTTATATATATATATATATATATATATATATATATATATATATATATATATATATATATATATATATATATATATATATATATATATATATATATATATAAGGTGGCGCATTGAAAACGAAACACACCGATTTGCGTCCAGAGAATTTTTTTTAAGAAACGCTGAAACACGTCAATCTTAGTACTGAGGGGGACATGTTTTGACATAGAACTCAACTTTGTCACATCAACCCCTTAAGGGTGGTGATAACAACCCTTATATTTTAAATAGGGAACATGGGTCGAGTGTTAAATCGTTTGAAAGCTCTTTGCTTTCTGAATTCAGCACACCAATTTTTTTGGAAGTTTTATCAACTCGTTTAAAAATTATTCACAGTTGAAGATGCAAAAACGCATTTCACTCATTCCGATAAGAAATGTGCTTATAGTCAATGTTTTGTTGGTTTGTAAACAAAAAATTGACTATCAGAACATTTCTTATCGGAATGAGAGAAATGCGGTTTATTATTTCAGTTTATCGGTCGGTTTGATACTTAATAGTACTACCGAAAATTAATTTCACAATGGTGTATTCTGTAGAAGAAAGAGTTGAAATAATTACTCTTTTATCAAAAACGATGACTGTGCCAACCGTGCTGCAAATTTGTTTAATGAACGACATCCGAACAGACATGTTAACAGAAAATACATTTTGGAGTTAGTTGCAAAGTTTCGACAAAGTGGTTCAGTAGCCAACAGAAAACGGGATCCTGAACGTAAATTTCCGGTTAGAAATGAGACTACTGAGATCGAAGATTTAGGACAAATGGCTGCAGACCCAACTTTGAGCACGAGAGAATTGGCCACTGTTTCAAACATCAAAAGAAGAACTATTCAGCGAATATTGAAGCATCATAAATTTCATCCGTATAAAATTCATCTTGTACAACAACTGAATGAAGATGATTTTGATCGGCGGCTGGAGTTTTGTGAAGTTATGACTGCACGAATAGCTGATAACGAGAACTTTCTGTTCAATATCTGTTTTTCAGACGAGTATACGTTTTTATTAAACGCTACAGTCAATCGTCATAATTGTCGTTATTGGGCAGATAATAATCCAAGAAAGTTTCACGAAGTCCACACTCAAACTTCACAGAAATTGAAGGTCTGGACTGGCATTTTTGGAGACCGTTTAATCGATGGCAATTTGAGTGGCGAAACGTATTTGGAGTTACTAGAAGATATCGTTTACCCTATACTAATTGACATTGTTGAAAATGATGATCGCTATCAAGAAAATCAATTAGTGTTTCAACAATATGGAGCTCTTCCGTATTTTTCACAACGTGTTAGGGAATTTTTGAACAGAGAGTTTCCAGGACAATGGATTGGGCGTAGAGGTGCTATTGGGTGGCCCTCTAGATTACCGGATTAAACTCTTTTAGACATCTTTTTTGGGACCATTTAAAGAGTAGAATTTACGCAACAGAACCGGAGTCTCTGGAAGAATTACGGCGAGGCATTGTTGAAGAATGCCGTCTAATAACTCCACAGATGCTTCAGAATGTCAGAGCACGTTTTGAACAAAATTTGTACTTTTGCATGGAAGCTGGAGGTCAACAATTTAAACACTTACTTAACTGAATAAACATTTTTGAACGTTTGGTTTTGTTTTTAATTTTTTTTAACGAAAAATTGACTAATTAGTGCATTTCTTATCACAATTAATGAAATACGTTCTTGCAACTCCAACTGTGAATAATTTCTAAAAAAGTTCCAAAAAGATTTGTGTGCTGAATTCAGAAAAGAAAGAGCTTTCAAATGATGCAACATTCTACCCATGTTCCCTATATATATATATATATATATATATATATATATATATATATATATATATATATATATATATATATATATACATATATATATATATATATATATATATATATATATCTATATATATATATATATATATATATATATATCTATATATACATATATATATATATATATATATATATATATATATATATATATATATATATATATATATATATATATATATACATACATATTGCCATTATTATTTGGCTGTTAGAAAAGATCATTACTATGTGGCATAAAATTAAATAAAATGAACAAATATGGATGTATTAAACATTTTAGTCGTCAGTGTTTTTAACCTACGAAATGTCACACAATTTGAGTGACTTTTTATCTTGAATTAATAAAAAATCAGATGCTTTGGAGTGAATTAATTATAAGAAATCACCCACAAAAATTTAGCCCAAATAAATTCAAACAGGTTGAATGATATGCTTAGGAGATAAAGTAAGTTTTGTTATGTATTACAAAACTAACAAATATTCGCTACTTTAACGCAATTTCTGCGCGCCGATTTTTTAGAAGAACAACAATCATTTCTAGTTTTATATGAAGTTGTTACTGTACACTTAACACTGAGTAAGTCATGTACAGAAATGACTTTAATGTCCTTGCAAAAGGGATTAACGAAAAATATATAATAGATAATAGATGAAATGCATGATTGCGTTAGTGAAATGGGAATGGCGCAGCTGTTGTCAGTCATTGACCGTAGAGTAGTAGAATTCATTTCGTTATTCGTGTTGTTATTTTTCTTCCCTTTAATAGAATCGCCAATACTCGCCGCTTTAACAGGATCAATCACTCGTCGTACAAACGAAAACGGAAACAATGCGTGATGTAGAATGAGTCCAGCTAATTGAGCTTCCATTCACTGGGATTAGTAACTACAATATTGTCACGTACCAAATAGATACAGCTTTATCAGAGAGAAGTAAGTAATCTAAATTAATGAAACATATTATTTATTATGTTAGGGAAAATTTGATATTTTCATGAAAATGATTCGCCTTGAAATTATTGTTCTCCAAATGAGTCATTGTCATCACAGTCTGTAGGTGATCTCGCTTAATCAGTAGTCGTCAACCTGTCGATCGCGACATACCGGTAGCTCGCAAAGGCAATTCTGGTAGCTCGTAACATGTTTTAAAAATACAAAGGTGTAAAAATCATAGAAACTTCCGTAAATTTCGCAAAATCTCATATTAAACACAAGCAACGGCAACACGATTAGCGATCTGCGACGTCACCATGTTAAAATCGGCTGTAACTGACCAGCGGGCTAGCGTTCGAGAACGTTCTGGGTTGCTTTGAACGGGATAAATACGCATGAAGCGGCGGCATTGCGCTTCGTTTAAAACTGAACAGCATAATCAACGTCCAGCGGTTGGGTTAGTATAGAGCAATAAAAAATATAATGGCCAGCAGTAGTAACAAGGTGGTGACATACCATTTCCATTGGGAAAGGGAAAAGCAATACTTTTTTACAGAAGTTAACGGTAAAATATATTTATAATTGGAGCACAATCAATATTTATAAAAACAGTAGACAAAAATAACACTACAAAGCATCATACAGTGTGTCCCAGATAGGAATTGCACCAAAGAATAAACAAGGGAATGATAAAACGGGCGTTACTTTCCAATTTTAAAGTTTCTGGGGAAGCGAAATCTGTAGATAAGGAAGCCACATTTGATTGGCTTCAAAAGTACTTCCGAGAAATATCCAAGGAATATCAGACATGTGATGTCTTTAATGCAGACCAAACAGGACTTTTTTTTAGAATGTTGCCGGACAAGACTCTAAAATTCAAAAACGAAAAATGTGTTGGTGGGAAGTTATCCAAAGGATAACTGACTGTTTTATGTAAATTATGACGGTTCTGAGTTTCTAAGTCTGTTGGTTACTGGCAAAGCACCACACTGAGAAGTTTTAAGAATGTAAAGAGTTTGTCTGTGAAATATGTTGCTAATAAAAAAGCATAGGTGACTGGCGATATTTTAAAAACTGAAGTAGAAGAATGGGATAGAGAACTGGAAAGAAAAAATAAAATGTCTGCTTGTGGTGGATAATTGTGAGGCACATCTACAATTGACGAGTTTGAAGAACATCAAACTAGTTTTTCTGCCACCTAAATCCACATCTGTACTGCAGCCTTTAGATCAAGGAATTATCAACTCTCTGGAATGTAACTACAGGAAACAATTCGTCACAAAAATAATTGACAACATGGACAAGAACCAGTGTAAATTTTCAGTAAATATCCTCGAAGCTATTCGTCTCGTTGATCGTGCATGGAAAAGTGTCTCACAAAAAACGATGGGAAAGTTTTTCAGGCATGCTCGTTTTCATTTTGAGAATATATATAAAAACGTTGATTTAAGCGTTTCGGAAGATATTATTGCTGACGCAGATATCGCTGACCAAGACGATGACATTCCTCGGAGCGAAAGTGCTAGTGTTATGAAATTTGTGTAGGTGTCGGATGCGATGGATCACCGGAACATGGATAATTCTATGGAAACTTCAGGTATTCCAACTGATTCCGAGATAATTGCAGCTGCAAATTTGAACACTGCCCAAGAAGTGATAGAAGATTCCGATTCGGATAAATAATCTAAAATCCCCGAATGCACCAATGTTTCACTGCAAGATGCCATAGATTCCGCGGAGCAGCTTAGAATATTTTTAGAGAGGGCATCAACCTCCGAGAATGAGCTAAGTTTATCAACTTCCATAGAAAACTTTTTGAAAAAGAAGAAAAAAGAAAAACCGACAGTATAAATGAAAATCACAGACTACTTTTTATGATGTGTATAAAGTTAGATTAAGTAATAATCTACAGTATATACAGTGATGTGATTTTTTATGGGAATAAAATTGTTTATTCAAATTAGGCAGTTACAGTTGACTTTCAATATTGATGGAAAGGGTTGCAGGGGAGTAGTCACGTTTTTACACTTACATATAAGTATGTACATACCTAAATTTTTTTGTAGTTACTTCTTAGCTCTGATATAACGAGATCCAGTTTCTACGAGATACTATTGCTGGTATATATATATATATATATATATATATATATATATATATATATATATATATATATATATATATATATATATATATATATATATCTATATATATATATATATATATATATATATATATATATATATATACACTAAAAACGAAACAGACTGATTTGCATCCAGAAACATTTTTTTTTTAAAAAACGCTGAAACATCAATTTTAATATTGACGGGGACATGTTCTGACATCAAACTCAACTTTGTCACATCAACCCCTTAAGGGTGGTGATAACAACCCTTATATTTAAAATAGGGAACATGGGTCGAGTGTTACATTATTTCAAAGCTCTTTTTTTATGACTTCAGCACACTAATTTTTTTTAAAGTTTTATCAACTCGTTTAAAAATTATTCACAGTTGGAGTTGCAAGAACGTATTTCATTCATTGTGATAAGAAATGCACTAATTAGTCAATTTTTCGTTATAACAAACTAAAACGTTCAAAAATGTTTATTCAGTTAAGCAAGTGTTCAAATTATTGACCAACAGCTTCCATACAAAGGTACAAATTTTGTTCAAAACGAGCTCTGACATTCTGGAGCATTTGTGGAGTTATTATACGGCATTCTTCAACAATGCGTCGTCGTAATTTTTCCAGAGACTCCGGGTCTGTTGCGAAAATTCTACTCTTTAAATGATCCCATAAAAAGAAGTCTAAAGGAGTTAAATCCGGTGATCTAGAGGGCCACTCAATAGCACCTCTACGCCCAATCCATTGCTCTGGAAACTCCCTAAAACGTTGTAAAAATGCGGAGGAGCTCCATCTTGTTGAAACACTAATTGATTTTCATGATAGCAATCATCATTTTCAACAATGTCAATTAGTAGAGGGTAAACGATATCTTCTAGTAGTAGTAATACGTTTCGCCACTCAAATTGCCATTAAGAAAAATTGGTCCGATTAAACGGCCTTCAAAAATGCCAGTCCAGACATTCAATTTCTGTGGAGTTTGAGTGTGGACTTCGTGAAAATTTCTTGGATTATTATCTGCCAATAACAACAATTATGACGATAAACTGTAGAGTTTAATAAAAACGTACACTCGTCTGAAAAACAGATTCTGAACAGAAAGTTCCCGTTATCAGCTATTAGTGCAGTCATAACTTCACAAAACTCCAGCCGCCGATCAAAATAATCTTCATTCAGTTGTACAAGATGAATTTTATACGGGTGAAATTTATGATGCTTCAATATTCGCTGAATAGTTCTTCTTTTGATGTTTGAAACAGTGGCCAATTTTGTCGTGCTCAAAGTTGGGTCTGCAGCAATTTGTCCTAAAACTTCAATCTCAGTAGTCTCATTTCTAACCGGAAATTCACGTTCAGGATCCCGTTTTTTGTTGGCTACTGAACCGCTTTTTCGAAACTTTGCAAGTAACTCCAAAATGTATTTTCTGTTAACATGTCTGTTCGGATGTCGTTCATTAAACAAATTTGCGGTACGGTTGGCACAGTCATCGTTTTTGAAAAAAATTGTAATTATTTCAACACTTTCTTCTACAGAATACATTATTGTGAAATTAATTTTCGGTAGTACTATCAAGTATCAAACCGACCGATAAATTGAAATAATAAACCGCATTTCTCTCATTCCGATAATAAATGTTCTGATAGTGAATTTTTTGTTTAAAAGCCAACAAAACATTGACTATCAGCACATTTTTTGTCGGAATGAGTGAAATGCGTTTTTTCCATCTTCAACTGTGAATAATTTGTAAACGAGTTGATAAAACTTCCAAAAAAATTAGTGTGCTGAATTCAAAAGAGAAAGAGCTTTTAAATGGTGTAACACGGTTTTCAAGATATTGACAATTTAAGAAAAAAAGGAAAATCGTCAAATTTTAAGGTATTTTGCCCCCCACATGCAGAAAAAACATTTCCGGAATGTGATTTTTGTGCCTGTTAATCCTCGATAATAGCGTTATCGAACCAATCTGAAATATTTTGTATTATTATTCAGAAAATCTAAAGAAAAAAAAATTGGACTTTTCTTCCCTAATTTTTTTAAAATTTGGAATAAACCTCCGTACTGAAAAAAATGTTGGTAAGATTTACTGGCTCATAATTTCAAAAACTTCCCTGTTTTATGGATATTCTGAAATGGCATAAAACATTATCAATATCTCTTAAAAGTAATTCACTGTCGGCGATTGAAAGTAAATTTGGAAGTGAAATCAGGTAGCTAATAAATAAAAATAAACAGACTGTGACATTTACAAAAATTAATCTATTCATAACATATGTTCTATTTGACGGCCATTCTGTCTTATACATAAACGATATCGTCTTAGGAACGATTCTCTTAGTCTTCTTAGACTGCTTCGTAAAATTTCTTGAGCTGCTGATTCTTTGACGTCCAGCTGCCCGGGTATGCCTTACTACTAAGGCAGATTCGGCTGGGCATCCATCATTTTGAAGCCACATTGTTCTCCGAAGTTCTAATGGGGTGTCTTCCAGCAGCTATCGCAAATTGTTTTGTAAAAACGCAAAATATCTTTGGCCATTTAACGTAAGGCGCAGTTCCACTGGTCCCAAAAGTGTTCAGTTAAAAATATCAGCCCAGGGATTTATCTTAAATTGATGCTGGGACCGATCCTCTCTGAACTCATGTGGATCTTCAATTTTCCAACTATGAAAATTATGGAGGTTCATGTAACAAGTCATTTGTACATGCTAACTCGCCACTCCATAAAACTTTATCGAAGAAATTGGGACCTTGTATGATTATTTTTAACATAATTTCGCAAAATCGCTTGCGCCTTGCGTATTCACGCAGTTCCAAAATTTGGACCGTCTGAATATGGTACCCATACCTTTTTAAAATTCTATGAGTAGAAGACGTTAAAACCCCAGTACATCTCTCTACTTTCCGCGTCGAGGTACCAGATTCTTCGATAACAGCATCCAGGACAGCATCCTCGTCTGCGGTTCCCGGTCGTCCAGTTCGATCAACACGATCGATGCCAGACATTCTAACAGCGCTGTTATCGAAGAACCTCGTACCTCAACGCGGAAAGTACAGAGACGAGCTGGTGTCTCAACGTCTTCTACTCATAGAATTTTAAAAAGGTATGGGTACCATATTTAGACGGTCCAAATTTTGGAACTGCATGAATACGCAAGACGCAAGCGATTTTGAGATAAAGTTTTATGGAGTGGCCAGTCATCATGTACAAATGATTTGTTACATGAACCTGCATAACTTACATAGTGGGAAAATTGAAGATCCACATGAGTTCAGAGAGGATCGGTCCGAGCATCAATTTAAGATAAATCTCTGGGCCGGTATCTTTAACGGAATATTTTTGGGACCAGTGGAACTGCGCCCTACGTTAAATGGCCAAAGATATTTGGCGTTTTTACAAAACAATTTGCCAGAACTGCTGGAAGACACCCCATTAGAACTTCGGAGAACAATGTGGCTTCAAAATGATGGATGCCCAATACCCAGCCCACTCTGCCTTAGCAGTAAGGCAATACTTGAATCAGACATACCCGGACAGGTGGACGTCAAAGAATCAGAACAGCAGCTCAAAAAAATTTCACGAAGCAGTCTAAGAAGACTGAGATAATCGTTTCTAAGACGATATCGTTTTTGTATAAGACAGAATGGCCGTCAAATAGAGCATCTGTTATGGATAGAATAATTTTTGTATATGTCACAATCTGTTTATTTTTATTTATTAGCTACCTGATTTCATTTCCAAATTTACTTTCAATCGTCGACAGTGAATTACTTTTAAGAGATATATGAAAATGTTTTATACCATTTTAGAATCTCCATAAAACAGGCAAGTTTTTGAAATTATAAGCAAGTAAATCTTACTACATTTTTTTTTCAGTACAGAAGTTTATTCCAAATTTAAAAAAAATTGGGGAAAAAAGTCCGAGTTTAATTTTTTCTTAAGGTTTTCTGAATAATAATACAAAATATTTCAGATTGATTCGATAACGCTATTATCGAGGATTAACAGGCACAAAAATCACATACCGGAAATGTTTTTTCTGCATGTATGGGGGGGGGAGGGGGGCCGTCAAAATACATTAAAATTTGACAATTTTCATTTTTTTCATACAATTGTCAATATCTTGAAAACTGTAAACTTTTGATAAGATAATATAGGGTTTTTCTAAAAGGGCTTGAGCTAGCCTATCTTCATGTGACGTTTGATTTACGACTTTTGGGACACCTGTATATATAAACACAGATCTCCTCGGTAGAAAATTTTTCGTTCTACGAGAAATACGCTAAAGTGTAACATATTGACTATTTTGAAAGGACAGAGACACAAATCTGCAAGACCAGGAGGGTTACTAATGTGTGTGTTTTTGTTTCTTTAACGTCGGCCTATTTCCGCGACTATGGCCAATCACCGACGCCAGGGAGCAGTTTCACCTCACTATCCTGGAAATTTTGCCGAACCCCTGCCTTTCTGTAAGGAAGGTAGGGATCTTTAACGTGCCCAACATCGCATGGACACGGGACCGACGGCTTTACGCCCGCTCCGGAGGGCGGAACGTGCAGACATTCAACTTGCTCAAATACAATGCCAGAACCTCGGTTGATGTTAATTTTACAGTTTGTACTGAAAAAGTGAATGGAGTATCCTGGGATCCAACCCAGTACCCTTCGGTTCAGAGGTACACGTTCTTACCCCTGACTGAACCACCGAGGTTCTTAGAGGGTTACTAATAATAATCATAATAAAAATAAGAGTGAGAGGTACGCATTAATGTAAAACGCACCCCTAACTTTTGTACTTCACATTTCCGTTATTACACTATAAAAACTTTTAGCAGGTATTTCGAAAAAAATGTTTTTCAGTACATCTATACTATCGCCTTCTATTGCATGTATGTATTAACATTCGGTTGAACAGAATTTTCTTATGTATAACTATAAACAGGATATAAGTTATGCACTTTTAATAATGGTTTTTCCTAGGCGGCAACAGCAACCCCAATTTATAAATAGTTTATGAAAGTAGAGTTCTCACTCGATGAGCCTGCAACAAGATGTGAGGGGTCGGTCGATTCCTCATCTTTTAAACATCGTGGGACCCGGAAGAACATGCAGTTTTTATTCTCACAGGGAAGTGATCACCATTCGAGCCAAGATAGTTTCTACCAACCGTCTCTAACGAAAATTATTTTATACGCAATATGGTTCTGCCGAATCTTCCAAAGGAATTTTTCAATAACGACAAATTAGAATATATTGACAGGGGAGCCTAGCTTATAAAAATATATACTTATTTAATTTCAAAATAACGTATAAACAGTTTTAATAAAGATACAGTGATTAGGGTGTTGAAAAATATTTACATTTACTCTTTTATGTTAAATAAAATATACCAAAAAAAAAATTTTAAACATTGCTTTTATAAATGTACTAAGCAGAAAATTATATTTTTTCTGATCTTATATAAAAAATTATTTGTATAGATTATTAAAACTAAAGGCGTTAAGGGCGAAAAAACGCTGTAGAAAATGTTTCAATAGTTCTTAGGTAATATAAACATTGTTACTATAATATGTTATGTGTATACAGTGTGTCCCAAACTGCATGGGAATGTATTGCTATCTCCGTTATCATTAGACATACGGAGACGGTTAAATTAGCAATGCTTTGTAGAATTTTATGCTCGTTCCAAATATGACTCGTATCTTGCCATGCCTCTTTTCGTTTTCGAGTTATTGTGAAAAAAACAACATTTGTCGATTTTTCTTCAGTATCTAAGTTGATCTGACATGTCTAAGACTTGCACATTATCAGGACACTTTTTACAGAGTAATCTTTTTGTGCTCTTCTCAACTTTGAATCGTCATTTGTTTTTGAGCCACAGCGTTTGTTTTTATTATGGCAACCATATTGGAGTTTTTGCTCATGTGATAGCCTGTGAAAAGAGCTTTCCAATTATGCACAACATGCTTGAGAAATCTTGTAATTGCACTGACAATTTTGAGAAAAACCGTTTTAAGAATAGTAGGCTATGAAATCCAATACCAGAAAACAAATGACAAAAAAAGTGTTCAAAAAGCAGTAGGCCATGGAGTCTAACAATAGACTTGTACTTTTAACATAATTCTCCGTAATGATTCACGATAAAAAAAAATAGAAACTTTGAGCACACCAATGAATCGGCCCATTATTGCAAATGATATTTTACATTACAACATTATCCTAAAAAAGGTTATAATTTAATTAAATAGGTAAACCTAGTAAATAACTAAATTTACTAACAGAACTCAATAAAAAGCAGATTAATGATTTACGAAGACGACTTTGAAAATTGTTTGATTTTTAAACGTAAGTCAACTGAAAATCAACAGAAGTAAGGTTGCTATGGATATAACACTATCGCGACAATTAAGAATACTGTCATTCTTAATTATCTCAACAATTTGAAGTGTATTTAACACATTGTTTAAAATTGTGTACTAAATAGTTCGTTTTCTGTTTATTTTAAATATTATCCAACAATATGTTCAGTAATTAAGAAAAATTTGCCATGTTGGAATGTTATATTCGTTCTAACCGAAATACTGTGGCACCTGCAAATTCATATCAAAACTACTACCCAGAAAGACGACAACCAAACAACAAAATATTTCGCAGGATAGTGACCAATCTATTGAACGACGGTAGCTTCCACGCAAGGAAACTACCAATGCCTAGAAATGAAGAAAGAAATAATGCCGTCTTACAGGTTTCAAACGAAAACCCTCCGCAATCTGTTCGGTTTTATTTTGAACAAATTGACGTTCCAAAAATACGGTACACCGTATATTAAAACAAAGTCATTACCATCCATACAAACCTACAATCGTACAAGACTTAAATGTTGACTATTACCCTAAGCGACCTCAATTCTGCAGATGGTATCAAGGACAATGTCAGTAAGATGAAAATTTTCGTTTGAAAATAATATGTACTGATGAATCTAGATTTACAAATTGTGGTGTGTATAATCGCCATAATAGGCATTATTGGGCAAATGAAAATCCCCATCTAAAGGAAGAAAGACGATTGCAGGACAGATTTGGTATTAATGTCTGGTGTGGCTTATTAGGCAAAAAACTGTTATTTTTATTTGTAGATTAGACAGTTAATTTCAAAAAATTTCAGGTAACTTCATTGTTGGTCCGTTCTTTTTTGAAAATATTGTAACTGGGGAAAGGTATCTTAATCTATTGAGAAATGATATCTTACCAACAATTAGAAAAGTTCATGATAATTTAGAAGAGATTTGGTACCAACAAGATGGTTGTCCAGCTCACATCGTCAAAAAAAATTTGTACCAAAGTTTAATAATCGAGTCATTTGTAACAATTGGCCGGCTCATTGGTGTGCTCGAGGTCCTGAGATAACACCCATGGATTTTTATTTTTGGGGTACTCTGAAGAAGGATCTGTATAAATTCGATCCACCTCAAAATATCAATGAATTACGAAACAAAATCGCGGAAGCTATAAATTATTTTAACCAAAACACCCTCACCAGAGTTTGCAGGCATGTTTCAAAAAGGTGTATAAAGTGCATTGAACAAAACGGTGGCCATATTGAAAATTTTTCTATTTAGTGTATTTTTAAGTTTCTATTTTATTATTTGTTGAGTTCCGTTTCTAATTGTGTTGTTTTGTGAAGTTTAAGTTTCTATTTGTTATTGTCGGATTTCGTTACTTAACTGTTTCACATAATATTACCTAGCATTATTACCTAATTAAGTATTGTAAATTAAATTACTATATTTTTTTATCGTGAATCATTACGGAAAATTATGTTAAAAGTAGAAGTCTTTTGTTAGACTCCATGGCCTACTGCTTTTTGAACACTTTTTCACAAAAAGTTTACTCTGTAAAAAGTTTCCTGATAATGTGCAAGTCTTTGATATGTCAGATCAGCGACTACTTATATATTGAAACAAAAAAAGAAATCGACAAATTTTTGTTTTTTCAAAATAACTCGAAAACGAAAAGGGGCAGGGCAAAATTCAAGTCATACTTGAAACGAGCATGAAACTCTACAAAATATTTCTAATTTAACAGTCTCACTATCTCTAATAATAACGGAGATAGCAATACATTCCCATCCAGTTTGGGACACATTGTACAATTATTATATGTTGAGTATTAATTATCTCTAGTATTTTGTATATATTGGTGTAAGTAAAATTTGGGAAACCCAACTCCACAATACAGTTTGTAGACCTGACGATCGTTTCGCTCACAAAGTTATCGTCATCAGAGGGATGAATGAAAATGAAAGCTTATTAAATTTTGTTACCGAAACGATTGTCAGGTCTACAAACTGTATTGTGTTGAATTCGATTATCCAAATTGTACCAATCAGTTCTCATCAGAGGTTTCAATCTTCATTCATATATTGGTGTAGTAATGATATAGAATAAGTGTGAAGAGACCAATAATCAAGTGTGATTGTATGATTGTTTAAGATATTTCAATGTGTCTGTGGAACAATCTATATAAATAAAAGTCTGGAGAGAGCAAGTGCGTTATAGTGGTGAATTTTCAATTAAAAAAATTAAGAGTAAATATGTCTCTTTTAGTTGAATTTTCATAGAAAAAAATTCACTAATGGGAAGATCCCGACTTGAATTTTTAAAAAACTTTTTCAAACGAGCGCGAACCTCTAGAACCCACATCCGGGGTCAGTTTCAATTTTTATATGTTTGGATAAGTTCGTTAGCCAGCAAAATCGGACCAGTTTTTCCGGGAAAATTTTAAGTTTCATTTCAAAAAAAAAATTATCTCAAAAAATAAAAAAGCTATGGTAACCAAATTTGGTAGGTAGTTTTATAATATTAAAAGTAAACTATACGCCAAAATTTAGATTTGTATGTTATAAGAAAAAGGTTATAAAACATATTTGGTGTCAGATCATTTCTATACAAATTCACTACCATAACGCACTGGCTGCGTCCAGACTTTTTTTAAAGAAAGCATGCATCAAATTTGGTTACCAGTAGACACAATGTATCACATTTCATGAAAATTACTTTTATTGTTTGAATAAGTCCAAAAAGGAAACTATAACCAGTGAAAGTAAGAACATCACTTAAGTCTACCAATGTAAAGCAGAAAATTTTGGGTTTTCTTCCAAAAAAAAGTATATCTCCGAAGATACCAAAGTAAGGGCAACCAACGCGTGTTGGTATTATAAACAGTGACCCACGTACCAAAATTTAGGTCGGTAAGTTAAAAGAGGAAAAAGTTATAGACATTTAAAGAAAATAAATTTGGGGTTTTCCTCAAAACATCAGAGTCGCGATTTGAAACGACAAAATTCGCAACATTTAGGCAAATAACCAGAAACAAACACGGAATATGTAAAGAAAATGTCGCAGAGTGTTTTGCAAACCCTTAAGTTTCAGCTTCAACCGCATTGTGCTTCATTTTACTAAAATATTTACAGAAAATTCGTTTCAAATACGATCTTTTTGGTTTATGGTTTAACGGACTATAATTTTTAGCTTATTTTCGTAGAAAAAATTCGTTAATGAGGAGACCACGACCTTTCAATTTTAAAAAGATTTCTACAAATGAGCGTAAACTAGGCCCCCTAGAATTCATATCCAAGTTTACTTTCCATTTTTATCTGCATATATACAAGGTGACGAATTTCTACGGTAAAGCTCAATATAATTGTTATTATACAAGATACGAGAAAAAATTGTATACGTTATTTATAGGGTGTCTTAAGCTGCATCTTATAAAAATATTTTGACAATCACAGAGTGGTCGTTGGTGATCCCTACAATTGTTGGTTTAGAACACCCATATATTATTGCATTTTTGCATTTTTTTTTCGATATATCATGAATGTTTGTAGAAAAAATCGAGACGCAGTAAGTGCGTCTTGGTAGTGAATTTTCATAAAATCCTTCAAATTTCAATAACTGAATTTGCTACCTAAGGTTTGTTGGCTAGGAAACCAGTTTTCTCGGAAATATTTTAAGCTTGTTTTCGGAAAATGTTTGTACATTTTCAAACAATAAGTAATTTTGATAAAATATGGGACATTCTTTCTACTATATAGGTTATACCGGTAACCAGATTGATGCCTGCTTGCATTAGAGAGACATATTAGCTATTAAAACTATTTTTATGAAAATTCACTTCCATAACGCACTTACTGCGTCCAAAGTTTTTGACAATTGTAAAAACAATTTATTAGCTACATATGTGTTATGAAAATATAAACATAAGTAATCTTACCAAATAAATTTTTTCTTACCTTTTTGCACCAAAGTTGATTCAAATATTTGAATGCATTTCTTCGAAAATTCACTAAATACTCACATAATCTGATCAAATCATGGTATGCGATTGTAAATGTAAAGATTTCCAAAACAAGAGTCTGTAGGTATAGAGAGTCGAGACGAATAACATAAACGAAAACTTCTCTCAATGCGTCACTTTTATGGGACTCTGCTATATATTGGTAAAAACGCCGTATCATAAGTTTTGATACCTGCCAAAAATGTGAAAAGTTGCAAAACAATTGAAATAACTCGAAAGCGATGCCATCAATTTCTTTTCCTTACGAACATGCATTATAATTCGGTGAAAATGCCTAAATGCAATAGTAAAAGGGATGTTCGAAAAGAAAAAGAAAATTTGTATCACCAACGACTTATGGGTCACCTACCTGTGATTGTCAATATAACTTTGTAAGATGCAGCTCAAGACACCATATAATTAATGTATACATTTTTTTCTCGTATCTTCTATAGTAAGGATTATGTTAAGCTTTATCATAGAAATGCGTCACCCTGTATATATCTAAAAAGATAAAAACTGAAACTAAACCCGGATGCGGGTTCTAGGGGGCGTAGTTTGCACTCATTTGTATTTTTCAAAATTCATTCTCCTCATTAACGAATTTTTCAACAAATTGTAGACCATTGAACCATAAACATAATTAAAACTACTGCCAAAGCATCAGAAAAAGGGTCTATTTGAAATGAATTTTCTGGAAATTTCTAGTAAGATGAAGGACAATGACGGTTGAAACTGAAACTTATTAGCGTTGGTAAAATACGCGTGTTGCAACATTTTCTCTACATAACCCGTATTCGTTTCAGGTTCTTTGTCTAAATGTTGCCAATCTTGACGTTTAAAATCGTGACTTTGACGTTTTGAAGAAAATCCCCTTTTTTTGCATACCTATAACTTTTTAGTTTTTTAATTTACAGGCATAAATTTTGGTACTCAGTTCACTTTTTATTATACAAACTCGGGTACCAAATTTGGTTGCCATTACTTTGTTATTTCCGGAGATATAAAATGTCTCCGAAAGAAATTGCTGTGTTACTTTAAGACAAGGTGAATGTTTACAAAAATGACTAACATGTACTTCTCATAAAACTCACAAAAAAATCATTGTTAAATAATCCATAAACATCAGGCCCTTGTCAGAACAATCGTTAATTTATGAGTTGCTGAATCGAGCACCACCTGAACTCCTGGAGCCTCGTTGCCTAATCTGATTTTATATAAAAGCCAATAAATAACGTGATTGTAACAGAGCGTACAATGAAAAGGCCTAAAGCACGTGCCTTGCGTCCCTCATCAGTAGAAGTTGAGGGCTGAAATAAAATATTCCCCAAGCTTTCTTTTGCTTCAGTGGAATGTTTGGCCAAGATAAGAATATCTAGAGGGCTTAGCTAACAGGAAATAAAAGAATGTCACGTTCAACAAAATCAGTTATTGTGATTTTTTATCAAGACCTAAAGAAGAGGTATAAAAAAAGTTCGGCACGCAGCAAGTGCGTTAGGGTGGTGAATTTTCATTAAATGCTTCAAATTTGAATAACTCAATTTTATATGCAGTAAGGTTTTTCCCAAGGCAACATATCCACCAAATTTTATTAAATAGCTTTGTAATTTTCGGAGACTTTTTTTCTAAAGAAAACTCAAAATTTTCCCGGAAAACCTTATCCGATATTCCTGGCTAACGAATTCATTCAACTATTAATAAAATAAAGGTACTTGCCAAATTTCATCCAAATCGGTTAATTATTTTTTGAGTTATCGGTTGGAGATATATATGGAAATATATATATATATATATATATATATATATATATATATATATATATATATATATATATATATATATATATCGATACCTCTCTGGTAGTGATTTTTTTAAAATAAAAATTCAATAAAATGTGATATTATTACTGGCGGAATTGCAGTCAAGGTGCTTTAAATTAGCAAGACAGTGAACCAAATGCTTCATTATCATGACAAGAGCTTACTATATTTTACCAATATGCATTGCGCGCCCGAAGTATGGAAGCAACTAGAGAAGCGAATTTTTTTTTATTCCTCGAAAAGATTGATTTCATTTGATAAAATACACATTTTTTAATAAAAGTAAATTTTTCATTGTCGTTTGTTTTAGTGTAATGACGTCATCAATATTTTTTTATTTGAAACCTCCTGTTTTCCCTTGATTGTGAGAGATTGCATTGTCGAACCAACAGTAGAAAATTTTGCCATCTTACATAAGATATTTTTGGAGTAAATCAGAATTGAATGTAATGAACTGGACCAATTTGTTATTTGTTATTTACTGAATTGCTGTGGCCCCTCTGGTCAATTGTTCGATTTTTATTTATTTTAATTTTCCAAACAAGGTCAACTTCCCGTTTGCAGCCGACCCCAATTTAAAAAAAGTCTAGACGCAGCAAGTGTGTTATGGAAGTGAGTTTTTATAAAAATTATTTGAATAGCAAATATGTCTTTTTAATGCAAGCAGTCATCAATTTGGTTACCGGTATAACCTATATAGTAGAAAAAATGTGCCATATTTAATCAAAATATTATTGATTGAAAATGTACAAAAAATCTCCGACAATAAACTTTAAATGTTGGTTTCCTAGCCAACAAACCTTAGGTTAATAGCAAATTGAGTTATTGAAATTTGAAGCATTTAATGAAAATTTGCTACCAAAAGGAACTTACTGCCTCTCGATTTTTTTCTTACAAACATATTTCGATAAAAAATGCAATAAAATAAGGGTGTTCGAAAAAATTTGCAGCCTGTGATTGTGAAAATAATTTCATAAGATGCAGTTCAAGACACCCTATAATTAACTTACAATTTTTTCTCGTCTCTTGCATAATAATAATTATATTGAGCTTTACCGTAGAAATGCGTCACCCTGTATATATGTAAATAGATAAAAACTGAACGTAAACCCGGATACGGATTCCAGGGGGCCTAGTTTGCGCTCATTTGAAGAAATCTTTTTAAAATTCTAAAGTCGCGGTCTACACTTTGACGAATTTTTTGTACGAAAATTAGCTAAAAATTATGGACCATTAAACCATAAACTTAACTAAAACTACCGCCAAAGCATCAGAGAGAAAATAACTAACCTGTTGCATATCAGCCCTTTTGTAAAACTTCGATCCTTTATATGTGTTGACAAAACATAACAAACACTATTTAGTCCACCCACTAACATTAATAAAATCGTAAAGGAATCATTTGTACTTGCATATAAAAATTCCCAAATAACACAAATAATTTGTGATAAACAATCTAATATCATACGATAAACGTCAGTTACAGTGTGTAACAGACCTGCGTAATAATATCAAATGATCCGTTACCAGGCAACCACTCAGACATACTAGATCTCATATACCAAGCCAGGTTTGCCATTGTCAATGAAACCCGGTAATATTAAAAATAAATATTTCAAATTTTAATAGCTCAATTTTCTGTAAACCAAGAAAGCTGAATTTTGGTACATAGTTATGTCTTTCCTAAAGCAGCATGAACACCAAATTTAATTGAAATAGCTTTGTAATTTTAGGAGAAAAAATATTGTTCGAAAGAAAATTAAAAATTTTCCCGGAAAACCTTGTCCGATTTTCCTGGCTAACGAACTCATCCAAGCTATTAATAAAAGAAAGGCACTTGCCGAGTTTCATCAAAATCGGTTAATTATTTTTTGAGTTATCGGTTGGATACATACATATATATATATATATATATATATATATATATATATATATATATATATATATATATATATATATATATATATATATATATATAAACATATAAAAACCGAAACTGACCCCGGATATGGGTTATAGGGGCCCAAATTCGCGCTCATTTAAAAAAATGTTTGCAAAGTCTCACCATCGACACCTCTCTATGAGTTTTTTTTTTTTTAATAAAAATTCACTACTAAATTAAAAACTCTGTTGCTAATCAAAAACGTTATAATAGTATTTCGTCCCCTGTGGGCCCGGAAACGAACTAAAAGACTAAGTCCAAGGTAACTCAGACCTGTCATAAGAGGCGCCCAATTAGAGTCAAACACTGACGAGGGGGTGGTCCAGACGAGCCTAGAAGGAGGTGGATATCTCTAGGGAATGGTATACACCCGGAGTTTAAGACCTCAACTGTGGGCTTCGAAATGGACAATTGACCTTGCTTGGTGAAGTCGGGTGTCGAGTGTCCAAACGACCCGGAGCGTTGAGATCTGTGAGGAGTGGTATACACCCGAATTTTTAAACCGCCCCACTGTGTGCTTCGGACAAACGACCTCGCGTGAGTGATGCTCGGTGGGATGTCGCATTGAATCCAGTACTGCTAGATGTCGAGTCTAGACCAACCCGGAGAAAATCAGGAATCTCTAGGGTTGGATTACAACTGTAGAATGACGCTTCTTCTGTGAGCTTCGAAACGGTCAAACGACCTCGCTTGGATCCTGCTTGGCTGCGGAACTTTATGATACCGCCTCGAGTCAAACACTGACGGATGTCGGATCCAAACGAACTCGAGGAGAGGTTATCTCTCTTTGAGCTTCGAAACGGGCAGAGAACATCACTCAGATAGCAGTACGCCTGCCAAACCAACCCTCAAAATCAACCCTCGCCTCCTGCGGGGAGTTCGATTTGTTCGGTGAATTTTTAGCAAACAATGGCGGGTATCGGGTCTAGATGAGCCAAAAGAGAGCTGAGATCACCAGGGGTGGATTACACCTGGAGATTGAGGCCTATGTGAGCTTCAAAACGGGTAAACGACCCCATTTTGATGCTGCTCGAGAGCGGTACTTCATGATACCGCCTCGAGTCGAACACTGATGGAGGTCGGGTTCAGACGATCTCGGAGAAAGGTTATCTGTCTTTGAGCTTCGAATCGAGCAAGCGACTTTACTGAGATAACATTTCACCTGTCAGAACAACTTTCACCCTCATAAAAAGATCGACTCCGGAAGGATGGGTGAAATTTAAGGAACTAGACATGAGCCACAATAGACTTAAGGTCGCGGTGGAGGGACTGCAATAGCCCACTCATATTGATCTAATTTAATCTAGTGTTTTTAAGTGCCTGATGTTTTCTACAGAACTGAGGCAACGGAAACAATATAGCATTTGCTTTGCGATTCCATGGCTCAGTCCCAAAATGGTAGCAGACCACATAAAATGTCTAAATTATTAGAAAAATAGAGTCATGATAGGCAAAAGGCCTATACGTCTCATTGAACAATCTACAACTCATTACAAAGATTTGTCAAGTATAACCAGAGGCCTGAAAAATAACGGTAGTAGCTGAATGCGCACAAAACACCTAGCCCTGCCATTGCGTCTTTATCGCTGTTTTACATAATATTCAGCAAGGAAAATTTAGATGATCAGCTTTATCATGTTAGAGTAAATTCCTAGGAGTTGTGTATATAAAAAGTCTGGACGCAGCAAGTGCGTTATGGAGGTGAATTTTCATAAAAATGTTTTTAATAGGAAATGCGAGCTGGCATCAATCTGATTACCGGTATAGCCTATGTAGTAGATACAATGTACTATATTTTATCAAAATTACTTATTGTTTGAAAATGTACAAAAAATTTCCAAAAATAAACTTAAATGTTGGTTTCCTAGCCAACAAACCTTACGTTAATAGCAAATTGAGTTATTGAAATTTGAAGGATTTAATGAAAATTCGCTACCAAAACGCACTTACTGCGTCCAGATTTTTTCTTACAAAAATGCATCATATTTCGATAAAAAATGCAGAAATGCATTAACGAATTTGTTCTGCGAAAATTAGCTAAAAAGTATAGACCGTTAAACCATAAACTTAACTAAACCTACAGCGAAAGCATCCACTTAACTAAACCGACAGCCAAAGCATCAGAGAAAGGGTCTATTTGAAATGAATTTTCTCTAAATATTTTAGTAAAATGAAGTGCAATGACGGTTGAATTTGAAACTTAAGGGTTCGCCAAACACTCTTCTTGCAACATTTTCACAATTCGTATTTGTTTCACGTTCTTTGCCAAACCATTGCCAATTTTGACGTTTCAAACGCGACTTTGACGTTTTGAGGAAAATCTAAAAAAATAATTTTAGCTGCCCTTAACTTTTTTGTTTTTAAACTTAGAGACCTAAATTTTGGTACATGGTTCACCCTATATAATACAAATACTTTGTTATTTCTGGGATATCAATTTTTTTAGAAAGAAAACACAACATTTTGCGGGAAAACCTGGGCCGATTTTCCTGGCTAACCAACTTCTCCAAGCCACTTTCAAAAGGAAGTTATACAAAAAATTTGATCAAGATCGACCCATTATTTTTTTAGTTATTGGTGTGATACATATATATATGTATATACAGTGTGTCCCAAACTGGATGGGAATGTATTGCTATTTCCGTTATTATTAGAGATAGCGAGACGGTTAAATCAGCAATGTTTTGTAGAATTTTATGCTCGTTCCAAATATGACTTGTATTCTGCCCTGCCTTGTTGCGTTTTCGAGTTATTTTTAAAAAGCAAAATTTGACGATTTTTTTGTCTTCAATATCTAAGTAGGTGTTGATCTGATATGTCTAAGACTTGCACATTATCAGGACACTTACTACAGAGTAATCTTTTTGTGCTATTCGCTTTGGATTGTCATTTGTTTTTGAGCTACAGGTATCAACGTTTGTTTTTATTATGGCAGCCATATTAGATTTTTTTGTTCATGTGATAGCCTGTGAAAAGAGCTTTCCAGTGATGTACAACACGCTTGAGAAGTCTTGTAATTGCACTGACAATTTTGAGAAAAACCGTTTTGAGAATAGTAGGCTATGAAATCCAATACCAGAAAATAAACAACAAAAAAAGGTGTTCAAAAAGCAGTAGGTCATGGAGTCTAACAATAGACTTCTACTTTTAACATAATTTTCCGTAATAATTCACGATAAAAAATAGGAACTTTGAGCACACAAATGAATCGGCCAATGATATTTTACATTATAACATTATCCTCAAAAATTGTTATAATTTAATTAAATAGGTAAACCTAGTAAATAACTAAATTTACTAACAGAACTCAATAAAAAGCAGATTAATGATTTACGAAGCCGCCTTTGAAAATGTTTGATTTTTAAACGTAAGTCAACTGAAAAAAAAACAGAAGAAAGGTTGCTATGGATATAACACTATCGCGACAATTAAGAATACTGTCATTCTTAATTATCTGAACAATTTGAGGTGTATTTAACACGTTGCTAAAAATGTTGTACTAAATAGTTTGTTTCCTGTTTATTTTAAATACTATTCAACAATATGCTCAGTAATGAAGAATATTTTGACATGCTGGAATATTATATTCGTTCTAAGCGAAATACTGAGGCAGCTGCAAATTCATATCAAAACAACTACCCAGAAAGACGACAACCAAACACCAAAATATTTCACAGGATAGTGACCAATCTATTGAACGACGGTAGTTTCCACGCAAAGGAACTACCAATGCCTAGAAATGAAAAAAAAAATAATGCCGACTTACAGGTTTCAAACGAAAACCCTCCGCAATCTATTCGGTTTTATGGTGAACAAATTGACGTTACAAAAAGTACGGTACACCGTGTATTAAAACAAAG
The DNA here is from genome assembly GCA_964006375.1 of Tillus elongatus. NCBI lineage: Eukaryota > Metazoa > Arthropoda > Insecta > Coleoptera > Cleridae > Tillus > Tillus elongatus. The sequence goes on from OZ023262.1 coordinate 70,294,627, forward strand.
TCATTACTATATATATATATATATATATATATATATATATATATATATATATATATATATATATATATATATATATATAATATTCGTAAAAAATAATGCGTAAATCATTTTTATGTAAGTTCCCTATTCCTACCATAGAGCACTTGCTCGACCAGACTTTTATTTACTAGGTTGTGGTTCTCCAAAGTTTACTTATGTAATGCTCGTAGGGTTGTTGTGGTAAAATGAGTTTCGCCTGATCATACTTCTCAGTGCCCACCACAGACTCCAAGCTTGCTCACACTGTATTAATTCCAAAATTTGTCATTTTGCCTATTTTAATGATAAAAGGATAAAATACCGAGGTTAGACACTGTGGTTGGAAACTGAAACAAAAATAAAACTCACACCGAAACAACAAAATAGTAACAGACATATGCTAGATACATATTTCGACAACGAAGTTATCTTCATCAGTAGCTGTCGCTAAACTAACTGTATGGGCAAAATTAATCTATTTAGAAACCTAAGCTATCTACATTACAAATGATGTGATACCGGTGATGCAAACACCAATGATGCAAAACCTCTGATGCAATATAGGTAATGCAATAGCGATGATGCAATGCCCGATGATGAAATACCAGATGATGCAACATCGCAATATGCAACAACGGGTGCCTCAGTACCGGATGGCGTAAGACCGGGTGACGTAATCCCAAGGTTTTTGTGTCGATGTTGAAAGCAACCATGGATTATTTCGCACCATTTCATAAAAGTGTTGAGCTAACTGGACCCATGTCTGAATTTTGTGTGATGTTCAAAGCAACCTTGGATTATTTCGCGCCATTTCAAAAAGTGTTGTTCATAAATTCAGACATGGCTCCAGTCAACTCAATATTTTTTGAAATGGCGCTAAATAATCCATGGTTGCTGTCAACATCGATACAACAACCGGTTAGGCGTTTCCACTGACACAATAGTCCTTGGATTACGTCATCCGGTATTACGTCATCTGGTGTTGCATCTTCCGGTACTGTGGCATCCGTTGTTGCATCAGCAGTGTTGCAACGTCCCGTATTTCATCACCGGTGTTGCAATACCAGTAATACGTCATTTGTAGTGTGTAAAGTTTAAGTATATAAATAGGATAATATCCATTCAGTTAGTTTAGAGGCAGTTACTGATGAAGACAACTTCGTTGTCGAAATACGTATCTAGCGCATAAGTCTTATTATTTTGTGATGTTGGTGTTATTCTGCTTTTCTTAAAAAATTCACTAATGAGATCACGACTTTTGAATTTATATATATATATATATATATATATATATATATATATATATATATATATATATATATATATATATATATATATAAACGAATTTCGATCAAATTTGATGGGTACCTTCTTTTTGCAAATACCTTGGATATGTTCCTTGGCCAGGAAAACCTGTCCAGTTGTTTCCGGAACATTTTCATATCTGCGAAAATAAAAAAGTAAGGGCAGCCAAATTTGGCACGCTGGTTTATGTTACCGAAAATTAATGTGGCAAAATTTAGATGTGTAGGGATGAAAAGAAAAAAAGTTATAGGTATTTATAGAAAAAAATTTGGGTGCCACTGATGACCAGATAAACGTACAAAAGTAAAATATTTTGCGTGGATAAGAAAATCATATATATGCTACAGACAAAGACTAACATTTTTGGTGCAAAAAGGTCAAGAAATGCCAGAAAAATTACTTTGAAAATTTGATAACTTTTCCTCTTAAAAAGTCGCGTTTTGAAACGTCAAAATTGGCAAATTTTAGGCATAGAACCTGAAGTTAATACGGGCTATGTAGAGAAAATTTTGCAAGAGTGTGTTTTACAGCTCCTTAAGTTTCAGCTTCAAGCGTCATTGTCCTTCATTTTAATAAAATGTTTCCAGAAAATCCATTTCAACTAGACCCTTTCTCTGATGCTTTAGCAATAGTTTTAGTTATAGAGTTTATGGTTTAATATCTATAGTTTTTTTTAGTACATTCTCGCACAGGAAATTCGATAATGAGGAGACCGCGACTTTTGAATTTTAAAAAGATTTCTTCAATTCAGTGCGAACTAGGTCCCCTAAAACCCATAGCCGGGGTTAGTTTCAGTTTTTATCTGATTACATATATACAGGTTGACGCATTTCTACGGTAAAGCTCAATATTAATAGTTATTCGATAAGATATGAATAACAATTGTATATGTTAATTATATGGTGTCTTGAGTTACATCTTAAAACATTATTTCCACAATCCCAGGCTGGCCGGTAAGTCGTTGGTAATACAAATTTTCTTTTTTAGTGAATTTTTATGAATAAAAATTAACTAATAGGCGGTATCGATGGTGAGACTTTGTAAAAAAAAATTCAAATGTGCGCGATTTTGGGCCCCTAGAACCCATATCCGGGGGTCAGTTTCGATTTTTGTATGTTATATATATATATATATATATATATATATATATATATATATATATATATATATATATATATATATATATATATATATATATATATATCCAACCGATAACTCAAAAAGTAATTAACCGATTTTGATGAAACGTGACAAGAGCCTTTATTTTATTAATAGCTTGGATAAGTTCGTTATCCAGGAAAATTGGACAAGGTTTTCCAGGAAAATTTTAAGTTTTCTTTCGAAAAAAAGTTTTTTCTCCGAAAATTACAAAGCTGTTTCGATGAAATTTGGTTGACATGTTGCTTTGGGAAAGACATAACTATGTAAAAAAATTCAGCTTTCTAGGCTTACAGAAAATTGAGCTATTCAAATTTGAAATATTTATATTTAATATCACCGCTTTTTATTGACAATGGTAAAAACTGGTTTATAGGTATATGAGATCTAGTATGGCTGAGTCGTTACCTAGCAACGGAACATTTGATATAATTGCGCAGGTCAGTTACACGCTGTAACTGACGTTTATCGCATATAATTACATCGTTTATCTGTTTTCAATTTCAGTTGACAAATTATTTGTGTTATTTGGGAATTTTAATATACAAGTGCAAATTATTCCTTTACGATTTTATTAATGTTAGTGGGTGGACTAAACAGTCTTTGTGATGTTTGTCAACAAATATAAAAGATCGAAGTTTTTCAAAAAGGGCTGATATGAAACAGGTTCTTTATTTTCTCTCTGATGCTTTGGCGGTAGTTTTAGTTAAGTTTATGGTCTAACGGTCCATAATGTTTAGGAATTTTCGTACAAAAAATTCGTCACCGCGACTTTAGAATTTTAAAAAGATTTTTTCAAATGAGCACCAAGTAGGCCCCCTAGAATCCATATGCGGGTTTACGTTAAGTTTTTATCTGTTTACATATATACAGGGTGACGCATTTCTACGGTAACGCTTAATATAATTATTATTATACAAGAGACGAGAAAAAATTGTATAAGTTAATTATAGTGTGTCTTGAGCTGCATCTTATAAAATTTTGACAATCAGAGGCTGGCCCATAAGTCGTTGGTGATCCCTACAAATATTTTTTTCGAACACCATTATTTTATTGCATTTTTTATCGAAATATGTTTGTAAGAAAAATAATCGAGACGCAGTAAGTGCGTTTTGGTAGCAAATTTTCATTAAATGCTTCAAATTTAAATAACTCAATTTGCTATTAACCTAGGTTTGTTGGCTAGGAAACCAAAATTTGAAGTTTATTGTCGGAAAATTTTTGTACATTTTCAAACAATAAGTTATTTTGTAAAAATATGGCACATTGTTTCTACTATATAGGTTATACCGGTAACCAAATTGATGACTGCTTGCATTAAAAAGACATACTTGCTATTCAAAGCATTTTAATAAAAATTCACTTCCATAACGCACTTGCTGCGTCAAAACTTTTTTTTAAATCGAACACACCCTATATTATTGCATTTTCCATCGAAGTATAAGTGTGCCTTATACAGCAAGTGCGCTATGGTAGCGAATTTTCATTAAATACTTCAAATTTGAATAGCTTCAATTTGAACGGCATCTTATAAAAATTATTTAGACAATCACAGATGGCCCAAATTTTCTTTTTTATATCGAACACGCCTTATATTATTGCATTTTTACATTTTCCATCGAACTGTAACTCATGTTTGTTTTCGAGTTATTTCAATTGTTTTGCAACTTTTCACACTTTTGGCACAATCAAAAATTGTAATACGCGGTGTTTTTACTAACAAAAATCGGAGTCTAATGCAAATGACGCATTCAGAAAGGTTTTCGTTTATATTATTTCATGAGAAAAACTAGATGTCATGGACTGGGCGCTCTTAAATAGAGACTGAATTTTAAAAACTGTCGTAATTCAATTGTTTCAAATAGAACAGTCTATATTTTGTGTTTCACAAGTGAAGGCCATAATAATAAATGTTTAATAAGTTAAAACTTTTCGGATTTTTGTGAAAAAATTGTTTGTACATTTTTATGCAAAAAACTTTTTTGGCAGTTTTGTCGAAAAGTTTATTTAATGAAATATGGTACAGTGTTTCTACCATATAAGTTATACCGGTAACTAAATTTGATGCCCGCATTCACTACCATAACGCGCTTGCTGCCTCCAGACCAAGTTATTCAAAGTAATGAGTCCTTTTCACTTGTTGGCATTTCTGTGGATCGAAATCTCCATTGGCACCAACATGTCATATCAATTGCAGCAGTGGGTGCTAAGAAATTAGGTTTCCTCTTCCGGGCTCGCAAATACTTTTCACCAGCTAATCTCTGTACCTTATATACTTAACAAATAGGGCCAAACCTCGAATACTGCTTCCGCATCTGGGGTGCCGCTGCCGCTTCTACACTCGCTATCGTGGACTCCATTCAGAAGAGATATATACGTCTCATGGGTATACCCTCAACCAAAGGCTGCCATCCCTTGCCCTCCGACGTGCCGTTGGTGACCTCTCTCTCTCTCTCTTTAATAGATATCTGCACGGGCACTGCTCAGCGGAGATTTCTTCCATAGTTCCTCCACCTGCTGCCCACAACAGATCTACCAGGGGAACAGAGCGAATACACGCCTTTTACTGTCCAGGTCACCAGACATAAAACATCTTGTTATGCCCGCTCTTTTGTCCCGAGGACTTCCAAGTTGTGAAACTCCTTGCCGGTACATGTTTTCCTTCTCCACCGAACCTTCAAGTACAGAATTAACAAGTTTCCTCTTTCCTCCTTGTCGACACCCACGGTACGATAGTATTTAGGCTGTGAGCCCTCGTGGTGTGTTGTTAAAATAAAAAGACTTTGTAATGAATTTGATTATTTATTTAGTTACCTACCGTTTAGCTGGTAGCAGTGCCGGCCTTAACCACCCAGGTGCCTCGGGCGAGTCAATCATTTGGCGCCCTTTGTTATATGATAATGATATAATACTTATGTATAATTATATATTAAAATAATAAAAGAAGTTAATTGGGTAGCACATTTGTTTTAAATTTAAGATCACTCTAAGCTTGTCTGGCAGTTGGTTGAACTCGAAACGTGTTAAAACTTTACTTTTCTAGCTTTTTTGTCAGCAAATTCTCTAGTAAGACAAGAAAAATCTAGGTTTTTTGCAACTTGATTTTCCATGGATAGCGAGGCCAAACTGGTCAATCTAGTTTGAGACATTGTAGACCGCAAGTAGGTTTTTATCAATTTCAGTTTGGAAAAACTGCATTACCACTTGCAACAGTCACTTGTATTGTTAACAGAATACGCAACGAAATACAAGTGTTGGGATATAATTCTTGAAGGTTCCGCTTCTTGATAAAGTTTAAGGCTTCAATAGGCGTTGCTTGACTGTCTTCAAAATAATGTTGCAGGCGTAAAATTTCATCGCACAACAAATTGCCATCGATATCTGATTTAAAGTTGACAGTTAACTGTTCCTGTAATTTAGCACAATGTTTTAATAATCGTTTTTATTTTGATTTATTTTTATGTTAAACAAGAAACTCCACGTCGTAGAAAAATCTTGCATCGGTTCAAATCTTTCTTTTATAGGTATCCAAGAGCATTAAAAAATTCGCGGCACCCCTGTGCTCCGGCGCCCTGGGCTACCGCCCGGGTCCCCCTCCCCCTAAAGCCGGCGCTGGCTGGTAGTAGTACTCCATGGGTGCATCTTTATCGATTTCAGGCTAAGAGTTAATGGTAATGTGGAATCAATAAGACAAACAATGAATGAATACAAATACATTTTATTATCATAATTATATATTTCACTAGTTATATAATATACCTATATTGTATATTTGTGGGTGTATGATAAAATAAATTAGGTATAATAATAATAGTATAGCAACATTCATTATATGTATTTATTATGTAGAAAGATAATATTAAGTAGAGAATATATATATTTCCGAAAAACGTGTACTCGTACAAAATACTGACTGCATAACATATAATTTTAATATGCTACGTATATTATCAATATTTATTAAAATATATATGGGGAGGTTAACATGTTCAGGAAAATGCTCGTACATTCGAATTGAATTCTTATTGGCATCCTCACAATATTATTTAACAATCAATATTATTAGCGTCGCAAATGTTCCCGATCGTCGATGTACAATGGTCGGAAAGTGAATTGTGTGTTGCGTCTTTACAAGAACACCACATGATCGCTTTTAGACAGGCCTAAAACGTTCGGGGAACACTTGGACTCTTATTACAACTCATGGAAATACACACCATGGACACTCATATATTAGATAAATATTTCACATCGAGAACACGTTCAGTGGAACTCTGAATATACTTAAAAAATAATTAATATAGAATAAAATATTTCCTGCAAAAATATTCATTTTCAGTATACTTTAAGCAAAATTCATTTCATAAATACTAAAGGCCATACAGGTCCCGTAATTCAGATCAGAAAATATACCAAACATTTTTTTCAACATGCTGCATACCGCTGCTCTCTGAAGTACTGTGGACAAGAAATTTATTATAAATCTAAATACATATTTTTTTTATAAATTTTTACTTGTTTTGGATAGATTATCTTGACGCACTTACAAATATGAAAATATATAAATTTCCAAGCAACTGTTAAGATATACATACGATTATTGGTGTGATTGCATGGTGCGCATTATTTGCATCTTTTTCTGTTTTTATTATATATATTTTGTTCTAAAATCAGTAATTCAGCAATTTCATCCGATAATCCATGTTCACCCAATACTGGTAAAAACTATATTTAATCTAAAATCTAATACAAAGATAAGTAACACCAGAAAGATGTTGCAATTATTGTCTCCACTATAAATTAATCTTACACAAAACTTGTCATCTCAAATCGATATTATATTCTCATTATTTTACTGATTTGAGCTTAGGAATCTTTCAGCAGGATAACAGGAATCAAATCAAAAGCATACCTCATTATTTTTTCCATTTAAAGCTATATATACTCTCGACAAATTTCAATATTTCGAAAACACGAGTTATTTATCCACAGTCAACACTAAAATTTACCTATTAATAACTCCCCGATAACAATACCCGTATCTTTTTGTCACTCCCTTGTATACATGACATCTACATAAGGTTTTACGCCACACTCTTTAATTTATTATTTTGTAGTTTAAAGAAAAACAATGACTGGAATTTTTGACGAGTATAATGCAAATTTCAGGAAAACAATTGAGCAGTTGAGTTTTCAAGATAAACATGTCTTTTTAATGGAACACCTCGTATATTTTTTTGTAAGTTGCTATTTGTTATGATTGCATGAATATATTACAGGTCATGTATGTATTTGCTTCAATCGTTCGTAAGTTAGGTTAGATTTAGGGGAGCTGGCCAATAAGGCTTTGTTATAGCAACCTTTAAGATGTATTGTGACGTTCGCAAGTTATATAACCTTAAATTTGGGTAAGGATGTGATTTAAATCAAGGAATCGCTGACAGTCCACCAAAGACAACAACAGTTTATTTTTTGTTTAACACATTCCGGGTGAATTCCGAAAAATATAAACAGTTTTGTTACCTTTTTATTTTGGTATACCGAAATGCACCATATATTCGCTTACAAAGTATAAAACACTTCTTGATAATTTCTAATTTAAAGTGGTTTTGTGCGAAATAATGCAGTGTTTTGTAACTGAGAAACATTTATTTTCTCGACACATATTTAGGTATGTTTTGAGGTCAACGCCATCGATGTTCTTAAGCTTCCGTTGGGCGCATTTGATGTGACACGCAACCATTGTGACACCCCCCCCCCCCCCCGCGTAGCAACGTTAGTAGCTAACACCTCACTGGAAGCTGCACCTTTTGACGTGGTATAGGCAACCTTCTCAATTGGTTTACCCTTGATCTTTACTACCGGACGTTGTTGAACTTATCTTCAGAGAAGCTCATTGCGCCAGAACATTTTTGCAATTCGTATTTTCAAAATACATCAATAATGTTGTGAAAATACCTCGACTTGTCAGTTTTTCTCATCCAGCATATCGCGCACGAACATGTAATCTTTTTTATTTTTTCCTTCATGTATTAAGTACACATTTTTCGTAAATATGGCCTATGATGTTTGAACAACCCAACAGGTGTAGAAGAGATTGCGAGTTTGCTAATGAATGATGAGGACAACCCGACCTTGAATGAAGGTTGCTGAGAGGAAAGCGACATTGCTTCAGTGAATGAGGTAGAAGAGCGCCATGACAATTCCAAAACAGAACAGGAGGGTGAGACCGATGGAGACAATGATAGTGATGATGATGATGATGAGAGTGGTCCTAGTGGGGAATAAGATTACCAAGTGAAAGAGAATCTACATCGAGAAGTATACGTAGGGGATGTCAAGTGATTACTCGGGTTAAGACAAGAGAGAGCTGCTAAGCATGCTGTTGATTGTTGGAATTGTCTTTTTAACAAAGAAATGTTGGACATGATAAGGCACGCCAACCAGTCTGGAGATCAAACCTATCAGGGACAAAGTTTCCAGAGAAAGGGAGACATCAAAACCACCGATGTAATCGAAAGTAGAGCTTTTATTAGAACGCTGTGTCTAGCAGGGGCATACAGAGGCTATCGGCAAAGTATCGTCTCGAAAAGACGGCCACGCCACTGACATTCGCACTTGTGATAAGTATCAAGACGCTGATTCGTTGTCTTCGTTTGGGCGACCAATACAAAAGAGAAGAAAAATTACAACGTCTTGCTCCAGTTTGTGAAAATTTCCATAAATATGTGGAAAGCAGCCAGGAGAGGTATATTCCCGGGGAGAATTTAACAATTGCTGAAATGTTTCCAGGCTTTCGAGTTAACTGACATTTTCGACAGTACATACCATCCAAACCTAACAAATTCGGTATAAAATGTTTTGCCCTCATTGACACAAAAATGTATTATACACATATGGAAATTTATGTTGGGAAGCAACCAGAGGGCCCTTTCTTTGAAGGCCAAGTGAGGTAGTAAAAATAATGACTAGGCTCTTGCTCTTGTTTGGATCTAAACGCAACATACTTTCTGAGATAATCTGTTTACTAATACGAAGCTCCCTGATTAAACAAAAAGGAAATATCTTATATTGATACTGTCAACAAAAAAATGGACACTTGCTACTTGAATGTGTAGCTCCTAAGCGAGAACACAAGTCTATAGTTGGTTCAGCTTCAATTATGAAAACCCTTGGTGTTGTGTTCCAAATCAAAAAAAGGACACCATCGATCCTGACTCAGGGAAAACGGAACTCGGCACGTTCTTACATGTGAACGAAAGGAGGTGTTGATGCTGTAGGCAAAATATCGAGTGCTGACAAATATTTTTCACGATGTTGAATACAGCTGGTATTACTCTGAAGCCATATACCACGGTAATGATTTAGAACCACTGTGGTGAAGATTGCTTCTAAAAAGATTCGCTCATAAACTGTGAATTGACAAGCTATTCCGAAGAAGTTTTAAAATTATTGGAAGGCGGACCGACCCCAAAACGGACTAAAAAGATTTCTTTCTCCTTCCCAGAAAGATGAGAAAAGTCTTCACCCTCTCACTAGAAGAAAACGATGCTCAACATACACCACCGAAATCGGTTTGATACGGCCGACTACAAATAATGAATGGAAGAAATGCGAGACTTCTATTTACTTACCCCATGCAAATATGGTGCGAGATTGGTACTTTACTGGAGAACGTACATGACTGAATAAATTAATACTGTTTTAATTTAAAACAAATTTTCAACTTAAACTTTTTTATTTGACAATGTTCTAACCTTACTTTACTAGCGGTATTTGATAGTAAGTCATAGATTTCATTAAAATTAGCTCGACTGGTTTTGTGTCAAAATACATGGGTTTTTCTCAAAAACGTCTGTATTGTTTCTTCTTCTAACAATCCTTAGCATGATGTCAATCACTTACTTGACAGTGGTATAAATGTGTTGTTTTTAAATTTGTGCCCATCAAGGATATGGCGCCCGAACTCGGCATTCAGCATATTGCGCCCGAGGGAAGGCGAATGAAAATTCGGACATAATTGATTACAAAAACAAATAACATAGAGGGCGTTCAATTTTAAAATATACAGTCCTATCTCAAAAACACAATGCTCATCGCTTTTTTTTAAAGTGTATCAAACTCATTAAAAAAAGCCCTACCACTGTCTTATCTTTTGGTAACTACAAAATTAAAACGTAAAATGTAAATTCCTTTAGTGGCCTGTATAATTATGCGCCCCTCGAGACAATAATTGCACAAAAATTGAGGTGATCTGCTTAAATTCTAAAAGATTTTTAAAGTGAGATGAAGATAAGAGTTGGAGGATGAAATAAGAATGTTCACAATACTTATTGGTCACCGAGGATATTCTTATTATTATTTCAATTGCTATGCAGTATAATTCCAGTTTTTCGCCTAGCGGAAAAATGATAAAAATCTATTGCTGACTTTCACACTAATAATCGAGTTTGCATTTTTGCTTTATTGCTGTATTTATTTATAATAGAGGTTTATACTGGCATAACAATCTATTAGTAACTTTATATTTTGGCACCAGAATTTCATTAATACAAAACTTTTAGAATCCATTTTTTTTTAAATCGATGTTTGTTGACAACTGTTCCCCAAATATATAGATATTATTATTTATTGGTAATAAAAAAATGTGCGACCGCTTTCTTTTAAATGCAAAGTTAATGTTTGTATAGTCAAATTTTGAATAAAGCAACAATGAATACAACTTACAAAAAGCAATTATAGCACTTTTCTACAAATAACCGTCAATTAATTATAGTATACGTATAATGTTAAGTGTTATCGTGATAGAAACGTATCTAAATATTTTTTTATATATGATTTCAATAACTGGAAAAATATCCACACATCACACATATATTTTTTTTTTGTTTTTTTTTACACTTTAGGGCTGTTGGTACGATTTGATGAAAATATATATAATCCACAAATGAAACTCTTATATTTTAGGAGAAGATTAAATTTCTATTCCGAAATAACATTTAAGTCAGTCTTACGAATCACAGTGAAGCTTTGATATGATCAAATTATTGTGCTCGGTTATTTTCTTAGTTTCACTAACCAGCGAACTTGCAAAATCACTTGCCGTTCTATTTTGGCAAGGTTCTCTTATATGGAATGTAAGATTTGATATAAAAACAAACTCAACATAATATTTACATCAACTCCCCGAACCAAATTAATTTGTGCTCAATTTCATTTTTTCTAACATCCTTCGATGGTGACTTATTCAGTACCAAGACCAACAGCAATAAAGCCCATTTTTTTATCAACATAAAAACTTTAGAAAAGACAAATCTAACTGTTATATATATAGTACATTCAAACGACTCCCACACAATCATTAATATGGAAATACTTCAACATTTGCAGCTAAATATAATTTAGTATATAGTCATATATATATTATATATTTTTTATTATAAATGCTGAGCATGTGACAGCCTGGGTCGTAAGTTGCTTCTGTACGGCTTTTAACATCGCTCTAATTCTACACTATATTATTAAAAGTAGATAAATAGATAGCATTTTAAAATACTAGTTATTTCGTTTCTTTATTGCTTTTGGTTACAACTAGAAGACAAAATTTTGATATCAACAGATGCTTGACATCATGGGGCTGTTCTGGTTAATGATTTATCAGAAAAACGTTCAGCAACTGCGGCTGATTTCTTATTGGCCAAGGCCACATTCTGATTTTTTCTCAAATGCACAATTCGGTATAATGCAGCACATGTCTTAATCAGCACATCTAAAAGAACTTATGGTTTCCACTAACTAACCAGTGGTTAAACTTCTATTCTTTACTCATTTACTCAACAACATGGTTCAGCAATATCAGCATTTTAAGGCTACTGATTAGAAAATGAAAATGACTGTTTCGGCGAAACACGGCGCTGAAAAAGGACACGGGCGTATAAGCACAAAAAGGTTGTTCAAACCAACTGGTTCACCTGTTTTCAGATCATTTAAAAATTGCTTAAAAGTATAAAACCTGAATGGCAGCCAACGCGAAATTTACTTTAAAAACAACAGACGTCTCATTTTTACGGAAATCTGCCTCTGCAACATTACCTAATGTGGAACTTTTTTACAGCATCAGAGGGTATATATATATGGCTATAAATCCTCTTGACGTTGATAAGTATTACCGTTAAAATGTTAAATTCCATATATATATATATATATATATATATATATATATATATATATATATATATATATATATATATATATATATATATATATATATATATATATATATATCACAAATATTACGTATAAAAACAAATGTATCAGATGTCCATACGGTTTGTTGCAAAAACAGCAGTTGTTTATTATTAGCTTTTGTAATGCTACCAAAGAGCGTGCGATCCATGAAAGCAATGGATCCACTATTTCCCCAAAATATTTCTAGTAAAATTATATTTCTCCCATTAAATTGTATTTTTCCTTTTAAGTTTGAATCTAGTTGTAGGTATATTTTGGAATATTTATCGAGATTGACAGTGTCACAAACGCCAGACAGAACGGCGACGTTGCAGACACAAGCGCGCTGATCCGATAATCGGTGGTGAGGATCGCCTACTTCCTACTGTCTACTGTCTGTCTATACCAATTCAGTAGGTGTTTTAAAATCCGCTTATGAGACTCCGTACTGGTCGGTGATCTTTGGAGGAAGGTACAAAGGAAGTCCGTCTCCCTCGTTCGTCTACGAGTGGTACCGTACAAGTTTGTGACTACGCTGGTTGTGAAGGTTGTTTTATCTATGCAGTTTATATAGCCACCAATAAGCGATTTAAAATCCGCTTATGATAGTCGGTATTGATCGGCGTGTGATCTTGAGAGGTGCCATGAAATTCCCTCTCCCCGTCCGTCTATCAGTGGTGCCGTACAAGGTTGCGAATGTGTTTGTATTATATGTAATTTAAGAAACAGAAATTTTTCACTTTTATTCTTTTGAGAAAAAAAGAAAAATAATTGACGGTCGACCAACGCCTATATTAAAATTTACGAAAATGAAGTTTTAAACGTGACTTTAATAGCAATGTTTACCAAACCTATGAGTGGTTAACAATTTTCTAATTTTCTGCTTTTGGTCGACATCTGCACAAAAGGAAAAAAGTTCGTGGAATACGTTGAGACTCGTATAATTTGCACTAAGTCATTAAAAAACATAGCAACAGTAAGTGCCACTTGGAATCGTGTTTTAAGCTAAAACGTTTCGGTTGAGAGCTATAATCAAATTTTTAACTTTCGATCTGAGAAATATGACCACTATAATCCATTGCTTCCCCTATTTGAAAACCACCCGCACGCCCACGACTGCTACCCACATTGCAACAAAGCATCTGGGCTTGTTATTAACAATTTATGTTTTACATTATTTAACCAGTTTCAACAATAGAATGCTTAATTTCACTCAAGAGGGAAAATCTCACCTAAACACCCGAAATATTGATACATTGAGAGTTCTTTTTTGATTTGGTGGGTGGTGTTAACATACGTGGCTCTAGCCTGCTGACGAGGTTTATTCAGACAACCCAAAGGCCTAAGGCCACGTGGGGTTCGTTCCTTGTTTGCTGTTTACTGTCCACATACATTCAATTGTTCTTAGAGTGACAGGCGACTCCTAGCCTAAAATATGGGTTTCCTTCCTGGCCGAAAATATGGGTTTCCTTCCTGGCCGAAAGGTCCAGGAAACCCGTTTGACCATCTTGGTGCTCGGCATTGGGACTTGCAATTGTTTCCCATAAACGTGATATTCTACGTAAACGAGTCATGAGCTACCGTCGATGACGTCTCCGCCCGTCGCTTCTACCAATTTTATGATTTGGTGGGATCTTCGGACCGGTTCGCGTGAGGTTTTCTGCGTTGTCGATGCTTTTGGCAAGATGGCCAAACCTGATCATTTAGAGGAAGTATTATTTTTTTATTTTTTATTTATTTCTTTGCGACTAAAATTATACAATGTGTTTCTTACAAAAAAGCTTTGCTTGTGACTGTATTTACACGATTTTGTTGAACATCCTCTTCTAAAACATCTTGTGTCAAAACTTCAATGTCACTTTTTGAATTTTGTTCTACATTTTTATTTTTCCATCAACCTTTCCACAATAGTCATAATATTGAACCTTCCTTTTATATAAACATGATTATTCAATTCATCTAAAAATTTCCAAAATCCATGATTTTTAGGTACAGAGATTTTGACGTTTTTATTTGATTGATTAATTAATTAATCTCAAATACGATATAAGTATAAGTTGTAACATTCACTGGTGTGGTGGATATTTTGAGAGGGGATGCATAAGTAGAAACATGCGTAGACGCGAAGAGTTTTAAGTGGCGGGATCTCCAATCTTCTGCTATCAAATCTAGCAGGGATTTTGTAGCAGACAACTATGGCATTACGTCTTTGGTATTCACATTAGAGGCTATGTCGATATAAATGTATATCATAATGGAAAGCTAAATGACGTCAGATCCGTGATATTGCATTAACATTTACCTGTAAAACTTTGGTTAGTCTCAGATGGTTTTCGCAGGTCAGAACTATTATTCATTCGCTTTACGTGCGTTCTTGTTCTTCTATTAAAGTTGACAGTAGAAGTGATACAAAGTTTATCCAATGCGATGACATTCATACTCACAGTGCCATGGAGATTTTAATTTGATTTTTACCGTCAGAAGAACTACTTATCTATTCATTCGCTTCGTG
This sequence comes from Tillus elongatus, assembly GCA_964006375.1. Lineage (NCBI taxonomy): Eukaryota > Metazoa > Arthropoda > Insecta > Coleoptera > Cleridae > Tillus > Tillus elongatus. Next base: position 70,309,847 of record OZ023262.1, read on the forward strand.
TGTTCTTGTCCTATTAAAGTTGACAGCAAAAGTGAACAAAGTTAATCTCAAATACGATATAATTTATACTTACAGTGCGATAGCGATTTCAATTTGATATCTTCAGCAAAGTAGTGCTGGACCTTTTAAATGAATGGAGTAAGCTTATTTGGAAATCCAGATCCATTTTGCAGCGACTCTTTAGCAGACCTACGCTTGATCACCATATTTTTGAAAGCTTACAAACCTATCATTTTCTTTAAACCAGCATAAAACTATAGAGCATTTAATCATCCTGGATAAACATTACTGCATTTAAGCTATCATGGGTCCGTAGACGTTTCATACCATTCGAATGAAGTCGCATAAAAATGTTGACAGACGGCAGACATCAAATTACTCAAAAAAGTAATTTTCAAGATCTGACGGAGCTCACAGATCAGTGACCGCCAGTAGATGTTTTGAGAGGGGGTACATAAGTAGCAGCATGCATAGATGCAGAGTTGAGTGTCTGAAGTGCAGCGTTGTACACGACCATTTGATTTATACTCGAATACTTTTTTTATTTACATAATTTTGTCCGGTTACTTATCGTCAAATAATAATCCTCGGTAAAACAAAATTGTCCTGAAAAATAACATAATTTATCTTATGCAAGACCAGAGTAGAGTAGCTGCTAAATGCGGACCAAGAGAAGTAAGGTCGCCACTATCACAAACTATGTTAATGTTAATAATCCACTTAAAAATAAGTTATATTTTAACATTCTACCAACGATAGGATATACTGCATTTATTATCTGGGGTAAGGGGCGTTTTGCCTAACTATTTATACATGTTTATTTCCCAAAATATATAAAAGTCATGGAGTGACATCTTAATTTATAACGTAATGCAAATAGCAATTTAAAAACACATCTGTATTCTAGGAAACCTTGCAAAACCAATCAATAAAATAGTAAGCGACAAAGAAACAAGCTACTCAAGTCTCTCAACTTTTTTGTAAGTTACTTTTTGGGACATCTGTTGATTTTGAAATAAATGTTTCATGTGCTGCCGAATCTTATTTTGTTGGACAAGGGTAAGGAATTTCGTTTTGTTTAGAATATTATATCTCGTGCAGATTACTGGATTTTGATGACAACCCAATGAAATCACGTAACAGTTGAACCTGCGACCCCAAGCTAATGTCTCTTTACAGGAGGCTACAAAAAGATATATCTTAATATAAATATTTTCATTTTACTTCATATTACAATATAAATACGGATTTTCTTTCTAAAAACATCTATAAGTTACTTTCTTAAACTATTTGAAAAATTACTTTGTCATATATTAAATATGAAATATAGATATTATATCATAGTTAGGCCTGTATATTAAGTGTTAAAAATATGCTAATATACAGAATGATTTGCCATCATGTGTCGCAGTCAATTTGTGAACGATGAAGCTGCCACGGTGGACAGCGATTTAATGAATATTAATGTATACTAACCAACGTATATAACAATAAATACTTATTGCAGCAAGTAGCTGTGCGATTGGTAAGCATAGTTCGAAGCAAAAGCCGAGAATCTTGTCTACCGCTAAGAACTTTTACCCCCAACCCAAACAGCTCCTGTATTTTGTTTACACGTAACACATAAAAACAGTGATGAAGATATTATCATATCAATTACCTATCTAACTCGCCAAAACATGTTATGTTTGTCATACCGACTAAAATCACTTCGTAAAATGTCCGCTACTTAACTTAGGATGCTTGGTTTGGTTTACACGAATTGAAATAATGCTCTAAACTCAAATACAATTACATTATTATAATATTCTGGATGATTTCCGGGCGGGAAGACTTTTATTTCTTTTAACCAGTGTTTGGTGAAGCACCTTTTAAAAGTCGTGCCCAAGAGAACGACGCTTCAATTTCACCTACTATACACAACGCATCATATTTTTACCTAGTTTCAGACCAGCTAAAAATAAACGCCGTTCTGCATCCCGAAAAGGTAATCACTTCCTAATAATCATTGAGCAGTTTACGTACACTCTGTTTTACAATGTCTTTTTTAAATTTAGTCTAATAGCCTACTAGTTCACGCGTACTAAAATACTCTTTTTATGAGTCCATTAGGTATTAAAATATAAAACGCGTAGTCTAGATGAATGTATTGAATTGTGCCTTGTGAGCTATATCTACACTCTACAGTACCCACACTAACATGCAATAAGATGACATACTAACAACATCAAACGACACAACTGAACACATCAAAACCCATGAATGCCAATACTCTCTTTCGTGGTAGCGATCGATTGGAACCAGTAATTTAGTAAATCTTCAAAGACAGCGACTATTTACTAATATCTGGCTTGTGGCATGCAGGGAACACAAATAGCGGTGGCTAGCGTACGAAAAACTAAATAAAAGAAAAAATAAAAAAACAAAAAAATAGAAATCACGAAATTTATTACAATATTTGGTTGAAATCAAATATATAAAAAGTTAAATATATCTTATGAATATTTTATAATTTTCTAATTTCTAAGGATCAACCAAAGGATCGAAGGTGGGTAGTCTTGTCAAATTATTTAAAAAGTTAATTATTGTAATTTACCACGATCTTCCTTTAGTTGTCCGTTAGATGACGACCAAAACAGCAAAACGCTTTTTTCAAGCAAGGTCTGTCGTTCACAAAAAAACCCTAGAGGATAAATTTCTTAATAGAAAACACACATATACACTTTGATAATTCAAATTCAATAAAAAATTACAAAAGAAATCACTTCAAGTCTGTTACTAATAATATAGGGTAATTAAAATATCAATATAAATATAAGTAATCAAAAAATCTAGTAAACTATTTAAAACAAATCACTCCGCACGTAAATGTGGACAAATACTTGTACTAACATTTATAATAATTAAATATCTTCACAAAAATATGTAAAAAAATAAAATAATAATATAAATGGTATTATAGCTATAAAACAACAACGTATTTACACAAGTATCATTATTAAACGAACTAAGTCTCAGGCTGGCGCAGACTGGCTTGCAGAACTACCGATAATATTAATAAAATATATAATTTATCTAATAACGATAATTTCCAATTATTATAAAAAAATAAATAAAACAAAATATAGCTTCTCAATATTAAATATATATAATAATAATAATAGACATTAATAAGTAATATATAAAAGCGTAAATGTCAGTCTGTGCCAGCAGTGCACAATTAAAATTGTCTAAGATGCAGAAGAAAATGCATAAAACAGAGGATGGAAAATCTGGTGAGAGATGTGGCGACAAGAATGTTTGTGGATGACGCGTGTTGACTGAATACTGTGAGGATCGAAAATCGAGGCACAAAGACGCAGGAGGGGGCCGAACGATTTACTCTACTTAGAAAACGAGAAGAATATGAGACGTGGTGGTTGGTTCATGAGTACAGCCGGTCGTTCAGGATGGCCGAACAACAAGACGTGGACATGGACAAATGGCAACTATCAGAGGCGACGGAGCGCCGGCCCAGCATTATACACGTTTATAAATAATTTAATGTCTCATAAATACTCTCATAACTTAATCTATAAGGAATATATAGAAATATACGTATCACATCACATAACAGAACAATAGCAACAATGAGTGATCAACTAACAATAGGGATATGTATGTAGTTATTAGGGTAGCGCATGGACCGGCGCCTCGCGGCAAGTGGCAGTTCAGATCACAGCCGAAGGCCCCCAAAGCCCTGCCTGCTGCTCATTCAATGCTCATTGCTCAAAAGTTCACTGCTCACCGCACTTAATTCATACAGAGATTTTTCTCTTCACATCTCATCACATCATTCATATATTTTTACGCTCTACTATATTATATTACTTTTTAACATTAAATATTATGTTACTTAAATTATATTTTGAGAATTGCTGAATCAGACTTTAATAATGTGACACTTCACATGGCAACTTAAAAAAATATATCTAAAAAATAACGAAACTTCTATCCATAGTATAAAAATTTACATTATTACGTTAAATACATAGTCGTGTCTTTTTATTAATATAATAGGATACAAAACGCAACGAAACGAAATAAAGACGATTATGAATGCATTGCGTAAAAAATACAGATAAAAAATAAACGATATAATTCTACACTAGAAAAAAACCGGTGATATAAGAAAATACAAACTGGCATACAATGACTATGAATTGGCGGGACCGCTCCTGATGCATCATACACGAACGAGAAATCTAAACTAAACATATCTAAACCGAAAATTTTTACACTAGGTTTGAATAATTAGAAGAAGCAAATAGAAAAGCCTTCGTTGTATGTTTGTTGTGTGGTATGCAAGCGGAGCGGGGCGGCCAGGTGAACACAGGGCCGGGGCGCGGACCCAAGGAATGTGGTGGGCGCGGGAGGACCAAGAGATCTATGGGCTTAGGCTTCTGGTGTCCGGTGATGGGCTACAGCAGCTGCTTACGGATTAGGCGAGATGATGCGAATAGCCTGAACTGTTGGCAGAGAGCACATGGGACATACGGGATCTGACGCATCGGCCGCCCGTTTAGCGCATTCCACGCAGAAGAAATTGTGGCCGCAAGGAACGAGGGCATGTGTCACCTTCTGGTCCTCGCACACTACGCACATCTTTGAGCTAAGTAGAGAATCTGTGGGGCTGGTGCTATTGGTGGGTGACGGCCTAGATGGAGCCTGAATGCTGGGATATGACCAGATGCTGGACAATGCTGTTGAATTATCAAAACTTGGTGAATCGCCAAGACCCTCATCGCGATCATTTGAACTCCAAATGGCACCTAAATCAGTGCGGCCTCCGCTGGTGGAGGAGCTGCTTGAACATGAACCATTGCTGGACATCGAGAAGCAATTACTGCTGCCTGTAGATGAAGCCATCGTGGGAAAAGTTTCTGGTGTTGTGAGGTCTAGGTTCATAAGGGAACTGAGGCCGGTTTTGTATAAAGGGGCAAAAATATCGTCATCCAGTGCTCCTAAATTGGGCAGTCCATTGATGGAAGTACCGTTACCAGTTCGCATAGCGATGTGAGCTTCTATTTCTCTGCGAGCGGTTTCTACGCTTTCTGGTAAACCGGTCACTTCGAATACTGGTTCCTTGTCACGACTGGGTGTCACAATATAGGTGTGAGTTTGGTGCTGGATACGCTTGATAGTGGCTCCTTTAGGACCGACGACCAAGCCAACAACCCTGTATGGTACTCTAACTTGGATGGTAACGTTACCGGGGTTGTTTGGAGGACCTGGCGGTGTGCTGGCACCGGACCCTAACCCGGCCAAATTGTTTTTACGGGAAGCTCTGATTTGTGAAAAGTGCTCTGCAGCTGAGAGAATTTCTTTCTTTGCTTTGGCAACATCCTCTTTGCGACCAGTGACCACAAAGACAGGCTCTTCACCGCGCACAGGTGTTTTGATGTAGGTGTTTGTTTTAGCACGAAGAGCTTTGATCTTGCAACCTGAAACAAAAGAAACATTTATTAGCCTCTTTGTCATAGTATAATAAGAAAATACTACATAAAATAATACGAGTAACTTTAGTAATTGTAATTTTTATTGATAATAATTGTATGTGGCATCATTCAACAAATTAATTTGGGCTTGTCTAGATGTAATTTCAACTGGCGGGATCCAAATTGCAGTTCAATTATTACTGTTTGTGCATTTAAAAAAATAATAACTCCATCTAGACTGCGCATAACATTCTTGCAAAAATACAAAAGGTCCTGGCGCAACAAGTGTGTTTTAGTAACTTTTTTTAAATGCCTACATCTAAATATGTAATCTGAAAATGTATATCTCCAAAGAACAAAGCTAGTTTTGGGTACAACTGAAGTATGTCCCCCTCTAAAGGGGGACAAAAGAACAAAATAACGTGTGTAGTAGACTAATATTACAAAGAGTAAGATTTTAGGCGCAAAAAGTCCAGAAATAAGAAAGAAATTTTATAGTTTTTCTTCTGGAAAAATGTGACGACTACTAATCGTCTTTAAACGCAGGTTCAAATCTTCTTTTTTTCCTTTGAAGTCTTTTATTCAATTTTATTCGAATCGTTATTGTTTCCTTTATTCTTCTGATGATGTAAGACTAGATGCATTCTCACCCCAATTAGAACTGTAGACCGGTTTCGGTCTAATTAGAGCTCGTCAGTACGGCATACTAATTGCAGCGAAAATACACCTATAAAGGAATACGGCTATGGTAGCCATCCCTCCAAAACTAAGTTAGATGTAACTTAGTCTTCTGATTATGTAATTTCAGTAACATTTTTAACGAATTTTTGTAGAAAATATTTATTAATGAGATGAGGACTTTTCATTCATTTTAAAAGCAGGTCAGATTGTTTCTTGTTGTCGTAACATGGTGAAACCGTTCCATACTTCTTTACAGACGTAGAGACTTCTCTGTGGCTTCACAAGTGCTTTCTTCTCCAACCAGTTTCGCTTTTTTACGGCATCGCCAGGTAAAAGAAATATTTCTCTGTATAGCCACAATGAGGTAATTTAGATGAGATTGTATTTATAACTTTTTGCATAGAAAAGGTTTTTTTAGCGAATTTTTGGGTACAAATTTTTATTTTAATACTAGTCGGCCCTTCTTAGCCTCTCTTGTCTATGAAAATGACAAAAAACATTAGTATCGTGCGCAGCTTTGGCCTCGCGAAGGAGCAAACAAATATCTATAATGCTCATAACTCAATTTTCCATAACTCTAGAAACTTAAAATTTAGTATATAGGTTAGATATATATTTTTAAAGATAGAAACGGAATCAAAATTTTTCACTGAAAAGCTGGTTTAATATAGGTAAACGAACTCGTCAAAACTATTTAGGAAAGCAACATATGTGCCAAGCTTCAAATAAAAGTGAAAAAGTGAAATTTCATAGAAATGATCTGGCACCATATAATTTTTTATTACTTTTTTTCTTGTAGTATAGAAATCTAAATTATGGTGTACAAGTTCACTCTTTATATCCTAAACCTGCCTACCAAATTTGGTTACCATTGCTATTTTTTTTTGTTTTTTTTTTCTTTCTAAAACTGGCCCGATTTTCCTGGCTAACGAACTTATCCAAGCCACTTACAAATTGAAGTGTCGTGTCAAATTTGATCAAAAACACTAAATTCACTAAAAACATCCAAATCAGTTAATTATTTTAACCAAAAGATATACAATGAAAACGTGCTTGGATATGGGTACTAGGCACCCTGGTTTTGGCTCACTTTAAAACAAGTTTTCACCGCCTCACCGTAACGATCTTTTTCTATTCGTTTTTTCTATGAAAACTTCATGAAATTATTGTAAAATTGCAATTATAATAGTGGAGATAATATAACATCGTCAATCAAGGGATACAGTTATCAAGGACTTCTCTCGTACACCCATAAATTTCTGCTAATTGGTCACAATTATACAGGATGTATTTGATATCCGGGTATATGTGGGAGATAATCTAACACAATGTTTTTATACGTATAGCCAATACAGTACAATACAACTGAAGATTATTTCAAATTTTAAGACAATATTGCAAATCATTTAAGATAAAGTACTGCACAGTGTTAAGAATGTTCTGACGCAGGAAGTGCGTTATGGTAGCGAATTTTACAGAAACAGTTGACAACTTTTAAAAAATGGTTCTTTCCAGAAAAACGCAATTAATTGAAACATGGCTTCAGTTTTTACAACGGCATTGCAGTCTTTTGGATAACACTTTTTCCATGGGGAACCGGCACGATTAGGAAATGGTCCTTAATATTCTTCCACACTTCTTAAGACAGTTCCATCAAGTTGAAAACCTCTTGCAGGAATATATATATATATATATATATATATATATATATATATATATATATATATATATATATATATATATATATATATATATATATATATATTAAAATTGAGAATTGATAACAAACAAATTAAAATGCCAAATAGGAAAGACAGATTTATAGACAACTATTGAGGTTTTTGTTTATTCTTTATACGAAATTTTGTTGGAAACGATTCTACAAAAACTGCTGAACGAAACTATGGTCATGTTATTTCTTTATATTAACGGACGGACGAAAGAGTTCAAGGGGTGAGTCGCCTAGGATCGCCACCTGGAAAATTTTGAAATTACCGTTAATAACAAATAATAAGTCATCTTAATGTGTTTAGGTTGGTTCCTGGTTTCCAAGATTTTACGTCTTCCCTGTAACTTTTGGACAAGAGTTAAGTTGCGTTAAGTAATATTTTTTGAATCTGCCTTATGTTTGTATAGTTCTGGAAACTAAATTGAAGCAAAAATAAGTAGCGACACGTATTTGCACTTTAATATGCTATTTTAGTGAATTTTCGTATTAAAAAAAATCACTAATGGGGAGATACCGAATTTTTTTGCTAATGAGCGCGAACTAGGACCCCTAGAACCCATATCCGGGGTCAGTTTTAATTTTAATTTTCATATGTTTACATATACAGGGTGGCGCATTGAAAACAAAACAGACAGATTTGCGTCCAGATAATTTTTTTTAAGAAACGCTGAAACACGTCAATTTTAATATTGAGGGGGACATGTTTTGACATAAAACTCAACTTTGTCACAGCAACCCCTTAAGGGTGGTGATAAGAATCCTTATATTTTAAATACGGAACATGGGTCGAGTGTTACATCATTTGAAAGATTTTTCCTTTTCTGAATTCAGCACACTAATTTTTTTTGGAAGTTTTATCAACTTGTTTAAAAATTATTCACAGTTGGATTTGCAAGAACGTATTTCAATCATTGTGATAAAAAATGCATTAATTAGTCAATTTTTCGTTAAAAAAACTAAAAAACAAAACCAAACGTTCAAAAATGTTTATTAAGTTAAGTGTTCAAATTGTTGACCACCAGCTTCCATACAAAAGTACAAATTTTGTTCAAAACGAGCTCTGACATTCTGGAGCATTTGTGGAGTTATAAGACGGCATTCTTCAACAATGCGTCGTCGTAATTCTTCCAGAGAATCCGGTTCTGGTGCGTAAATTCAACTCTTTAAATGGCCCCATAGAAATAAGTCTAAAGGAGTTTAATCCGGTGATTTAGGGGGCCACTCAATAGCACATCTACGCCCAATCCATTGCTCTGGAAACTCTCTGTTCAAAAACTCCCTAACACGCTGTAAAAATACGGAGGAGCTCTATCTTGTTGAAACACTAATTGATTTCCTTGATAGCGATCATCATTTTCAAAAATGTCAATTAGTAGAGGGTAAACGATATCTTCTAGTAACTCCAAATACGTTTCGCCACTCAAATTGCCATCAATAAAAATTGGTCCGATTAAACGGTCTCCAAAAATGCCGGTCCAGATATTCAATTTCTGTGGAGTTTGAGTGTGGACTTCGTGAAAATTTCTTGGATTATTATCTGCCCAATAACGACAATTATGACGATTGACTGTAGAGTTTAATAAAAACGTACACTCGTCTGAAAAACAGATATTGAACAGAAAGTTCCCGTTATCAGTTATTCGTGTACTCATAAGTTCACAAAACTCCAGCCGCCGATCAAAATCATCTTTATTCAGTTGTACAAGATTAATTTTATACGGGTGAAATTTATTATGCTTCAATATTCGCTGAATAGTTCTTCTTTTGATGTTTGAAACAGTGGCCAGTTTTCTCGTGCTCAAAGTTGGGTCTGCAGCAATTTGTCCTAAAACTTCAATCTCAGTAGTCTCATTTCTAACCGGAAATTCACGTTCAGGATCCCGTCTTTTGTTGGCTACTGAACCACTTTGTCGAAACTTTGTAACTAACTCCAAAATGTATTTTCTGTTAACATGTCTGTTCGAATGTCGTTCATTAAACAAATTTGCGGTACGGTTGGCACAATCAACAAGGAAAAAAAAGTTATAGTAAAATATTTCGTGCCAGATCATTTCTATGAAAATTCACTACCATAACGCACTTGCTGCGCCCCAGACTTTTTTGTATAGACAGTTCAATTTAATTATGAGAAACGTGTGTATGGGCATAGAGTTAGCTTTTTTCTTTTAAGGAATTTAATTATTTGGCTCATAAAACCGAAACAACTTTTTGTTTTACAATACAGGCATGAATTTGTGCATAACACTACTTTTTACTGGACACAGGGCTGACAATTTACAAAATTGTTAGTTGGTTGTACACAGTCTCTATTTTAGAACATTTGGAGCTGTCGTGACAACACACTACCTGGTTCTGCACAGAGATGGCGACCCTGTCGTACATCTCAAAATGCGTTTTTTCCCATATTTACAGAATTTAAATCTTAATTTTTTTCCCGCTCTCGGGATACAACATTTTCAGAGGTAAACTGTATTTTCCACATATAAACCGGTCAGGTTAAGTTCACTAATGAACTTATCCAAACGATTTGCAAAGGGAAGACACCTGCCAAATTGATATAGATAAATCTACCATATATTTTTCAGAGTAAACGTATAAAAATTCAAACTGGCCCTGGGTAGGGAGTAGGCATCAGTTTGTGTTGGTTTGAATTTTTTTTGATCAACTTTACAGAGGTGACAACAAAAACTCACTTTCAAAAATCACAAAACAATGAGGTTTTGCAACTTTTGAAATTTTTGTTTACATTTGGAGTATAGCTTTAGTGTATTTTGTGTTGCCTATGTGTGATTCGTTTTCCAAGTAGAATTATGCATGGCCAGGTAAATAATACATAAATAAAATGAGAATGTGATCAATTATATATTATTTTCTGAACGCTACGGTCAACATGCGGCATTCGCATAAATAAATTAGCAAAGGAGAAACCATTGAACTTCTCGCACAAGGTTACAGACTTTAATTGTATCTTGAAAGAGAGAATTCCTCGCGGTAACGTGGCCGTCTTCTTCCATCCAACAGGTCTCAAGCTCCGAGCACCACGTCTCAAGCTATGAGAAAGGCCCATAATAAATCCCGACCTTACCTGGACTCTTTGATGCTATTCCATCCATTCTTGCAATCCAAGGTTATTCTCTTGTACCTGGCGATCGTCGGAGTCTACGTCTTTTATTTATAAGATCGATACAACTTCTGCTTGTGCACAAATAAAGAACTAAGACGTTTTCAGCCTGTTTCATATATTATTAATGCAATCGTGAGATCCAGCTCGGTTTGCTGAACCACTCATTTACCACTAAAAATTTAATACATAAATTAAAACACTAAATATAGGTGAAGCCGGCTAAATTAAAAGATAAAATGCACCGTCCACGATTCTTTTTGTTAAAAATTTTTAATAAATTATGCCGAAGGAACATTTAAGTTAAAAATGCGAGGATCCAATCATATTTAATTGAAGAAAGTGAATTTTCGCTTGGCCATCATTGGTAAGCTGTGACTTGTTTTTGCGACTGACTACCAGTAGATATATATATATATATATATATATATATATATATATATATATATATATATATATATATATATATATAATTTCCGATTAAAGGTAGTTAGCGGAGATACCAATGAAACAATTTCTGAGGAGCAACGTCGCTGATAGTAGATGTAGAAACAGTAATCTAAAGGCTTCCTTGCTGCTGCATTTCCAGTGTTGGCATTCACATGGAAACACTACAAAGATCCTCTGCAACAGTTATACCCATTGTAGACTTTTTTGTGCAGTATTTTGCCAACTATCTAAAAACCTGGACCTTGTTAGATAAGATGCAATTAAGTGTTGAAATAAACATAACCAGATTTGCAGTCCATGCTAGTTGGTTACTTCGACTCTAGAAGCAGATATTAGGACAGTAGATGAGAACACACTGTGAACAGTGCTATCAGCGAAGCTGAGAATTGGATCGTTGGTTGTTGACTGAATGTTATTTATATACAAAAAGAGAAATAATTGGGGGCCCAAACGGAACCCTGTGGGATCCCTTACTAATTTCGAATTTATCTGATGAACCATTGGCATAGTTTCGTGTGTGTGTGTGTGTGTGTTTTGTTTCTTTAACGTCGGCCTATTTCCGCGACTATAGCCAATCACCGACGCCAGGGAGCAGTTTCACTTCACCATCCTGGAAATTTTTCCGAACCCCTGCCTTTCTGTAAGGAGGATATGGATCTTTAACGTGCCCAACATCGCATGAACACGGGACAGACAGCTTTAAACCCCAGTACCCCCCCCCCCCCCACAAGGGCGGACCATGCATATTCAACTTGCTCAAATACAATGCCGGAACCTCGGTCGATGTTAATGTTACAGTTTGTACTGAAAAAGTGAAAGGATAACACTGGGATCGAACCCAGTACCCTTCGATCTAGAGGCACACGTTCTTACCTCTGAACCACCGAGGCTCTCGGCATAGTTTCGAATTCCATATGTGGAAGTTTATTGGGGAATGTCGCGTGCCTGACACATTTGAGTGTTTTAGAAATATACAGTGAAATTTCGAGAGCAGAAATCCAAATATAAGTGAGGTATGTCAAAATATCGCCAGCAAATCGGTTTTGACAAAAGCTATATTTGCGATTATTCAGATGCACAGGTTCTTACCCCTGAACCACCGAGGTTCTCCAACTTCTTTGTAATACGTATCTAGCGCTCAACTTATTTTTGGGCGTTTTGGGTTGATTTTGCTTAATGTTTTAAATTCCATTCATAGTGTTTATTTTGCTTCTTTTTTTACGAAAATTGGCTAAGAACGAATACCTTGAGATAGTATACGAAAATTCGCTAAAACTGAAAAGATGTAAATATATGGTAGGGACATAAACTTTATTTTATGCTACTAAAATCTTAATACCAGTTTTGACCTCCGCATTGTTTGTCTGCACGATACGATTTGCTCACTGCACGATAAGATTGGCTCAAGGAACCGCAAACTAAAAATGCAAGGATAAAGCAATTTATCTTGGCTTACATAAACATAAACAATGTTGTGCTTAATTATTATTTGACAATTTTATATCAGAACGTTAAATTTATTGTCCCACAAGTAACTTTTTTACCCAGAAAATATTTTATTTTACGTATGACACGGTCTATAATAACTCGAGTACATACAGTGTGTGCAACAAGTGGGATTTTTTATTAGTTGTACAACCAAAATATGGATGTGTTACTGCATGTTCAATTGCAATCACAAATCCACTTAGAATGAAAAAAAAATACTGTCAAGAGTAAAGTACCATAATTTTAGAATACATAAAATGTTGCGAAACAAGAAAACAAAAAATCGTGCCAGCTATTCCAAAAAAATTGTTTAAAATTTTCCATTTAGCTTCAATATGTATTCAAAAATTTAGATCAACCACAATCTAATATTTTTTGTATTCCTCGCATCCCAACACACAGCTCAAATCCCTTGGATCTCCTTACTACAAAACCTGAATGCTACAAGATATAAGTCACCGCTGCCCTTGGTCGCTCAGACCACGGCATGGTCTCTGCTTCCTGCGCAATGCAACCCGAGGTCACACCCACGTATAGTTTGGCACTACAACTCAGCGAACTCGGACAAAATGCGGGATTACATTGCCTCATTTCCTTGGGCGTCTGTTTGCTTCTCTCATCCTGGTCCCTCTGATGTCTAACAAAACGTCACCGAAATTATCCAAGCTGGCATGGCATTATTTATTCCACGTACACAGAAAACCTCTTCAGCCACTCAAAAGCCCTGGTTCTCTAAATCCTGTGAAAAGGCCAGACTTGAAAAGGTCAAAGCTCACAAAACGCTTCTACACAAATCCCAGTCAAGAAAACCGTCAAGCATTTAACGACGCAAGAAACCGCTATGTCCGCATTCTTTTTGAGGCAAAAAACTCGTTCAATAACCACATCAAAAACAAAGTCCTCTTAAGCTTCAACGGCAGCAAACCCTTCTGGACTCTTGCTAAATCTATTGGGATTAATTTCTGCAAGAGCACGTTCCCACCTCTTGACTCAGGGGATGAAATTGTTTCTACCGCTCTGGGCAAGGTTGAACTTTTTGCCTCGTTGTTCGCCGGCAATTCTACTCTCAAATGTTCAACCACCAACAGTCCTCAATGTCGCGCATAAAATGACTGATATCATTTTCAAAACTAAAAAGGCACGAAAGATGATCTCTTCTCTTAATACCAGGAAAGCCTCTGGCGTTGACGAGAGCCCAGTAATTTTTCTCAAAAAATGCGCACCAGAACTTGCTCCTGTCGTGACTCCTCTGTTTCAGACATCTTACAATAGAAGCATATTCCCTAGTAACTGGAAAACTGCTTAAGTACAACCTGTCACCAAGAAAGGATCCAAAGCGCTTCCTAGCAACTACATGCCTATTTCTCTCCTTTCAGTCGTCTCTAAAATGATGAAAAAGTATAAACACCGAATTACAAAAATTTCTTGAAAAACACAGTCTAATCTACGACAGACCTCCTTTCCTTTGTCACTCATTCTTGGAACAAGTCTATGGAACTACACGGTGAATCCGATATTGTCGCTCTAGACATATCTAAACCATTCGACCAGGTCTGGCACGCAACTCTTGCGGCCTATGGCCTACCACCACAACTGTACCTGGACAGCAAGGGGCTGGAGCGAAGCAGCCCCCCGTTTTTTGTGTCACAAGTGAAACGCTAGAGGAAGGAAAACTCATGTCACAATATAAGTACCCTAGTTTTTTACAGCTAAAACAGAACATATAGCAAATAATGTAAAACGATCGACATAATACATAATTTACTGTATTTTCTAAATAAGGGTAGATTATTTTTCACGTTTTTATATTTTTTTGAGCACCTATGTTGGTTGCTCATTCTAATTGCACCTAAGATGGTAATTAAAACATGCACTAACTTTTAGCGACATCTATATTTCTTTTGTGCAACTAATAAAAAAATCCATTTGTTGCACGCTTAGTGGACAACAGTGTATGTACCGAAGATTTTTACGTTGGCTGTTATGATTTTAAATATAAACAATATAAGCACTGACTGGCTTATCAATAACAAAACAAATATAGATAAACATCGCTTTGATAAGTTTTCCTGGTTAATTTGAAATAAACAGATGGTAAATTCGTATGTATCACGTATCTTATACAAGGCACACAATCGCCACCTACCTATATAATTTTTATGTTATTCTAATAAAATATAATTTGCACTCTTCTATGGAGACATCTCGTTTTAGTACATTATGATTATGACATATGGTTTGTATTTTCAGCTGCCTTAAAATGGTTGGTCATCTATCTCATATAAACAAAAGAGTAAACTGTGCAGAAACAATATACCTAGGCCTTGTAATGACCAATGTTCGCAAATTCGCTTTTGACAGGCAACGACTTTCAAATTTTCAAAAGAAATGTTCAAATAAACGCGAATTTAGAGCCTTTGAAACCCATATTCGAAGTCCGTTTCAGACTTTAGCCACTTTTAGGGCCCCTACCGAGATTTTGTTGAAAATAGCTCATAAAGACGTCAAATTTTGCTTTCGAGGGGGGATACCTTTTAGCTTATTTTCAGCAGCGCAACACAAACCCTCAAGCAGTGGTGCGATCCACCCCTAAAATCTTAAATGACAGGGGGAGTAGTTATGTAGTGATTTGGCGGCATGCGTTTACGATCGGCGGGCGTAAATCTTGGAAAGAGTCGGACTGAGTAGAATAAATGTTACTTTTTATGTGGCCCACCACAAAAGCAAATTTAGGGGTGATAAATCTGGCGATCGTGCGGGCCATTGTATGGAACCTCTTTTCCAACCCACCGATTTGGATATATGTGGTAGAGATATTGTGAAACAGGCAAATCGTAGTGTGGAGGTACTAAAATACCAACTGGTCTCCGGGATATGCTCATCATTCTGGATTGGTGAACATTGGATCAAAGATGTTTAACAACATACAGTACATATTTCCATTCAGGTTACCAGGTAAGAAAAAAGGACCAAGAATATGGTCACAAAAAATTCCAGCCCAGTTTTTTCGGGTGTTGTGTATGAATGTCGTGAAATAATCTGAAATTATAATCGGCTCAGTAGCGACAATTAAGTATTTCTTAAGCTGACTTGTTTCGGGGGGTTTCAATAGCATTTTTAAGAAAGTCAATTAACAGCTAACATTTTCGACAAAAAATACACTGGAAAATTTTCTAGGTGGCACAAAGCATAAAGATGAAACCACAGAAATGTGGAGTATCTGTGAAATAGGTTATAAGGCTTGTAAACTTAAATTTATGTTGGCCAAACTAAGAAATCTATTATAACTAAACTTAAACATTCAGCAAAACTGACCGTTGGAAATATTAATAAATCATGAATTGCTTAGCATATTTGATGATAATCACCATGTACATAGAGCAAATCTCAAGCTAATCAAAAGTGTCAGGCAGTGCTACCATTATACGCATATGAAAGTATATATATATATATATATATATATATATATATATATATATATATATATATATATATATATATATATATATATATATATATATATATATACCGTTTAGGTAAAACGAACACTCGTCCGAAAAGCAAGGATTAAAAAAAAGTTATGATCATTCACCACTGGTTCACTTATCACCCCACAAAAGGCAAGATGCCGGGCAAAGTCATCTTCATTTAGTTCCTGTGCAAGGTGGGTGAGATTAATGCGGCTTAAAAGTGCTTTGGACGGTAGTTAGCCGAAAAGCAGATACGCTTGCTAGTCACCTCATACTCGTCCTCGTCAAAGACCAAAAACCGCCACTTCTACTGCTTTAAATTTAAAAAATAAGACACCGTATAAAAGAGATTTACACCAGCTCTACTTGACCCCCCCCCCCCCCTCTGTATTTTAGGTTATTTAATTTAGGGGTAGATCACACCACCGTTTAAGGATTGGTGTTGCGATTTTGAAAAGTATTCCCTCTTGAAAGTAAAATTTACCTTTTCAAGCGATTTTGAACAAAATCACGATGTTATGCCATAAAACGCGCCTGTTTCGTTTTAAAGTGTCCACATTGTATGCAAAATTCACTACACGGGATAGTAACAAATAATATCGAATAACACGATATTTTAAATACTAAAATAATGTTGATTGCGCAAAATTTAAAATCTTAGTCATATACATCTCAAAAATCATTTTTTTTAAGTTTCAACAGCGTGTGTGGTGATTACATTCAATGAAAATGTTTAAAACCAATGATTGAGCATTACAACATGAAGCAATGAGGGGATACGTTGCATGAAATGTGTTTTACAAAGCTTTAATTGTGTTTCAATCGTTTCATTTAATCAAATTTTTTTTATACGTCCTTTTCCCCCCCAATTTGTTGGATATGTAGCGGCGTTAACGGAGCAGTCTATTATTTCCTGGAGAGATGACCGGTTGTAAAAAGGTAGTCAAGAAAATTCCTAAAATTCGCTTCCATACTGCATTTGCTGGCTCGGACTTTTTTTGATAGAGTAAAATATTGGTATAAACAATTTGCATATACAAATAAACGTAAAACACATTTTAATAAACGATTGCTGCTGTAATATTTGTATACATGCATGTGACACATAAGCAGTAAAACGTTTTGATATTCTTGATACTCAAATATTTAGTTACTAATTGATGTTTGTTACATTTAATGGTTCTTATTAATAAGTACATAGTTAAAATCCATGTAGTTTGCACATAACTGTAAAAATTCAATATCGCGCATTGTTAGTACAAATTTTATCAACAAATACGCCGACAACTAGAACAAACTATTATTCTAAATACAAGAGTTCAGTGTACTCCGTCGCCTGAAACAATTTAAATTAAATCTGCGATTAGTATAAAGCTAAAAGCACGTCGTATTACTCGGTGTGCTGTATACACACACCAGAGACTAATGGTATTCGTGTAGGAAGATCACCAACACTTTAGACCAGTTTGTTTATTTATATTAAGAATCACCTTCCTATTAGCTGACCACAGTTAATGCATCGAGATAATATTTACAATTACTTAGAAAAATATTAGACTTACGTTTGAAATGCAAGTCTTTTATTTTCTTTTCATTCATTCATTCATTGTTCGGTTTTTCTGGCTGCGGTTTAGGTTAACCATTCGCACAATTACTGTCGTTCGATTTTTCTATGTCGCCGTTAATTAATATCTACCCTCATTGGGTGTAGCAAACTGTGTATGAGATCACTATACTTTACACATTACCCAACACCTACTTTAACAAACTTATTACCTACTACATATTTTACCATCTATTATTGCCATAACTATTAGTATTTTTTCCTTATCATTTTTATTGAGGGATATCAGACAGGGAACACACATCTTCATGCCCTGGGGCCTGTCAGAGCAACTTATCTACCACAACACAGAAGGGCCACGGTAAGTAAAGGTATTACACTAGGACAGACATTAGGTGACTTATATAACTATACATATAGTGATCTTAAATTAATTTGATTAGATTGTTTCCAACTCACACAAGCACCCACACGTACACACATCTGTACCCACTCCTCATACACACACCTACCCCTAAAACTAAATATTCACTACGTATATCTATATCTTTATTTTTAGATATTTGACATGGTTGGTGATTAATTTATATATTATAATGTTTTTGGATTCTAGTAGTTGCGGCAAATTAAATGGTATTTGTACACTTTTTAGCCCACAAACCTTGTCTACAAATGTTGTTATATACGCTGCGGATAAGCTGCAATTCAGCAGGGTGTGCTCTGGGTCACCCAATTCACCACATCCACAAAGCGGACTATCAGCTAACCTTAATTTAAATAGATGTTTTGGTACAAGGGCATGATTAAACCTAAGTCTACATATAATTTTAATTTCTTGCCTGCTAAGGTTGCTTTTGATGAACCATGGTTTTTTAGGTATTGTAGGTTGTATACTCCTATAATATGCCCCATTCGTATCTCTAATAAATTGATCATGCCATTCTTTTTGGTGCAGTGATGTCACATAGGAGTATACATCCTTGTAAAAATATTTGTAATCTAACATAACGCCGCTAGTCAATGCTTCTTTTGCCTGTTTGTCGGCAATCTCGTTACCTGCGATTCCACAGTGTCCCTTAACCCAAATCAAAGTTACTTTTTTATTTTGTTTATGTAAGGTATTAATCCTCCGTGTGTAAATCTCATGCAAATAGTTACACTGTGAAGTCACATTTAACTTGGCTAGCTTTTCAAGTGTACTTTTACTGTCTGTTACAATTACAAAGTTGGTATGGTCAATGGTCTTAGCAATATCTAATGCTTCTATTATAGCTATGAACTCTGCAGTGCATATAGGAAACAGTTCTTTTACTTGCATATTTTTACTAAGATCTTTTTGTGGGTCCCATATGGCCAATGCTACTTTCTTCTCTAACTTGGAGGCGTCTGTAAACAGGATGTAATTGTCTGGTACCATATTTTCCAAATCAAAATCAAATAGTCTGTTTCTCACTTCTATCGGAAATATTGAATAGTCTGTCAGAAATATAATGGGTGTGTCTGGAATTTTCTCTGGTAGTCTATAAATGCTGTTGTATTTGTCAACCCATATGTCATCTTGCAGCTTTATTAGTATATCTCTATATTCTTCTACCAATGCTGGAGCTTTCTTATTTTTCCAGTATGGGTGTGTAAGGTCTAGAACATTTAGATTGCATATCTTGTTAATGAGACTGCTTTGTTTGGCATGTATTTTCAATAAAAACCTGGTGGACAGCATCGACCTTCGAATGTTGATTGGCGATTCGGAACACTCGGCTAACAGGCTACAAATTGGTGTGCTGTTTAGGGCGCCTATGCAAGTTCTCAAGCATTTGTTCTGGACAACTTCGAGCTTTTTAAGATGAGTTTTTGCTGCTTGGTTATACAAAATGGATCCATAATCTATTATTGATCTGATGAACGATCTATATATCATTAATGCGATATCTGGATCTGCACCCCAGGCTTTGCCAGCTAGTACTCTTAATATGTTTATCCCCTTTTCGGTTCTTGCTATAATAGTGCTTATGTGATCTTTCCACAGGAGTTTTCTATCCAGAACTATGCCTAAAAATGTTACCGTGTTATGTACTGGTAGAATCTTATCGCCTAAAACAACACTGGATGTTGGATTAGCGTGTTTTTTGTTGAATACACATACTTTGCTTTTATAGGCTGATATACTTAGACCATTAGCTTCCGTCCAGTTATTCAAACTATTCATTGCATCATTAAGTTTACTGAAGCCTTCATTTACTTCGCATTTTTTGACATATAGACATATATCGTCTGCATATTGCAATACGTTTACTTCGTTGCCTATGATCTGGTCAATGGGGATTGTGTAAATTAAATAAAGTACTGGACTCAGTATACACCCTTGAGGTAAGCCTTTATTCAATAATCTTGGTCCTACCAGTTTGTCCTTTACTTGTAAGTAAATGATGCGGTTTTCATATAGGCGTACTATCCTATGAGCAAAACTACTGGGTATACCAATGCTGCACATTCTTTGGGTCAATATGTTTAAGCACACGTTGTCGTATGCACTCTCTATGTCTATGAAGGCGGCTGTTACAGACTTTTTGCTGGTAAAGGAAGTGTTAATGTCTGTTACTAAATGGGCGACACTTTCTTCCGTTGAATACCCTCTTCTAAAGCCTAGTTGCGTATTTGGAATCTTGTCATTTAATTCTAACCACCTCACTAATCGGTGTTTAATCATTCTTTCGAGTGTCTTAAGTACACAGGAAGCCAAGGATATTGTCCGGTACGAATTTAAGAGTTGTGGGTCTCGCCCGGCTTTCAAAAACGTAATCATTATGTGCGTTTTCCAGGATTGTGGTATATTACCACTCTTCCATATATCATTAATTATCTTAAGAAGGATATGCTTCTGTTCTAGTGGTAAGTTGCTTAGCATTGCATAGTGAATGTTGTCAAATCCTGGAGTCGATAATTTCTTATCTTGGACGGCCTTCTGTAATTCGTCAATGGTGAACTTTTTTGAGAGTGGGTGCCCTTCTGTGCTTGGTATTGTGTGTTGATCAATCTCTTGAAGCTGCGGTACCCAGGATGGTGCCAATTTATTTAGTAGCTCTTCTGCTATTGCTTCGGTAGTCAAAGTACTCCGGGGTGTTGATAACGTACTACTTATCTTCCTTATATGTGACCATACTTCTTTTATTGGGGTGTTTCTATTCAATTTTTGGCAAAAATCCCTCCAGGTAATTCTTTTGCTGTTTAGTATAGTTCTTTTAGTGATGGCCACTGATCTATTATATTGTTCATAATTGTCTTTCGTGGGATTGTTTTTATATCTTCTATATGCTGCCTTTTTATTAGATATTGCTAATTTACATTCTGAATTCCACCACACCTTTGAAAAGAACTGACTTGCAAATACCCTCTTCAGTGGTATCGATTTATTTGCGGCGCTTTCGATTTTTGAAATAAAATTATTATATTCAACATTTTCGATATCTTCGGTTTCCTCGGATATCACTAAAGAAAACAGTTGCCAGTCTGCCCTTCTCAAATTAAATTGACTTCGCCTTTGCGTATTTGGAATGTGTTCCTTGTTATTATTGTAAGTGGTATTTGAGATACTACAATTTATTTTATACACAATAGCATAATGATCTGACCCTAATGTGTCTTCATTTACGCTCCACTCAAAATCCGCGGCTATGTCAGCCGAAACTATGGTCAAGTCAACGGCCGACATATTACTTGAGCCAGGACAGCGAACAAGTGTCTCTTCACCTGAATTTAGAAAAACCAAATGACTATCCTCTACCGCAGCCAAAAGATTATTTCCTTTGCTATCATTCCAGTTGCAACCCCAGGCAAAATTATGACTGTTAAAGTCCCCCCCTACAACGAATGGTTTTTCCAAACTGGAAAAGAAATCTTCCCACTCCTCTTTTGTTATGCTTAAATTGGGCTTAACATATAATGAATAAAAATTTATGCTTTTGCATTTATTTAACTTAATTTTTGCACCTATACACATAACTCCACTAATATTATGAAAATTTGATAATTCAGTAAAAAATAATCTATTTTTTATCAGGATGGCTACTCCACCCCATCCATCGTCTCTGTCTTTTCGGATTGTGTTAAACCCTTTTATTCTAAAATTTACATTATTTTTTAGCCACGTCTCGCATATCAATGCTACCGTTACGTCATAATCAAAAATAAATTTCTCAAATTCACCTTTATTTGAAACCACTGACCGTGCATTCCATTGCATTATAATGGGTGTGAATTTTGACTTAATATAAATTTAACCTTTTCCCTTAACTCTTCATATGAAAATGTTTTATTTTGATTATTTACCAAGTCTCTTAAACTATGTAACAAAACTGTGCCTGAATTAAAATTAGAATCACTGCTATTACCTAACCTTTTCCTGGAGTATTGTGGAGAATAAGGATTCTGAATGGGTTTAGATGGAAGTGGTGGGAAATGTATAATTTGTCTATGCGCTTCTAACGTTGGACTTATACTTCCCTCTGGTGTGGAGACGGTTGCTCGTTTTCTTTTTATTTGTGTAAAATAGTGTCCGGTCTTGCTATCGCCACTGGTATTTGATGATCCTTGCACCGTTTTTAAAACGCCTGAATAACTAGACTCGTATTTCCTAATAGCTTCCTTGTATGAAACATTTTCTTTACCCATAATAATTTTTATATTTTTTTGTCTACTAAATTCTGGGCAAAGTTGTCTGTTTGTGGCTTCGTGTTCTCCTGTGCAAACAACACATTTTGGCGGTTCCTGTGATGTGCAATTTTTGTTGTCATGTTCACCACCGCATCTCTTGCATCTCTCGCGACCCTTACATTGCGCGCTAATGTGACCGTATCTTAAGCATTTTAGACATTGTACAACTCGTTGTACATAAGGCTCTACATCAAATATTAATTTTTCTATAACTATCTGTGTAGGCAGTACTTTACCTTTGAATGACACTAATATTGTTTGTGTAGGAATAAAGTTCAACTTCCCGTCTTGAAACACTCTACGATTCATACGCCGAACGTCTAACACTTCTACTATGTTGCCATATCTTGGTTTAATAAGTTCTTTTAACTCTGTTTCTGAAATATCCACATCGACGTGTTTAATTATACCTTGCCTTCTTGCTAAATATTGGGGCATGTATGCTTCGTAATCCTTGTTGGATAGTTCCTTTGAATTTATTAATTTATTGGCGCTAGATGCGGTTGAAAATTCAATTTTTAATTTATTAATGCCTACACTAGCTATACAATTGATAGAGTCCTGTATATCTGGCTCGCAATTCCTAACTAACCTTGCTACTCCTATTCTATGCAACCGACCTACATTTCCGTTTTTATTTTGTACGTAGACTATGTATGGCCCTGTATCAGCTGTTCGATATAAATATTTTTGTTTTGGGAATAATTGATTATTTATATTTTGGTTTGTTTCTTCCGTGACCTTCTCTTTTTCTTGTGATAAGCCCGTGCTGCCAAGAGCTGATAAACCCGACTGCGATATTAATTGAGAGTTGTGGAAAGAATTTTGATTTAAAATTACTGGATTAATTAATAATTCTTCGCTTACCTGTTCCCTTCTAATATTATGTGGTAGTGTAATTTGTGTCTGTGTATTATGTGTAATCTGTGGATTTTTTAATAATAGGTTTCTATTTTGTGATTGTGTATTTGAGTGTATCTGTTCATTTTCTTCTCCTATTCCTGTTTTTTTTGTCACCGTATCGTCTTCTATGTCCATCCATGTGTCATGTTCTTTGGCCTTATCTGGTGGATCAACTTTAATGTCTTTATTAAGGCTCATAATACTTATTTGTTTTCACTAAGAACGCACTTAAAATTTTCACGCTACGATCAGACGTCCGAACACTTCTGAATCCGCCCGTGAACTGTATTTTCTTTTCAAAATAGGTTAATTTTGGCTTGGTGCTTCCGTGACATACTTTGAGATGTCATGTATATGCTTAATATATATCAGCAGGATCTACAAGGAAGTCAGTTTGAAAATTGGTGTCAACCAAGGTGAAATACACACACATCATGTTCTAAATTAATATTCTAAAATAATATAGTTCAGGGTTCCAATAATAAAAAAAATGTCGTCATGAAGTGCTTTTAAAAATTTTCGGATGCATCGTGTCAGAAACAGAAACTGAAATAATTATCGCAGTAGGTGAGTCACGGGAGTGAATTATCCGATTCTAACAAAACAATGAAACATACTTTAAAAAAATTAACTAATAGAGGTATCGATGGGGAGACTGCAATTTTTTTCAAATGAGCGCGAACAGGACCCCTAGAATCCATATCCGGGTTCAGTATATATATATATATATATATATATATATATATATATATATATATATATATATATATATATATATATATATATATATATATATATATATATATATATATATATATATATATATATATATATATATATATATATATATATATATATATATATATATATATCAAAAAGTAATTAACCGATTTCGATGAAACTTTGCAAGTATCTTTCTTTTATTGGGTGAGTTCGTTAGCTGGGAAAATCGGACAAGGTTTTCCGGGAAAATTTTGAGTTCCTTCGAAAAATTACAAAGATTTTTTAATGAAATTTGGTGGATATATTACCTTGGGAAAGACCTTACTACATACCAAAATTCAACTTGCTAAGTTTATAGAAAATTGAGTTATTAAAATTTAAGGAATTTAATGAAAATTCACTACCATAACGCACTTGCTGCGTCCCGAACTTTTTCTAAATGTAAGCTGTTTCAGAAATAGACATTCTGTTACAACATATTAACAAACAAAATAAGGTGCCGCCTTAATAAAATTTTGAAAAAATTGCTGCAATTAGGGAAAAACATTAAGAAGTATTTATTGATTTATTCTACCTTTATTGATTTTTCGTAGGCACAAGACACGGCCGTTAGACCTAGATAATAAAGATTTGATAAAACATCCCTTATTAAATGCCTTAAATAAGTTTCTAAGGCTATATGTATTCTCGCCGCAATTAGAACCGTAGACTGGTTTCGCTCTAATTAGAGCTCATCAGTACGGCATACTAATTGTAGTGAAAACACACCTATAAAGTAAAACGGCTATGGTAGCCAGCCTTCCAACACTAAGTGATAAGACATGAAGAAACGTGCCGCCACCTAGTTGCGGAACCAAGTAGTATGTTGTCACGCCAGCTCCAAATAACACAAAGTGTTAAAAAATAGAGACTGTATACAACCAACTAAACAATTTAATAAATTGTTAGCCCTGGTCCATTTCTACCCTAGTATAGGGACAAAGTATGTAAGGCTAGATGTATTCTTGCCACAATTAAAACCGTAGACCGGTTTCGCTCTAATTAGAGCTCTTCAGTACGGCATACTAATTGTAGCGAAAATACACCTATAAAGTAATACGGCTATGGCAGCCAGTCTTCCAACACTAACTGAGTGTTGAGACACAAGCAACGTGCCGCCACCTAGTTGCAGAAACCAAGTAGTATGTTGTCACGCCAGCTCCAAATAACACAAAGTGTTAATAATAGAGACTGTATACAACCAACTAACAATTTAATAAATTTTCAGCCCTGTCCCATTTCTACCCTAATATAGAGAAGATACAAATATTTTACAGGAAAAACAGGTCCGATTTTCCTGGCTAACAAACTTATCCAGGCCACTTACAAAAGGAAGGTACCCACCAAATTTCATCAAAATCGGCCTATTATTTTTTTAGTTGCCGGTACGATATATATATAAAGACAGATCTCATTAGTGAATTTTTCGTTTTCGCTAAAACTTGGATGCAGCAGCAAGTGCGTAGCAGTGGTAGCAAATTTTCATTAAGGAAATTGTGTTAATCTAAAAAATTGTAACCTAAATAGTAAATAAGTGTTGAAAACAGTCTGGCTGCAGCAAGTTCGTTATACGAGCGAATTATTTAAACTTATTTGACCGATGACTAGACAAAGGATGGAGCGGATGCATGAAAATTAGCAGGTACCTTCTCTATTTGAAAGTGACTTAGATAAGTTTGTTAGCAAGGAAAATCGGACCCGGTTTTTCGGAAAAATTTTGGGTTACGGAAAAATTTGTATCTCCAAAAATAACAAAGCTATGGGAACCAAATTTGGTACATAGGTTTACGTTATAAAAAGTAAACTATGTATATACCAAAATGCAAATCGCTTGTTATAAGCATTTAATAAAAAAAGTTGGTCTCAGATAATTTCTGTGAAAATTCACTACCATAACGCACTTGTCGCATCCGGACTTTTTTGCTGTATGACGTCATTAGAATGAAAAGCCAATACAGCAATGAAGAATGCTTCCTATGGATCGATTTTACCCAGTCATGACCAGTAAAATTATATTTGATTCCTCCTTGGTTTTTCTTCAGATCATTTACCAGCAACTAATGATATATTTTGCTTCTTTGATGTTCTAATTACGCGACTATGGCCAATCACCAACTCCGAGAGCATTACATCACACTGCCCTAAGACTGCGCCGCACGCGATCATCGTATGGTACAGGGGACAGACGGCTTTACACCCTCTCCGAAGGCAAGAACATACAGACATACAATATCACAACCTCGGTTGATGTTAATTTTACAGCATACTGAAAAAATTGACTTCTATTGGGAATTGAACCATGACTCTGGGCTTCAGAAGCGACTAATGAAGCATAATGCACAGGAATTTTTCAGCGAAAGAAAGGAAAATAACCATATTAGCTCTCAGCTCAGAAACAACAAGATTGGCGATGCACACGTTCGAAATGTCACAGCGTTGGCTTTGATCCAGTCGACTACATTGCACTCGAAATTTGTTTTATTCGTTCGTCTAGCTGAATTATCTAGAAATATCTCTAGGGTAAATGCCACTTAGTAAGAATAGTAACATCCTACGTTTAAATGACGGACTGCTACCGTACATATGGATACAGACATCCACAAACAAACTCGCAAACCAGCCCGTCGTTTCATAGACTATTCACTATATAATCGTTAAATTTATTAACACTTGACACGTCATTTTATCCCGAGTTTTATGTTCAGAATAAACGTTTATAAAACAATAATGTTTAACACGCTGCACGGTGTAATGTTCAACGTAATTTTGTGGACTTGGAAAATGGAACAATAACGATAAACTGAATGCAAATTGATTCATTAAATGAAAACAGTTGTCGAAACGGCACGAAATGTTTAGGATAATTTCAAACAAATGAAAGCGAAAATCAATTACAATGCAGCTGGTCTAAAGATTGGGTAATTTGGATAATTTTTGTTTTGTTTTTGTGTTATGTGTAGTTTTCAACGGTAGATAACTGACGCCCAGGTAACCAACTGTTATCATTTAATGTTAGTGAGCTGTTATGTCATTTTATTTCGTCATAAGAACGTCAACAAATAAAACCACCTTATCCTCATACCGATCAACATTTAACAAGTACTTCGATTGTTTACCAAAACAGAACTGAAACCTGTGATGAGCACTGATAAGTACACTTAGAGAACCCAAATCACCACAACAAATTTTTTTAAAGACGTTACGATCGTTTCACTAACCACGATGGATCATCAAAGGATGAAAACATTCCAAGTGTTTTACCAGTTTTTTTTTAACATTTGGGGTTAAACATTTAGCCTTTCAGCTTAATACGCAAGAAATTGGTTTCCCTTGGCACTTACTGAAACTATCGATTAATAAAGTCAACTTTCTAATACTACTTGGATGCATGCAGAATACACTTTGAGGAAAGCCTTCCGGTGCATTATGATAACGAATGTTCATTTCCCAAAATATTTTCACAACCTCAAACTTAGCATAAAAATGCAGACATAGGATTTATCGCAGTTCAACCATTAAGAGGGTAAAAAAGAGTGCAGGTTCTCCAAAAAAAAAATTTGGTCGGATTTAGTTCCCTACATAGTTGCATTTAACAAAATTCAATCCCTAAGGGAGAAAAAGATAATAACAAAACAAATAATACAATGCATAATAAAACCATGTATTCCAGCATTTCCCAAAAGTCACCTCTAGGAGTTGAACAGAGATGGAAAAGTTTGTATGGGAAAAAATGTTAGTAAACACTAATAATCTACAGGATAAACAGTATTTTCGAAAATTCAACCCCTAAATACGCAAGGGATCAGGGTTTGTATGCAATAGTAATAGTGTACTTTTTTTCCATTTAAAAACACAATGTCCCCGCGGACGAAATTGCAGGGAAAAGTTATATTCATATAAATATATATTACTTGAGTATTATATATATATATATATATATATATATATATATATATATATATATATATATATATATATATATATATATATATATATATATATATATATATATATATATATATATATATATATATATATATATATATATCTATACATACCATTAAGAAAATAGACAAACTTTTCCATATATTGGGGCAGTTTACCAGGCGCCAGCATTGCCAACAGCCGCATTGTTGTCAAAAAAAGTGGACATAATGTTGACAAATGTCACAACAATGCAGCTACTGGCACCTCGTCAACTTGCCCACTAGGTTTGTATGTAGAAAAAAAGTACTTTTTACTCCGTTCAAGTCTCATAAAAAAAAAGAGAAAATTGTTAGGGTCAAAAAGTCGAGCCTACTGTATAAAGATGGGAATCGTCTTTATTTTAAACAATGCAAAACTTACTTTAGGGACATCTAGTATCAGTTAATTTGTAATCGATACCTAGTAATCATTAGCGATAGGTAGTTTCTGTGGACCCGTACGATACAAATATAAAGTATCTACACATTACCGGAAACCGATCCGTACCTTCCCTCCCGCAAACATTCGACTAATTAGCCTGGCCACTGTTGTGAAAACTCCTTATTTACCATAAACCAACCATAAAACCTAAGATGCAGTGACACTTATTATTAGTCAATAATAAAATTTTAAATGCTAACAGACGCAGTGACACTTCTTAGTCAATAATAACATTTTAAATGTAACGGACTATTTCTTTTCCACAAACACAAAAAAATATATAGGTCTGAGGTTTCGCGGAGGCCAGCCTGTGCTTACTTTTGACAACCCTAGGTATTTATTAATTCTGAAGGCAGAACCTTACGACCTCCTTTAGTTTTAATTGACCATTTTGCATAATTGATGTACGTTTTTTTAATGTGGCATGTGACTTTTTGAATTTCCCGCCTCTTCACAGGAAGGGCAACACTGCTCCTGTCAACAAGCATCTATCAGTTGACTCCTGTCAAAGTTTGAACAAGCTGCGTCATTTAGTTTGTGTTAGATAGCCACTAAAAGCCGACAACCTCTTGAGTTATAACCAAAATGAAAAAAAGGGAATCTCGTGTGCTGATCAAACATTATTTTTTGCGGAAAAAACCACCACTCAAACCAAGGCTAAGCTTGGTAAATACTATGGGGACTCTGCACCACAATTCCCATGGTAAAAAAGTGGTTTACTGAATTTCGTTGCGGCCGTACAGACACAAATGACGCCGAACGTTCTGGACGCCCAGTTGAGGTCGCTACACCCGAAACAATTGAAAAAATTCACGATATGGTGTTGGCCGATCGGAGATTGAAAACTGCGGGAGACTGTGGAAGTCATAGGCATATCACATGGCTCAGTGGTTTCGATTTTGAACGATCACTTGGGTATGAGAAAGCTATCCGCAAGATGGGTGCCGGGTTTGCTCACAAACCACCACAGACGCAATCGTGTGACAACTTCGAAGGATTGTTTGGCGTTGTTCAGCCGCAATAAGGACGAGTTTTTGAGCCGCTCTGTAACCGTAGAGGAAACATGGATTCACCACAACACACCAGAGACCGAGCAGCAGTCAAAACAGTGGGTTTCTCCGTGCGGATCGGCGCTAAACAAGGCCAAGGTGGGTTTGTCAGCCAATAAAGTCATGGCGACCGTATTTTTGGGATGCACGCGGTATAATCCACATTGATTACCTTCAAAAGGGGATAACAATCAATGGCGAATATTATACCAAGTTATTAAGCCCATTCAATGACGATTTGAAGAAAAAACGACCGCATTTGGTCAAGGAAAAAGTTCCTTTCCACAAAGACAATGCAAGGGTGCACACATGTGTAATCTCCATGGGGTAATTGCATAAACTGGGCTACGAATTGTTCACTCATCCGCCGTATTCTCCGGATTTAGCTCCAAGTGACTATTTCTTGTTTCCGAACTTAAAGAAATGACTCATCGGAAAGATGAGATGAAATCATCTCACAAACAAATACCTATTTTGAGGACCTCGACAAATCTAATTTTTTGGATGGGATATAAAGCTCAAAGGAGACTATGTTGAGAAATAAAATGACTGTCAAAAAACCTGTGTTTCATTCAAAAAGTCACGGACTTATTGACCCGCCCTCGTAGTATGATCATTTACTTTTTTATGCAGATATGATAATACTATCGACAATTGTGTTAATAGATAAACAAATATAGTGGACACATACAAAATACGAAAACTTATATTTGAAGGGAAAACAGTGGAGTAGAATACCATTATTCTAAGTAAATCTATATTGTATATGTAACGTGTTTTTATCAGATTACTCTCACGCAAGATTCTACTTACGTCCTCAAATGAGGTAGTAGGGCTACAATTACTATAAATAAGGAGTTGATTGGGAGGTATACAGCATTATATATCGCCTCGTGTGGTTCCTGTAATACATCACTTAGTGATTTCCATTAGTTTCCAGTGGAAAGTAAGAAACAGCCCACTGATAACGGTATCTGGCTGATAAAAATTTTAAAAATAAAAATAAATGAAAGACTTTATGTTTCCTTAACGCGTTTTTAGTGAATTTTCTTTTAAAAAAAAATTCACCAATGGAGAGATCGAGACTTTTGAATTAAAAAAAATATTCTTGAAATGAGCAGTATTTAGACCCCCTAGAACACATATCCTGGGTATCACACAGATAAAAAAAATTATATCTTCGGAAATAACAAAGTAAGGGCAACCAAATTTGGTACACGGGTTTATACCATGTAGGTAAATTACGTACCAATTTAACTCTGTGGGTTAGGTTAAAAGTTTTTCTTAAAACGTCAAAGTCGCGATTTAAAACGTCAAAATTGGCAACATTTGGGCAAAGAACCAGAAACTAATACATGCTATATAAAGAAAATGTCTTAAGAAGACTGTTTTACAAACCCTGAAGTCTTCTTCAATTGTCATTGTCCTTCATTTTACTAAAATATTTCCAGAAAATTCATTTCAAATAGACCTGATGCTTTGGCAGTAGTCAAAAAATGAATAGAGCTCAATATATCCGTTATTATACAAGATAGAAAAATAAATTGTAAACATTAATTATAGCGTGTCTTGAGCTACATCTTAAAAAATTATTTCTACAACCACAGGTGACCCGTAAGTCGTTGGTGATACAAATTTTCTTTTTTTTCGTCGAACACTCCTTATGTTATTGCATTTTTGCATTTTCCATCGAAATATAATGCATAAGAAAAGAAATTCTGGACGCAGCAAGTGCGTTATGGTAGTGAATTTTAATTAAATGCTTCAATCTTAAATAGCTGAATTTGCTATTAACCTATAAGGTTGACCAAGACACCAGTTTTCCGCGAACACTTTTTGTACATTTTCAAACAAGTTAGTTTGATGAAACATGGCACATTGTTTCTACTATATATTTGCTATTAAAAACATTTTAATTAAAATTCACTATCATAACGCACTTACTGCGTCCAGACTTTATTAACTTGACCTGTAACTTCTTAATATTGTAAGCAGATCTTACAATTAACTTTTCACCCACTTTTAATTGCCGTATTGACTTCAAATTTTGCAGATTATATATTACCGTATTGTACTTTGACGATTAAAAGTGGCGATGGCGACAGTTGTCATTTAAGGCAGATTCGGCTGAAAAACGATATCTGGGAGTTCGATAAGTCGGATTTAACGACCACTATATATCAATCAAAGACTAATACCTAAATGGGAAAACACTATCCTAAATTCTTGACTTGAGTGAGCCAAATGTGACTAATTGTTTTTTAAGACAATCCTCACTATTTGATAGCTTTTGATTACACATACTTTCAATTAGCGAAACAAAATGTACCGACAGTGTTAAGGCACTTTAAAAATAATATGTCGGATTTAAAAATCTATGGCTAAATATGTAGAAATTCAAAATGGCGGTGCCAATATTAAGGTCAGATTCGACTCAAAATCGATGTCTGGATTTTTGGTATGTCATATTAGGAATTTATCGTTTGTATTTAGAATTTCGAAATGGCGGTGCCGACATGGCAGACGAATTTTGTCATTTGTGGCCAGAATAAATTCAGAATCGATATTGCGAGTTTGCGGCGTGTTTGATTAAATTTATTTAAAAGTTTTAAAAATTCAAAATGACAACCCTTTGTATTCAAAATCGCACTGCAGATATGGAGGACGAATTTTATCGCTTGTGGTCAGATTCGACTCGAAATCAATAAAACGGGCTTTCTGGTATGATTATGAATTTATGGTTAACATTTAGAAATTCGAAATCGCGGACGAAATTTGTCATTTGTGGTCAAACTCGATATTTGGGGTTTTCGGTCTAAAAATTTAGTTAAATTTAAAAAATTTTGAAACGACAACTCCAAATTTGTATTCGAAATGGCAGTGTAGATATGGCGGACGAATTTTGTCATTTGTGGTCAGGTCAGGTCAGGTCAGGTCAGGCAGATATGGAGGACGAATTTTATCGCTTGTGGTCAGATTCGACTCGAAATCGATAAAACGGGATTTCTGGTATGATTATGAATTTATGGTTAACATTTAGAAATTCGAAATCGCGGACGAAATTTGTCATTTGTGGTCAAACTCGATATTTGGGGTTTTCGGTCTAAAAATTTAGTTAAATTTAAAAAATTTGGAAACGACAACTCCAAATTTGTATTCGAAATGGCAGTGTAGATATGGCGGACGAATTTTGTCATTTGTGGTCAGATTAAAGTCAAAATCGTTATTTGGGGGTTTCAGTGTCGCTCACTAAAAATTTACAGTTAAATTTTAAAAAATTCAAAACGACAAATTAAAATCTGTATCCAAAATGGCGATACCGATATGGCGGACGATTTTTTTAATTTGTGGCCCGATTCTACTTTTAATCGATATCTGAGGATTTTCGTGGTCGCCGGTTTAAATTTCATGTTCAACATTTAGTCGTTCAATGCTAGTGCAATCTAACGAGCTCATACTGTTCTATTAAATGAATGAAGTGTGGGATGCTTAAATACTTAGAAAAAGCTTTTATTTAACAAACAACACCCCGGCTTTTAAGTTTATTAATTATAAGCAACAACTTAATGAGCTATCAGACTGCCTCAGAATTTGTTAATCTGTTTACAGTCTAGCATCCATGTGGAAGAAGTTTCTGAGGATGAAGTTAAAGGCATGAAAAAAGATTCCCAACTCAATTGATGCTGTTCCTGGTATAATGAAAATCACCAATATTGTTTGGAAAAAAGCACCTGAAGTTTTCATGGAATTGTACCAATATCAACATTTGCAAGAATGGTTGAAACTACAAGCGCTCTTCAAAGATGAATGCAACGATGTTATCGAATCCACGGACGTTATTATGCCTTTAATTCATGTCAAACGGAAGAATCAACTGAAATAAACTTTGAAGACCTGACGAACGTCAATTACAGACCAAGCATTTTCAAAAGCAGAGAAGTAGTAACTACATGTAACATTATTTTCTTATTTTTGGTGCATTTTTTACAATGTCTGCTGGTTTTTAAAACCAGAGATTTTTTTTTGGTATCATTTCTGTATTACGATTATACATTTTTAATACCAAACTTTTTTTAAATTGTAAAGAAATTTAATTGTAATCAATTTTCGTGAAAAAAAATTCCAATTCTCTGTAGCAGCTTATAGGAGTTATTTCTAAAATTAGATGCTGGATAGAAATTGTTATGAAA
Source organism: Tillus elongatus (assembly GCA_964006375.1). Taxonomy (NCBI): domain Eukaryota; kingdom Metazoa; phylum Arthropoda; class Insecta; order Coleoptera; family Cleridae; genus Tillus; species Tillus elongatus. The sequence goes on from OZ023262.1 coordinate 70,343,848, forward strand.
AGAATATGTATGTGACGCCATCAAAAACATCCTTTTGTTTTTTTAACCTTTCCATAATCCATCCTCAGTAGATTCTGTTTATAGATCCCAGTTTCTTTTATACTCTAAAAACAAAACGATGTTAGCAAAGATAAAAGTCTGGACGCAGTAAGTGCGTTCAGTTATGAAATTAAAATAAAAAAAGTCTAAATCCCTTGAACTCAATTTCCCTCAAACTTAAACTTTGATGGGCACTACTGCTTCTAAGGCAAAGTTTGTACCAAATTGTATTAAAATAGGTTCGATATTCCAAAAGAAAATTCAATTTTACAGAATTACTGGTTTGACTTGTCTGACTAACGAACCAAGCTAAGGAACATATGTGCCAAGTTTTGACAAATACAAAAGCGATGTATTATCTTTTTATATTAAGTTGATTTTGACAACTATACATATTTTTATATTTGTTTGCACTTTTATTAGCGAATTATAATTAACAAAATTTCGCTTCACGACTGGAATTTTCGTTTTTTTTTCAAATAAGGGTGAAAATAAATTGTATACATTAATTATAGCGTGTCTTGAGCTACATCTTAAACAATATTTCTACGACCACAGGGTGACCCACAAGTCGTTGGTGATACAAATTTTCTTTTTTTTTTCCGTTGAACACGCCGTATGTTATTGCATTTTTGCATTTTCCATCGAAATATAATGCATGTTTGTAAGAAAAGAAATTGTGGACGCAGCAAGTGCGTTATGGTGGCGAATTTTCATTAAATGCTTCAAACTTAAATAGCTGAATTGCTATTAACCTATAAGGTTGACAAAGACACCAGTTTTTCGCGAACACTTTCATCCCCTACTCCTACGACCAAATTTGAAGATATTTCAATTCGCCCGAAAGTTATTGCGACTACTAACAATCAGACGTACAGGCCGGCAGACCGACCGACCGACAGACTGAAAAACAAAAATATTATCGTTCCAGAATCAAGTCGGCTATGTTTTTTTCGAAATTTTGTCACCGATATTCCACCCCCGCACATTCAACCCTAATTTAATTTCAGTACAGAATACCATATGCTTGATGAAATTGAAAGGAAAGTTTTCTAATAAACAAACCCTAAAACTTAGTATTACTAGAAAAAAATGTCACTTTTCAACAAATCACCCCCATTCATCGCCTACCCCCTGGAGTTTGAAGATTCAATTCGTTCTCAAGTTATCGTTGCTACAAACAGACATACATACAGACCGAAGGACAAAAATTTTTCGTTCCCACATGTCCTATATGTTTTGACACTTTTTAAGACGTTTAAGAGAAACACAAATTTGGAAATATTTGACGCCGATCCCATATCTCCACACGCATTGTGGCCGATGCTATATTTCCACACGTATTGACGATGTGGATGTGTGTGTGTTTTGTTTGTTTAACGTCGGCCTATTTCCGCGACTATGGCCAATCACCGACGCCAGGGATCAGTTTCACCTCGCTATCCTGGAAATTTTGCCGAACCCCTGCCGTTCTGTAAGGAGGGTAGGGATCTTTAACGTGCCCAACATCGCATGGACACGGGACCGACGGCTTTACGCCTCCTCCGAAGGGAGGAACATGCAGACATTCAACATTGTACTGAAAAAGTAAAAGGAGTACCCTGGGATCGAACCCAATACCCATCGGTTCAGAGGCACACGTTCTTACCCCTGAACCACGTAGGTTCTACGATGTGGATGTAAAAACTTTAATTTGAGCCACAATTGTGATGTTTTGTTTTAAGGCTAATATACACTTTATAACAGCTTTGCAAAATCGAGAGAGAAAATATGTTTGAAAACATAACTTTTAACGTAACATTTGTACCAGACATTTATAAACGAAGATTACCATGCAAGTCAACAGTAGACCAAAATATGTCACATGGATAGTATTTTTATCAGTCACAATGAGGAAACGTTATTTTAACTTAACATCTATACTCATCTCATTTTAAATATAGTGTATAGCACGGGAGAGGACCGGTGTACGTTTTTAGTGTCTGTGGAGAGATAAGTGTTGAAATAGAACTGCCGACTCCGGAAGAGAGAGCACTTTTCATAGAGGCATTTGTGTCAGAAGAGCAAGACTGTTGGAGAGGTAGATGGCCTAACAGAGATGCACCAGTGTGGGTGACGATGTGTCATCTACACTAATGCAGTCTCATTAAATGACATTATGCAATATATTTTTCTATTAAAGACATTAAACTATTTTAAATGACCACAGTGAAATGTATCGCCAATAATAAAGCGCCTGGAGCTTGTCGATATTTGGCACGTAGACACCAGAAAATACCAACGTCATTAGTAGAATAATCTCTTGTGTATTAAAAAGATGAAAACGTGAACTAAATAACTGTTACGCACTGTATAATTAAACGCTCTTCATTTATAAATACATCGGGTACAAATGCATGGGATTAGATTAATATTAAATTTTTTTAAATCGTGTCTAATGTAGCGAAATCATCAACACGGTAATGTTTGTCGAAAGACATCTAGTCATTAAAAAACCTGAGCAGATGATTTTCCTTCCGGCTTTTGGATGAAATCCAAAATATCAAAAAAGGAATAGGGAGATCCAATTAACAGTTTTTGATCAGACTTTGGAGTGTATTTTTCTTTCGTAAATCTTTTGGAAGCGCTCGTTAACCAGCCTGTTCGTAATAATAGTTTTACTCAAAAGAATTTGAATCTTAAAGAATAATAAAGTTTTTCAGTAGGAATTTAGTAGATGTTGCATCTTTAGTGAGGTCAATATGTACGGCAATTGGAGGAAAAATTTTGGTACTGGAAAGATGTTCATGAAAACTCACTACCATAACGCATTTGCTGCGTCCGGCCTTTTGAAACAACCTGCAAATTTTGTCAGCCGCTGCCATTTTGTTTTATACGTCAAATGATAGATGATAGACCCACCCCACCCTAGACAAAAAGGCAGGCGAAGAAAATCCAGGGTTTTAACAAGCTTGCCTGCGGCATCTACAAGGTATGAAGAATTGTGGAACTCAAAAACCTTCGAATGATAGTCAGTCACTTAATGTCAAAACGCCTAATAGTCAAACAGCAAATTTTATACTAAAATGGAATTAGAATTGAGGAAAATTGATACGTGGTCATTTTTTTTTGCTAATCACCGACGCCAGGGAGCAGTTTCACCTCACTATCCTGAAAATTTTGCCGAACCCCTGCCATTTTGTAAGGAGGGTAGGGATCTTCAACGTACCCAACATCACATGGACACGGGACCAACGGCTTTACGCCCCCTCCGAAGGGCGGAACAGACAGACATTTAACTTTTATGTACTGAAAAAGTGAGAGGGGAACGCTGGATACCGGACCCAATACCCTTCGGTTCAGAGGCACACGTTCTTACCCCTGTACCACCAAGGCTCTGGTCATGAATACTGTAATAAAAAGATCGTTGTGGTGGATCAATTTTCAAATATTTAATAAATTAATCCCAAGAAGATTATATTAGAAATGTGTAAAAAAAAAACTGTAAGTATATTTAAATCCAAAATAGCTAGGGTTGAAAACATCAATATCTGGTAGGTATAATTTCATTATATATCACAGTATTTTCGTGGCCTAAAAAGGAATGGAATCACTTAGCGCATGCCATATATTTCACTTCTAAATGGAGATAAATTACCAAACTGTTAATCATCTACAACGGGGATTACTCGTAGAAACGTATAATAAATAATACCATGCTTTACGTGCCGTGCTTTTGTTTGCGCAAATTCTCCAGCATTAATTCAAATATTACCTCTGTAATAATTAACCTTATTTCTTTACACCACGCTATACGTTATATTAAAAGGTTATGGGTTATAAAATGGGGTAATTTTAACTAATTAACATATGAATTAAAATGACATCTTGTTTAACTAAACACAGACGTAGAGTCTCTCATGGTCTCAATGTACCTGTGCTTTACAGCTACTTCTGAATTCAATCAGCTGCATCGACTAAACCGGTTGTGGAGAAGTCTCGACTCAGCAAGTGCGTTACGGTAGCGAATAATCTGAAAAATATTAATATTAATAAAGCTTTTAACTAAATTTTCCGTTACGGTAGAATCATTAGTTTCGATTGAGGGTAAAATACCTACAAAGGCAACATTTTTACCAAATTAAAATAACTTTATTACTTTCAAAGATACAAATTCGATTGCGCTTATTAACAGACTCACTCGACCTATTTATAAAAGAAAAATACCTACAATCAACAGCATCTATAAGTTATTTTCAAGTTGACACTCTAATATATACACGTAAAACTTTCAAAAGGCTCTAATCCGAAGCTAAAGTGAACAAATTTTGTGAAAGCCTGAAAGTCGTAATTTATAAGCAACTTTTTTTTACAAAAATTCGCTACACACACTAAGAAGTTGTTTATCAGCAAGAGGAAGCACCTGAACGAGTTTAAAAAAGTTTGAAGTTCAAATTGTAATAGGAGCGTAGTTCTTTCATTTTTAGTGCAACTCATTCGATTGATCGTCGCACAAGCATTATTAGACACCAACGAAGTACAGTACCCTTTAACCAGTTTTAGAATATATATATATATATGTTCATAATAAAAAATATTAGGTTTGTAGCTTCAAAACTATATGTTAAGCTAAAGACAAGGGACAGTAAAATAGTTAGTAAAATACGCCAGTAATGATAATCACTCATTACATTTACCAAGATGCTTAGTGGCAGTGCTGCCATAATTAATGATGAGCAATATCAAGCGGTGCTCGCATCCTGAGGTGAGAGAATATGACATTTCAACAAGATGAAGCAACTGCTCACACAAGTACACTAGTATCAAGCAGAAATTCGGTTTCTGTAGTTTATGTCAACAGTAAAATGATAATCAGCCCTTACAGTTATGAAAATGAAGATGGCAGTGCTGCATGATGAAATGGTGAACTATATCAAGCCATCATGCACAATAAACCAAAGGTTGCAGTGCTATCAAGGCGGCGAGACAGCGGACGAGCCCTGAGTGAGGGAGGAAAAAAGATATCAAACCAGGCTCGAAAATTGTGTGCGTCCTGGGGTTGAAAAATATACAGTGTGATTTCAGCAAGATAGGACGGCTCGTCACCATCTAGAGCCACGTAGAAATTTAGTTTCCTGAAATACGGCATTTTATCATCTTTGGGGCAGTAGAGTGTAGGTATACAAACCTCTGACAATTGAGGACCTTAAAAACAATTCAGAGCTTTGTAACCTAAAATATTTTGAAAATGCTGTTGAACGAGCTTATCTTTCCAGGCGAAAAAAGACCGTATGTGATGTTTAAAAAAATGTGTGTTCATCATAATGAACCTCTTCCTCAGGTCAGGTCAAGTCAGGAGTTGTAAAATAATTTGTGCTGTATTTATGTTCCCCGCGATGACTCGAAACTTGACACATATCTCCATTTTATTAAGAACGCGGACGAGTTCGTTAGCCAGCACTTTCGGAATAGTTTTTCTAAAACAAAAATTGATTTTTCTGAACAAAAAATTTGTATCTCAAAAAGTAACAAACCTTTTTCAATGAAATTTGGAAGGTATGTTGCTCCGGTAAAGGCCTTACCATACGCTGAAATTACTGTTTAGCTTTACACAAAGTTGTGTTAACAAAAATTCGCTACCATAACGCACTTGCCGCGTCAAGAATTTTTGTTTACTTCTACTGGTTTACCTTTCTGTGAAAAGACACTTATTACTCAAAATACTTCTTGTTTGTAAGAAGAGGACATTTTTACTCGAAGATGATCAAAGATCCAGCAAAAAAAAAAGAAGATCAAAGTAGTCCAATTTCACATGACACAATCTGAATATATTCATATTGTACAACACGTAATTATGTCAATATCGACGACGTATATTACACCACATACGAAAATCAGTGTCGAAATACGTCTACCTGAGCTTTAAATATGTAAACGATGTCAACAGAAATAGGGTCATTCGATTCTTGAAGACTTCATTTGCATAAATTTATTATTTATATGAATGAAATCTGTTAAAAGATAAATTACCTTTCGCTCTTCCTTTATCCCCGATACACCGCTTCCAGGTGCCCATTTTAATTTAACGATTTTAAAAATAGCTCCCTTTCAATGTTATACCCACATAAATTTTAGTATAGTTACTTGACATGGTAAATCAAGCGTAATCTTATCAGGTGTTATATAAATATTCATATTTTCTCACGTGAGATAATGGAAGGAAGTTTCAATTTCAGTCTGAATAATTAAGTTTATTTTAAGCCATGGAAAAACTTCTTGTTCGTATGCAAAAAAAAGTTAATATAACTTTCTTTGTTATCTGCATGTTGTGTTTGTGGGACGAAGTGTTACTCGCATTTTCAATTAACACGTTAAGCTATTATGAAACTGTGTCGCATTTAAAAATGTCATTGTATTTATTAGCTAAAACAACATGCTACTGGTTTACATTATTATAACTCCTAATTTAACATACAACTCCATTAAACTCAGATTAGGTATCTACGAGCTTAGTAAATTTTCTTTCGCGGGAAACTACAATTTACTAATTTGCATCACTGGTATCACATCATTTGTAATGTAGATAGCTTAGGTTTCTAAATAGGTTAATTTTGCCCATACAGTTAGTTTAGCGACGGCTACTGATGAAGGCAACTTCGTTGTCGAAATATGTATCTAGCGCATATCTGTTACTATTTTGTTGTTTTGGGGTGATTTTTATTTTTGTTTCAGTTTCCAACCACAGTGTCCAACCTCGGTCTTTTATATTTTATCCTTTTATCATTAAAAAAGGCAAAATGACAAATTTTGGAATCAATACAGCGTGAGCAATCTTGGAGTCTGTGGTGGGCACTAAAAAGTATGATCAGGCGAAACTCATTTTACCACAACAACCCTACGAGCGTTACATAAGTAAACTTTGGAGAACCACACGTAGTAAATAAAAGTCTGGTCGAGCAAGTGCTCTATGGTAGGAATAGGGAATTTTAGATTAAAAAATGATATCCTAAAACCCCCTACATTCAACCACCGCAACACCCAAAATTTTAATCGGCAAGTAGGGGCTTGTGAATACCTTATTCAAAAGATATCTTGATTCTTTACTCAATAGTGCATAGGTATGGATTACAAATTTATTCAAAAATTAGGAGTAAAAAAAACTGATTGACGAACTTCGCTACAACACATAAAAAATTGTGCTGCAGATTGAATCATAACTTCCACATAGCTGTGATAATTTATTCTCTTCATGACCACAAAGAAAATATTTGTATTCCTATACCCATTGAAAGTTATGTTACTTGAGTTTTATTGAAAAAATTTCAATTTTTACCAAATCACCCCTTATTTATCCCCAAAAACAACTAAGCGTTCCTTTGTCGGGTGCTAGCTAACTGGATACCAAATTTGAAGAATTGGTTCGAAAGATATTGCGCCTATTAGTAGACAGACGCAAATACAAACAGACCGACCGACAGACAAAAAAATTCGTTCCAGAATAAACTTTTCTATGTGTTTTGAGACTTTTCACGCCGTTTTAGCAACAAAATAACCAATATTCCACATTCAACCTCTTAATTTAATTTCAGCATAGAATAACAGGTGTTGATGAAATTAAAAGTTTTCTGATAAATAAACCCCAAAACGTTAGATTACTCGAGTTTTAACGAAAAAATGTCAATTTTCACCAAATCACTTTCGTCCCCTACCCGCTAAAGCGATTTTATCCAAAAACAATCCGAACCGTTCGCGTGTCAAGTGCTAACTGGATACCAAATTTGGAGACGATATCTCAATTCGTTCTAGACGATATCTCAATTCGTTCTAGACGATATCTCAATTCGTTCTAGACGATATCTCAATTCGTTCTAGACGATCTCAATTCATTCTAGACGATCTCAATTCGTTCTAAAGTTATCGTGGCTACAAACAGACAGACATACAGACAGACACCAAAAAAAATTTAGTTCCCAAATCATGTTTTATATGTTTTGATACTTTTTACGTTTAAGCGTAAAAAAATTGAAATTTTCACGTAACGATGTGGAAGTAGTTCACAACTAATTGTGTTTAATGCTTGATAACGAGAAAGCAAGCAAAAACAATTTCAGAGAAAGAAGAGAAGCCTTAGCAACTTGCTGTGATTGTAACCGTATAATATGCACAATTCAAAAACATTGTGCAACAGAAATGCATAAAATAACAATTCTACAAATGATTGGTTACGGAGATCAAAGTTGCTGGCCCATTTCATTTCCCGATTTTTCGCCTACATCCCAAGGGACAATTTGTAAAATTGAAAAGCAATTTTGCGAGCTTGGAAATGTAAGACAGATTCAAAAAAATGCACCGAGTAATGAAACCAAATTGGATGTAATGCTTCGGTGTGAGGAAAATCCACACAACATACAAGCAGCCACAAATTGGATGATAGCCGTTTGTTGATTATTCATTTGGATATTAAAAGAAAATAAAATGGACCCCTATACATTGGTACAAACTCATGTAGGACGATTTTGATAGAGGAACGTGTTTTTGTGAACAAATTATTGAGACGTTAGATAACAATGTTATCCAACAGAACAGAACACGTTTTGTTTTCTGATGAGTGCAGTTTTACACTTCACGGCCATACTAATCATCAAAATTGTGGCTACTGGTCTAGAGAACATCCACACTGGGTGAGAGAAGAGCATAGTTAATACACTGAAAGGCTTAATGTTTGTTCCAACTTTGGAAAACTTATATCCTAATTATCCCACAAGTTAAAGCGAATGTGATATGGTTCCAGCATGATTGAACACTAGCACATTACCAAATCAAGGTCTGGCAGTACATCGGCCTAATATTTTCAAATCGGTGAATAGTAAGGAGAGCATCGTTCGAATGGCCAGCACGATCACCCGATCTTACGCTGTTAAGACTTCTTATGGGGATATGTGGACCCCGTAGAAAGCTGTTTGAACAGGCAGCTGCCGAGCAATAGCAGATGCCGAATAATTCATTGTTGAAAGTAAAAAGAAACACAAAATGCTGATTATTAAATGATCAAACAATTTTTAAGAAAATCTGCAGATATTTGAAACACCAAATTTGTCCTTGGAAAAATAAACGTGGATTGAGCTTTTTTTTGCCATTACTGTACTTTCATTTACAAACGATATTTATCGTGAGGCACGCGTTAAGTTTCTAATAAACGCAAAAGCGAAATGTAACGTTTATGCAAATTTTACATACCTAAAAAAAGACAATATAAGCCACCCTCCCCCTTTAAGCACACGCACGACCATAACAACAAGAACAAGCTTTTGTGATATTGATTTTCTTGAATACCCTCAACACATGGCGCAATAAAATGAGCTCGAAACTAATTTCCACCAACCGAATTTTCCCTAACACGTGTTGTCCGCTAGAGAAAATGTCGCAGAGAAAAAGAATGATCTTTTACAATGTTGCCAGACTTCAAAAGAAAAGTGCCATAAAAGCTGGCTCTAATTTGTGTGAGATTTGTTGTTCACTGACCGAGGCACTTATTTCATACAAGAGTGATCTATGCAAAAATTATTTATCCAAATTCAAGTAAATTCGAAGCAACTCTACTAATTGTGAAAATCAATTGTTAAGAATGTACTGGGATAAGACAAAACACAGCTAAATGAGTCAAAATAGATCGATCAGAAATTTTGTGTGGAGAAAACCAAAAACAATATTTTATAGTCTGCAAACTTTGGTGTCTTGAATATATTTTCATACAAACTGAAAAGTTTTCGTTTTTGCAAGAAGGTAAAATCATTATTTGATTTTCTAAATACTGCTGACAACTTTCAACTAAACGCAACCAACAGTTTGTCTAGAGTCTGCAAAGTAAAATAAAAAACTACATCTAACATTACCTGCAACATGAAACAAAAATTTGCGGAAAAAGTACTGGATAAGAACCAAAGAACTGTATTGTCTTACAAACAATACAAGAAAGAAGAAGCAAACAGTAAATATAAATAAATATAGACATTAAGTGATGATTGGAACCTATAATGAGCACCGATGAGCAGCACACTTGGGGAACCCAAACCACCAGAACATTGTAAAATACCTGACGATCATTTCACTAACCAAGTTAACGCCATCAGGCGATGAATAACTCTAAAAGATGACGCTAACTTGGTTACTTAAACGATCGTCAGGTCTTTTAAAATGTTTTGTGGTCATTTGGGTTCTTCAGGTGTCACTAAGTGAAGATTGAAACCTGTGATTAGCACTGATAAGTACACTTTGAGAACCCAAATCACCACAACACATTTTAAAAGACCTGACGATCGTTTCACTAACCAAGTTAGCGTCATCAGAGGATGAAACATTCTAAATTGATTTTTCAATGTCAATACGGACGCGGACGCTTCTATTCTCTTTATCTCCTACTCATCCAAAGTTCAGCTTTCCGCCCCATATATTACAAAACACCATGCGTATGTTTTTATTAACCCTTTCCTCAGATCCAACTTCATTATAAAAAAGAATACTTTGTTTATCAAATACTTGCTTTACCATCGCGATCCTATATAGTACACTCCCGACACTGCTGCATCCCCGAAGGCTCTCACTCACAGGAGATACAGAGAATAGAAGCGTCCGCGATATTGACATTGAAAAAAGTGACGAAGACACGGTACAGTGATCAAAAGCCAAGCATTCCATGAACACGAGGATCACTTTGGTACTCCACCACACTGTAGTAAGCCTTACCAATTAGTAGTTTCTTCAAACTAGCTGTATAAGAACTTCAGACGTTAAGAAATAAATAGTGGCTACAGAAAAAATCTTGCTCTTGAGTAGGGTCAATTAATAAAGGTTGTACAAAATCGTTAGCCGATTTTATAAAAACTACAGACAAATACGGCAACACTGGAAGCGCGTGTTACTAGCGAGGAAAACGACTAAATAAGTAGATTTTTCCAACACTGTCGTCACACTACAGAGGGTATAAAACATTAGACATAAATCTTCCAGTCATTAGTTAGTTCGCGACATAAAAAGGAAATAAAGCTGATAATGTGAGAAACACGTCGAGAATAGAACTGGAAGATAGGTATGGCGGATGGTGAGCTCTCCTACAACATAACAGTTACAAAGTTGCTTTTATCTTCAAGTTTCGAGCCGTGTTGACTATAAAACAGGTCACAACATTGCAGATGGGGAGGATTCCCTGATAATATCCAGGGTGGGGTTGGAAAACCGCAAGCTGTAGGGTAGATCTGTTTTATGAGTTCTGCTTTACTCGGTTGTTTACGATTTCTACTTTCTCTATTGCTTACGATCTAAAATTACCGATGCGTTAAATAATAAAAGTAAGCTAAATTTGGAATGGGCATAGTTTCCGTTGATGATTTAAAATTAAAACCTGTACCGAAGACGTAATTAGCTGGAGAGTATATTTCTCCGGAAATATGATTGAAAATCTGCAATCATCTGAACTAACGAAACAACTTCCGGGAGGTAATGTCGACGACAAGTGTCGATAGCAGCGATTCCATCTTCTGTGATCAGAAGTATGTAACATTGAAGATGTGTCTTCTATAAGACTGTCTGCTAGTTTCTTAACAGAATATAAAAAGTACAACACTTGAATCCAATTAATTTAAATCACTCTTCTCACACTGAGTGTACTTATTAAATGTTACTATACGATGCATGACCAAAACAAAATATATTATTCTTGTGACCACCAAAAGCAACATTTTTTCTGTATACTGACACTAAGCTGGGCACAACGCCAAATACTTTTGAACATAACAGGTAGCAATCTTGCAGAAAATCTAGGTTATTTAAATCTGGTAAGAAAAACAGGAACAAGAAGCACGTAAATTTTACGGTATTTTCTAAAGATCAGACAGACAATTAAGATTGTTTACAGTTAATTTTAAAAAAACGTAACCCACTAACTGCCTGTCGGGTCTTTTACTTTAAGACACTGATATCCATCCTATGGGAAAAATAAATTTTATTTTGCAGGACATACATCCCCCATTTTACAATCGGGAAGAAACATTTAATTATTTTCACTTAAATATAAGAATTCTTAGTAAATATCAGTTTGCATTACGCTACGTATGTTAGAAAAAAAGACGTTAAATTACTTTTGATTCATTACACTAAAAATAAATAAAGGTAACCATCACAGGAACGAGATACTGACCGTGCTGTGATCCTAAACGAGTTATATTTAGTGAAACTAGTTTCTCATTCTTCGGTCGTCACGCATGAAAATGACAAGCTTTTTCATATTCCCATGATGACAACCAATTTAATAATGTATGTTCGTTTCACTGTAACCGAGATCTGACTCATAAATAAAGTATGTGAGGACTAAACCCTTGTTCTCACAATCTATGGCTGCTTCTTATATTCAGGAAATAATATTGCGTGGACGGATAAACTAATTAAGGGTGTTTAAGGCATATTCCTAACTAATCGGACAATTCATTTGATTCTATATCTGGAAATTATTGACAAAACAAACAAAAGACACGCACCTGGCAAGCCAGATGGGTCGCTGCATCCATATTTAGCTTCACTAAGTGAAAATTTATTCCTGTGATGAGAACTAAATACACTTGGGGGACCCAAATCTTTGAAATCTTTTAATGACCTGACCATCGTTTCACTAACAAAGTTAGCGTCATCAGAGAATGAAAAATTATAATGTAATAATGTGATTGTAATTAGCGTAGAGCGGTTGCACAAACAAGAATTAATAAAAAAATAATGTCGCTGGATATAGATAAATAACCAGAAGATATTGAATCTCTCCAATTTAATTGTAATTACAGAGAGAAAGAAATCAGTTAGGATGTAAGTACACATTTAGTTGTCTTTTAAAGTAGTTTCAATAAATAATTAATCAAATATTAATGTTTTTGAGAGTATGGTGTTTTTCAATTATTATATACAAAAGAGAATTGAAATTGCACAATAGCCATATTGTACTTTTCTCTCTTTTTTAGGGAAGGGCTAAACGGAGACTTCTTTTCAGGCAAGTTAAGACGGGGGGTCCGTCTTAGGGCAGCAAAAAGAGGCTACCATTTCGGCGCGATAACATTTTACGACCCAAAAATGGATTACTAATTTTGGACCTAGTTTCTTGCATAGCAAAAGAGTGAGGCCCATTGACATTCAAGCTGCGATATGGAAATTTATGTTTATCACTACAGCCAATGCATGGAGCAACAAATTCAAAAGTGAGGGAACCTAGGTAGCTGATGCTCAACGACCTGGCTCAGCAAGTCGATTTCAGGAGTTGACGTCTTAGTGAAAGAACTGTGGGGTTATCCTTTACCAAATCGCTGAAATGCTAAAAATGGGCCACGGTTCTGTAAATCACACTATGTTGGACATCCTGCAGTTCACAAAGTACCAGCAACTTATGAATAGTTCGCATTATTTATAATAAGAGTTATAAATTAAAGGCTATTTTAACATAATGTATGGCTCAAACAGTTAAAATTTGAACTATTGACCCCAGAATTTAAACAAGGTGTTCATGATTTTTTTGCTTCGGTATATAGCAGAAGGAGACGCCTTTTTCCAAAGGACTTGGGACGAGCCATCAGTGCACTATCATCAAACCATGAACCATGAAACCAAGAGAGTCAGCGAAACACATTTGCCCAAATCCAAAAACTTCCGCACACAGCTCCCAACAGGAAAGCTTGTGCTAACCCTTTCCTGCGTTGCAAAATTTTAGAAAACTGCAGGCCTAATCGGTTTACTTTTGTATTACACACTTAACCTCCGAAGAATCATCTCAAGTGCCATCAGAATCTAAAGGCGAGTATCTCTGAGCAATTCTTCTGGAAAGATGATGACGCACGGCGACCATCCATTATTTCAATTTCCCACCCTCCTTATTCCCCGTCCTCACCCAAAGCGGTGATTACGTCTGGTCCGCTAAGGTGCACTCGGATGGCAAGAAATTTTAGAGTAATCAGGCGTTGCATGGGTGGCTGTGTACACGACTAAAATATTTATTTCTTCGGGTCTTCTAACACTTGTAGGAGGTGCATAAAATGCAACAGAGAACTAAGTGGGAAAATGACAACTGTTTTGACATTGCTTCAATTGTTTGCTTTCATTGTTTTTATATGGCCTTGCCTCGTAGTCCCACGTGGTTTGTGGCCAAGGAATAACCGACAACCCCTTGCAACCCTCCATATTATAGGATCCCTAAGTATTTATAGCTAAATGTCCTCAAAAGAGGCAAATGTATGTCCGTATGTCCCCTCTGTGTAGTACGCGCTATACGTGTGACCTACTTGAGAGTCTTGTCAAGTGTACTTTCCCGTCCTCATATTCGTGAATTATCCTGCAAGTTTTTTGAAGGACGGGGACTTTACGCATTGCGTCTCTTCACCCTGTATACGTAAAATCGATCAGGATGCGTCAAGGATCTAGAGAATAAGGCCAGGGCCACACCCTGTGGTGATAATTTCTTTTCAGCAGCATCAGCATAAGAGAATTTCAGCAGGATTGCAGGAACATGAGCCAGAAGAGAAGCGGAATGATAACGGAAGCGCGCCAGCACCGATGGCAATGACTCTTATTGAACTACCGGGGTCGACGGCAGCGTCCCGCTTCCCCGCGTCCCGACGCCCGGGACCACACCGTCACGTCGGAGAATCGCGGTACGGTAAGGGAGGGAGGGTGCGCTGCAACCAGGGAGTCACGTGACTGTCTGCAACCCCTATCGCGCGCATTGCACCAGTTACTATGACTACGTTCTTCATTCTGATTTGGATTTTATTGTGGTTATAATAATTTCCTTTATAAGGTATTATGAATCGTTTTGGTGGTTATAAATAGCGGCGGTCGGCTGATCAATACTGGTAGAAGTCAGGTCGTCCTAAATTTACTTGGGGGTAGTAAATTTCAGCACTAGGGCAAACTAGGAAACACAAGCTTACTAGAACAGTTGTGTTAGAAACTGTTGGCTATTCTGCGATCTAAACCAGCCGCCATTGCCTTTTGCTCGAAAAGATGATTTTAAATAAGCTCGCATGCATTCTTGTTTTTGTTATTGACTGTACAATGACTGACTAAAGCAAAATAAAATCACGCAAAAACAAAATGTATGAAACTTGTTTGGGAGACTTTTTTTTTTTGTTCATAATATAAATGGAAACTACAAATGTTATACAATGGGCGTATGCTTATACAGGTATATTAGTCGTAATATTTTGAATATTTCAAGTTTTTTAACATTTGTGGTCCGCTAAAATAACGTATTGCAACTTTTTAATATCTTCATATACTGCGTTCCTCGCAACCCGTTATTCCCAAACCAAAAAAAAAAACAAAAAAACTTGTGTGGCCGCCCCACACTTCATATATGTAATTATTATTTTTGTTTTGTTGAAATGCTATCCTGACTAATATTTCCAAAAATTAAACTAAAGTAACATATTTTTGTTAATCCCCACATTCAACCCCCTTCGAGTGACAGTTCAACCCCAAACTTTTTAATAGGTACGGGCTTATGATGCCTCTTTTAAAAAATACCTATTCTCTATTCAACAATGGAATGTTTTTAAAATTTATTGAAAAAATGTAAAACGTAAAAAAATACACGTCATTGACGAAGCTCGCTACAAGACACCAAAAAAAAATAATGAATAACTATTATTCATAATGAAAAACTCTGGACGCAGCAAATGCGTTATGGTAGTGCATTTTCATAAAACTATTTTTTAATAGCAATAATGTGTTTTTTTTTTAAGAAAGCAGGCATCACATTTAGTTACCAGTATAATCTATATAGTAAAAACAATGTGCCATGTTTCATCAAAATAACTTTATTGTTTGAAAATGTACAAAAATTTCCCAAAGTAAACTTAAAGTGTTCCCGAAAAAACTCGTTTCTTGGTCAACCTTAATAGCAAATTGAGATATTCAAATATTAAGCATTTGACCAAAATTCGCTACCACAACGCACTTACTGCGTCCAGATTTTTTTTTCTTACAAACATGCATTATATTTCGATGGAAAATGCAAAAATGCAATAACATAAGGCGTGTTTGATTAAAAAAAAAAAGAAAATTTGTATCACCAACGACTTATGGGCCAGCCTGTGATTGTAGAAATAATTTTTTAAGATGTAGCTCAAGACACCCTATAATTAATATATACAGTTTTTTCATATCTTGTATAATAACAGATATATTGAGCTTTATTGATTTTTTTTACGAAAATTCTACAAAAATTATACACCATTAACGATAAACTCTATAGCTAAGGCTACTGCCAAGCGTCAGAGAAAGGGTCTATTTGAAATGAATTTTCTGGAAACATTTTATTAAAATGAAGGACAATGACTGTTGAAACTAAGACATCAGGGTTTGTAAAACATTCTTCTTGAGACATTTTCTATCCATAGCCCGTATTAGATTCAGGTTCTTTTCCTAAATGTTGCCAATTTTGACGTTTAAATCGCAACTTTGACGTTTTGTGAAAACCCCCAATTTATTTTTTGTTTAAATGCCTATAACTTTTTTGTCTTTTGACCTACAGAACTAAGTTTTGGTAGGTAACTTGCCTATAACGATATAAACCTGCGTATACAATTTGGTTGCCCTTACTTTGTTAATTTTGGAGATATAAATTTTTTTCGAAAGAAAACACAAAATTTTCCGGGAAAACCTCGGCGGATTTTCTTGGCTAACGAACTTATCCAAGCCACTTGCGAAAGGAAGGTACTCACCAATTTTGACGTTTAAAATCGCGATTTTGACGTTTTGAGGAGAACTCAAATTTATTTTTCTTTAAATGCCTGTAACTTTTTTGTCCTTTAACCTACGGAGCTAAATTTTGGTATGTAACTTGCCTATAATAATATAAACCCGCGTATGGTTTTTGGTTGCTCTTACTTTGTTAATTTTAAAAATATAAAAAAAATTCGATTTTTTTCGAAAGAAAAGAGAAAAAAGAAATTTTCTGGGAAAACCTCGGCGGATTTTCCTGGCTAACGAACTTATCCAAGCCACTTGCGAAAGGAAGGTATTCACCAAGTTTTATCAAAATCGGTCCATTATTTTTTAAGTTATAGGTGTGACACATAAATATCTATATATATATATATATATATATATATATATATATATATATATATATATATATATATATATATATATATATATATATATATATATATATATATATATATATATATATATATATATAAACATATAAAGTCTGAAACTGACCTCGGATTTGAGTTCCGGGGGTCCTAAATAGCGCTCATTTGAAGAAATTTTTTCAAAATTCAAAAGTCGGGATCTCCTCATTAGTGATTTTTTTTTTAAGAAAATTCACTAAAAGCAAACTGGAAGGTATCAATTTAAAAAGTTTTGTTTAAAACGCCTAGAAACCTGCTGTGTGATATTAACTACATGACAGTAGTTGTTAAATGCAATTGCGAAAAATAACAATTCTACAGATGATTGGTTGCGGAGATAAAACACGATCACAGATCGAAGTTAACTGCCTATATCAAGAAAAAAAATTCTAAACCCATTAATTTCCAAATATGTAGAGCCTACTTTTTTCAGAAAAGTATCCAACTGAAGCTATTGACTGAGCAAAGCTTAAGAGAAAAATATAATGAATTTGTCTTTGCTACATACAACCCTTGTGGTTACGAATTGAAGTGAAGTGAATCATTAAAAATTACATCAACCACTTGTTAGAAATTTCTAAAGCCATACAGAATAGGTTAGGTTCTAAAAAACTGCCTTGTGTATCTTTGTTTACCCACTCCTAATATAAAGCTTATTTATACAAACATTACTCAAAAAATCAAAGAGATATTCAGTATTCGGCAATCTGGAAATAAGCCCACATCTAGTGTTAAATGTACTTATAGGAAATGGACATCAGGTTTACAGCTTGAGGTACGCTCATCGTGGCGCTGATTGTAGAAACTAAACAAAACTTGCAAATGACGCTCAATATGCTGGTAAAGAAGAATAAAATTAAAACTTAATATGAAGAAAAAGCGGACAGTCGCTTGATTCGTGGCCACTCACTTTTGAATTTCGCCACGCAGGTTCAAGAGTTCCAAAACTTACCGATTCATTACATTACAACACTACATTACGTAGGACTTGTCGAGGTGACATCGCGTTTAGATTGTGATGATGGTAAAAATAAATGTGAGGTGTAAATTATAGAACGCCTGTATACAAAATATAGTTTAAGTTGCTTATCTTTTTGGCGACCCTTATACAATAATTATGTTTTTAACAAAACAATACACCATGAGAAGTTTTAATGGATAATGAAATAAATTGTAGGCGCTGATGACTTAATAACTAGCAACCTTGAACCACAGAAGAGAATTTCTACATTTTTTTAACTAAAAGTTTTTTGACACTTATACATATGGTATCGCAAATGTTGTGTTATCTTACCAACTGCTGTGGAAAAACCATGGAAGCGTCAAGTTCAACGACTGCTGACAAAGTAAATCAATCGAGGATTTCGCGGTCAACAAACAGCAAAGTTTTGAAAAAAAAAGCTATAGTTAAAATGTACATTTTTTGAACTATTTCAGTAAATAAGACAGATCTCTTTAAACTTATTTTCAGTATCAATGCTGTAACGAACGTCGGCATTTGTTATTTTATCTCCGAACAGAAGTCAAAGAACGTTTTAATTGCCAATCATCATCAATTCTGAAACTGATATGAATATAAGACATTTGGCAAAAATTCAAGACTACTTTTTATTTGTAGCCTGAAACAATCGCAGGTAATTTATTTGTGAAAATCAGTATGTTTCCGTGTAAACAAGTTTTCCGGATTTAGGAATGTACGATTTTATATTTTTTAATTACGCTTTATTTACAAATTGTGAATAGTAGACTAAAAATAAGAGACAAGCTCAACAATAATTTGAAATTCAAGTGATGCCGCTGTCTCTTTGCTTTCCTAAATCCATTTAACAACAAAAAACAACAAAAGTTACAGTTAATGGAAAATCAGATACAGAGAACACTATTTGCAAGATACTACAAAAACTTCAAATCGAAATTCGAAAGCATTCATTCTTCTGTGCCTTCTCTATACAGTACTCCCTCCCTACTAAGTTTTGAACCACATGGTATATCGCAACAAAATTTAGAGGGGCTAACCCTACAATTTTATGGAAAAACGACAGCTGGAAGTTTAAAAATGGCGGAGAAGCGCCATCTTGAATTACTTTTTTGAGTGGCTCAGCCTGTATAATATTCCGTTTTCGAAATCTTCTCATAATTCTGAACACTTTTTTTCCTAAATTTGATCGTTTTCGAAACACTAACGTCTTAAAAATGACATTTCAGGTGAAATATGGATTTTGGTTTTTAGTTAAATCCATATTTCACTTTAACCCAAAATGTCACTTTTAAGGCATTATGTTTTGAAAACGATCAAGGTTAGAAAAAATGTATATAAGAGAAATGTTCAGAATTATCAGAAGATTTCGAAAACTGACTATACAGGGTATCCATTCAAAAAAGTAATTCAAGGTGGCGCTTCTCCCCCGTTTTTAAACCTCCAGCTGTCTTTTTTCCATAAAATCGTCACGTTGTACATCTTACTTGAGCCCTCTACATTTTGTTGTGATATACCAGGTGGTTCAAAACTTAGTAGGGGGTGAAAGGACTTTGGACGGGCACTGTATATGTATAACAAAGTCCTCAGTAATGAATCACATTTTAGCCATTTTGGGTCACCATTAAACGCCAACGACCTCAAAAATAAGCACAACAAACAGCTCCTGTAAAAACAGGATATCTAATTTTTAATCTTTGTGAATTTTGAAGTCTTTAGTAATAAATCACGCAACACAGACAGAGCTTTTAAAAATTTTAATCGCATAAGGCGATGGAAACTGGTCATTATTTTTGCAATAACACATCTATTTTAATACTGAATTCCTAATTTTGGTTAAGAATTACGTTTTCACTTTTCCGCACCTATATAAAAAACATACCTAAAGGCTAAACTTACTACTTAACTGAATGCTTGTACAAATACAAAGTTCGGACGTAAGTACCCACCTGAAACAGATGAAAAACCATAATTAGTAAAAGCAAATTTAAAACTAACTGAAAAAAAAAAATGTGAAGGTGTTTTAATGTTTATTTTTGCATGCAATACCAAATATTTGTTTCACAGTAAATTTTAGGTTATGTTTATTTTATGTAGAAAGCCTGTCCTTATTTACAGGGGCGGTGATGTAACTACCACCCTTTTCAAATAAGCGACGCGTCAAGAGAAGCCTACAAAGACGATCAATATTTATTCAGCATGTAAACCGGCTATATAACATTGTATTAGCGGCTTCTGCTGTCTGTAACTGCCACTCGAGCTTCGTAAAACACGTTATCCAAGATTATGTAAAAAGTAACTGAGAATATACTCAAACCAATAAGTGTTGCACAAAACTAATACTAAATAGTATATTACGTACCATAAACTGTAAGTGACACTTTTCATGCAGAGAATGCAGTTTGGAAAATCGAGGCCCGTAGGGCCGAGGTTTTCTAAGCATTCGAGGCATGAAGAGTCACTTACAGTTTACGGTTTAGTAATAATTTTTTGCAATACCTGCTTTAAAGGTTTTTTTTTGAATTTGCATTCTTTTTTAATAATTACTGCGTGAATAGATGTCAGACTGACAGCACTGACAGTCGAATTAATTAGATGGATTCTAACATACTACTTAACAACAAGTAGCTTGTGACTTGGTTGTTGTGTTGGGTTACTAAGGACGCTACGGGTAAACAAACAAAACTAAACGCTGGCTGCAGTTCAGCACAGGTCCAGGTTAAACATTAATTTGTATTTTAATTGTGATTTTTGAATTAAAATTAGTGTTGAAGTGACTTTGAATATGGAAGAATCTGACATCGAAGAAGCGGCAGGTATTGCTTGTTTGTCACTTTTACCAGAAAAGTCTAAGCAAAGGTATGAAAGTTGCTATGAGGGTTTCAAAAAGTGGTGCCACACTAAAAAGGTTGTAATACATACCAGTGAGACAGTTTTACTAGCATATTTCTTGGAAAAATCAGGTAAATATTCTGCTCCATCAAGCTTATGGTCCGAATACTCTATGTTACGATCGACAATCTCTTTGAATGACAATGTTGATATTTCCAAATATGCAAAGTTAAAGGCATTTTTAAAGAAGAAAAATATTGGATATGTTTCAAAGAAAAGTGAAGTGTTTACGATCGAGGAAATTCAGACCTTTTTAAGTGAAGCACATGACCAAATATACCTGATGAAGAAGGTGGTTGTAGTTATGGGAATTGCAGGTGCCTGCCGTAAAGATGAATTATGTAAGCTAACAATCAATAATGTTATTGATAAAGGAGACATTATTTTGGTCAGAATACTTGACGCTAAGAATCATCAATCCAGAAGTTTTACCATTGTCGACAATGAGAATGAGAAGTTTCACTTTGTGGCATTAGTGAGGAATTATATGAACCTGCGACCAAAAAATTCAATACAGAGATTCTTCTTGAGGTATCAAAATGGGAAATGCTCTAACCAACCAGTTGGAAGAAATATTTTTGCCAAAATTCCTTCTGAAGTTGCGAAATTTCTACATTTGGAGAATGCGGAAAAATATACTGGGCATTCCTTTCGCCGAACTTCCGCTACTTTTTTGGCTAATAGCGGAGTTGACATTTTAGCACTGAAGAGGCATGGCGGGTGGAAATCCTCGGCAGTAGCTGAAAGCTATGTGGCGGATTCCTTGAATAATAAAGTACAAGTCGCTAAGAAGATATTTCATATTAGCAACCAAGAAGCCAGCTCCTCTCGCCAAATCCCTATTATTGAGGTCGGTGATTCTTCGAATACTCCGCAAGATAGTCTTGATAATTTAACATTGCTAGAAACTGAAGATAATAATATAAAGAAGAGCATGGCGTCAATCCTTACTGTTAATCATATGACTAATTGTACTTTCAATATTTCGATGAATTATAATAATTAATAAATCTTCTCAAACAATTTGTTCATTATTCAGATTTGCTATTTATAGGTTTGCAGTACTTACCGTACCTAGGTAAGGTAAGTCTTACCGTACCTAGGTATGAAAAATGTCCTGTTCTCATGGAAACTGACAAATGCTTTAAAAGTTCAACTTACATTGTCAAAAAACTGTCATTAAAAGTGAACTTACTTAACAGGTATTGCAAAAATTATTTTTATAACTCCTAGTTACCATCTAAACAAATAAACAGCCTAAACATAATGCGTATTATACAATAACAAAACTAATAATCACATTATAAAGAATAAAGGTATGCCAAATAAAGAAAACTCTTGAAACATGTAGCGTAGACGTCTCGGATATCACAAAAAGTATTGTTAAGTCGGTAGTAGACTAGGTAGTTAATAAAAACCTCCTCAAAATGTTTTAAAATAACAAAAAGTATTGCCAAGTGGGTAGTAGACTGTGGTAGTTAAATTAGAAAGAATTCGTTAAAACAATAGGCAGCTTTAGAACAAAACACAATCAAATCCATATGATGAACTGCAAAATCAAATTAGGTTAGGTAGCAGACGAGGAGTTTGGAAATTCTCAGTATT